>OX467710.1:69651940-70251940 GCA_950111635.1 Agelastica alni
AGATGCGCAACCAGCTTCTATTGACGAGTGCTGCGATCTTCACGTTAAGGTTAAAAACTTTTCAGATTACCCTCATATGCAGGTAAAATGTCGATAAACCTTACTTATCTCCTCCGTCGATCAGTTTGTTTTTAGTACTTTTCTCTTAATCGAGACGGAATTTTTTGTCTTCAAAGGAAACATTAAACGAATAAACTTATCTAGTACTTTGTAAACCGAAATTGAAATCTTTTACAAATTATTTACCGGTAACATAACAAACGTATGTTGTTTCTGTTTAGCTTTTTCACATGTTTATTTGTCCCAATAATGAAGGCACTAATACATCAAAGTGATAACCAGCAGTTAAAAATTAATAATATCAAAACGAAGGTGTTCCACATCAATAGTTCAAAAAAAGCTGTCGGTATTGCTTTCATTTATTTACTGAAGTTATAAAATCCACAAACAACTTTACGAACATACAGTTATTAGTTTATTTACGTCTCTTTATGATTGTGTATCAATATTATGACGACAAAGAGTCGCTAACGTCCACAAAATATTTGGAAATTAGTTTTGTTTGCCGCAATCCAGAATAATTAATAATATAGATTCAAATATAAAAAATCATTGCGTGTGGTTTATCATCTCTTCACATTTTAATACCCAAAAAAAATGCTTTTTAAAATTTATTAAATTAATATTTTATCAATTAAAGTATTTAAATATTAATGTTTGCAAAACAATAAAGCCTTGGTCAACTATTAATTGTTTAAAGTTGTTACTAATCTTTTCCTATTGGTAATTTTTATTACTGTTTGATCCAAAACACTGTCGTAAGTATTTTGGGATTTTACTACGAAAGTAACTCCACCAATCGGCAAATAAATAACCATACTACGACAATAAATTGAAGAAGGTGACTCATTTTGTATCACGTGAATGTCGATGCGGAATTTGTCCGGAATCATGCGGTTACCACGTGGTAACCTAACCTGCTGGGACTGTATGCAGCGGCAGAACAGTGATAACAATTAGTCTGTAGTGAATGCTTATATTCGTTGTATGTATTTCATTTCATTATTGTGTAAATTAAAATTTAATGTATATACAGGGTGTTTTAAAAAAAGGTGACACCTTCTCTAGCATAGGTAGAAAACTGAAAATAATTGGGGATTGCTTGATAAAAATTTTTCGTAACGCCATCCGTATTCAAGATAAAGGGCGTTGAAGAAAAAAAATGTATACACATTTATTACGATTTTGCCGAAACTACTGGAAACATTGTAATGAAATTTTATACGAATATGTTTTAGAAGCTGATACGTCCCATACATTTGTCTTTATATCTGACTCTTATAGAGGGCGCTAGTTATACGGCTCGTACCATGTAGTATTGTACATATCTTTTTTAAGGTTAGATTTATTAATCAAAATTTTACCCCAAAAAGGCACCAATAACCAAAATTTTTTTCTTCAACGCCCCTTATCTTAAATACGGGGTCATCTTTTTTTAAACACCCTGTATAAATATTATTTTCTCTTCATAGACTTTGACACGGTTATAATTTTAAATACTTGCTGGTATCAATGTAAGTACCTATAGATTGACAAAAATACTGAGAAATTATTTGAATTACAGTAGTTTAAAAATAATTACATAAAATTATCCAGTAAAGACCAACGGTAAGGTGTGAGTATTCTTTGCTAGGTGAGAGGGACAGAAAAGGGAAAGGGTCAGGGAAATGGAAAGACAACAAAAATTTTTTTTTCCCATTTTGTATTTTTTTTTTGTTTTTGTTTTTTAATTTTAATGATCACGAGAACAATAATTTGGAATTTAATATGAATGATTCGAGGAAGAATCGAGGTTTGATCTATAACTACTGGAGATATTGATGGTAATACACGATATTCCCGTTCCTGTTTAATGACGTGACTAACGCTGTTTCTGTTTCCAAATATCATTGAAAAAAGGATCTTAAAAAAAACATCATGTATATTTTCCAAAACCACATTTGTTATAGTCGGTGCAAAACTATCACATCTCAGTTTATTTTTAACTGAAGACCAAACTAATTCAATCGGATTAAATAAATAATAATAAGATGGTAACCGAAACACAATATGACCACCATCTTTAGTAAAATTATCGATATGATGCTGTATTGCAGCGTTTCTCAAACTGTGGGGCGCGCCCCCTAAGGGGGGCGCGTTTACATGATTGGGGGGGTGCAGTACAGATTAAAAATAAAATGGTAATGATAAAATGCTACAGATAGATTTTTAAAAAATCTTTATTGAAATTTTACTTACTTAATGATGACAAAGAAACATTCTAAGGACTAATGGCTAACATGAGCTTGTTTTAAGGCGCACAACTTCTCTAAATTTGGTTCTATGTTAGAGATGGCCACTCTGAGTTCATTTTCTACTTGAAGTTTATTTCTGTATTTAGATTTCACGACAGCAGATGCAGAAAATCCAGTTTCACAAAGGTAGGACGTTGGAAAAGGCAACAGAATTCTAAGCGCTTTGGCTTTTATAACGGAGTAGTCGTTCGGAAGTTCAGTCCAGAAGTTTGTTAAAGATTTGTTAACAAAGTTTAATTTTTGTAAGGGATTTGTTGAAATATCTATCAGTTGTTCTTCTTCTTGCAGTGATAGTCCGACAGGTCTATTTTCGAATGGATTTAAAACCCAGCTCCAGTCTGACAACTTGATATCTTTCTCTGCAAAGAAGTATCGCTTGAAATTCTCAGTTAAGTTTTCTAAATGGCTTCCTATGGTTTTTAGCATCACAGCTTTATGAATATCTTCCAATGGGGAATCTTGCACAAAATCGCAAAATGTGGGAAACATTTCCAAACTGTTTTCTTTCAATTTGTTATGCCATAACTGAAATTTCTTACAAAAAGCATCAATCTTTTGACTTAAATCAAATATATTAAATAAGAATAAATAATATTATTAAATAAGAAAGCTTCAGTAAAAATAATTTGTCGAAAAAATCTGTTGAATGCTTGTGACCTTCCTCGCTTAAAAATATCGCTATTTCCCTTCTTAATTCAAAGACACGCTTAACCGTCTTACCGCGTGACAACCATCTGGATGAGGAATAAAACAACAAAGATTGATGCTCAGCTCCCATATCTTCACACAGAACAGAGAACATCCTTGTTTTTAGTGGTCTGGTTTTTATAAAGTTAACAACTTTAATAACTACTGTCAAAATCATGTTTAGTCCAGGGCTTAGCGATTTTGATGCTAACGCTTCCCGATGTATCATGCAATGCGTCCAGATAATTTCTGAGGATTCCTTTTTTACTAGCGCTTGTAAACTGTTGTATTTACCAGACATGGCTTGAGCTCCATCAGTGCAAATCGCAACACAATTTTTCCATTGCAAATTCATTTTAGTAATAGAATAATTTGTAATCTTGAACAACTCGGTGGCTGTAGTTCTTCCTTCAATCTGTTTACAAAACAATAAATCTTCACATATTTTAGAACATTGACAGAATCTAATGTAGCAAATCAAATGGGAATCATTACTAGAGTCAATTGCTTCGTCAAGTTGTATAGCAAACAAGTTTCCAGTAAGCTGAGATTCAAGCTGCTGCTGCCTATCAACTGATATATCGTTAATTCGTCGACAGATTGTATCATTTGACAGAGGAATATTGTTAAGTTGTGAAGTAAAATTTTCACCAAACATTATTTCTACAATGTCTTTGCAAGCGGGTAAAATAAGTTGCTCTACAATAGTGTGCGGTTTTTTGCATTTAGCTACTTTGTATGCCACTTTATAAGTTGCCAAGAGAGCCTTCTCATTTACTGCCAGTACTTTATGGAAGCTGGATTTTTGTTTTTTATACAATCTGAGTTTCTCCACAAAAAAATCTCGCGGTTTATTGACATATTCTCTGTGCAGCGTTTCTAGATGCCTCTGTAATTTATTTGGTTTCATGCTATCTGCAGCCAATACTTTTAAACAGATAACGCATTGTGTTTTTTCTTCGCCACCTACTTCAAGGCTAGTAAAGCCCAAATTTAGGTATGATGGGTCATATTTTCTTGTTTTAGATTTCGGACGATTTCCACCTGATCCTCACGTCATCCTCAAGTTTTCGTTTTAAAAATTTATCCATACTACATCTACTTATACACTCACACTTCACAATAATGCTTGCTTAGTGTTAAAACACCTTCACAGAGAGACTGAGAATACCGTATGTACGCTTCTGTTTTTATAGTCGCGTTCAGACAGTTCGAGAAAGATCAGGAAGCTTGAATGCGTGGCACGAACGCCGCGAACTTTCCGACAGCATCTTTGGCGCTCTCGACGAGACAATATTGCCTATTTTAGTCCAAATTCCTAGGTCTACGGATTGGGGGGCGCAACATTTTTTAAATTAAAACAGGGGGGCGTGAATAACAAAAGTTTGAGAACCCCTGCTGTATTGGAAGATTTTTAATTTTAACAATTTGTCAATTGTGCTTTTGGTGTTTACGTAAGCGGAAATGTCTATGTTATTGTCTCTTAAATACTGAATAATATTCGATTTTTTGAGCTTATATTTGACTTCTTATGGATTTGCCTGCAATGCTACGGCGCATTGTCCATTACTATAACAGAGTTAGGTTCAATATTTGGCAAAAATTGTTCAGCGAACCATTTATCAAAAACTGCTGCGTTTATATCTTCATGATAATCAAGCAGAGCTTTGTTGATATATTTTGCTGAAAATGTTGGTTCAAAACTAATTTTCCAACAGAACGGGGCACCCCCACATTATGATGGACGCATAAGACAGTTTTTGAACCAACATTTTCCAGGATGTTGGTTTGGCAGAAAGTGTCCAATATAATGGTCGGATTTATATTTGTAGGTACACCTAAAATCAAATATATACGTCACTCCACCTGTAGATCTTGCAGGGTTGCGACAAAGAATTGTGACTGAATGCCGGATTACTGACACCAGAGGTATTTGCAAATGTTAGAGAAGTCTTTGAAAATAGATGGTTTCATTGTATGGAGTTAAGCGGAGGTCATTTCGAACATTTAATTCGTAATTTGGAGAAATTTTTGTGTTATTATTACTGATATTCGTTAAATAAATTAGTTAAATCCAAAGTATCTTTAAAGTTATTTTATAAAAAACAATTAAAATATTGTGTAGAGAATTAAATTTGCTTTTAAAGTTCAACTCGACCACACTTGCTATTTAAAAGAAATTGGGGGTTGATCCGAGGCTGCAGGGGGTTTCATTTTTAGGTATAAAGTTTGTGTCAAAATGTGTCCCCCTCCCAATTAAATTTGACATGCTTTTTTAAATGTTGAAGAAACTCTTGGTTTCTGGGGGTTAAACTTTTCGTTGATACACCCTTATTGTGATATACAGGCATCATACAAAATTTGGTGTAAACAAAGTATTAATTATCTGTTAGAATAAATAGAATCTTTCTCTCTCCTCACAAAGGTTTGGTGGCACTATGCTTCTACAATTTTTATAGCAATTTTTCACTCCTCTTTGTTCTGGGCTAGTTCTGTGGCCTCGTACAGAGAAAGTTCAGTCAAGCTTGTGATTCCGTCTACTCATCGGGTTGAAGATCTTCCTCGTGACCTTCGTTCGTTGACTTTGCCTTGAACCACCAGCCTGATTTTCGTAGCTTTACTAATTGACGTGTCCTTCCAAATGCGTGTCAGTTTAGCTGTGGCTGTTCTTGCTATTGCTAGCCGTCGCCTTATTTTGGCTTCGCTACCCCCTAGTTGGTGATGAGGAGCCAAGATAAATAAATTTATCCACTACTTTGAAACCGGCTACCTGTCGGATATGCGGAGAGTGGTTCGTTTTCCGGTCTACTATCATGCATTTGGTTTTACTGATGTTTAGTTTTAATCCGTACTCTTGCTATTTGCTCGAGCTGATCTGCCGCCAATATGGAAATATCATCGGCATATCTCAGATTACTTATGCGCCTTCCTCCTACTGCAAATAAAATCTTTACAAGAAACCTAATAGTACAACCCTAACCTAACCTAACCTAACCTAATAGTACAAGTCAAATTCACTTTTTTGTTTTTATTTTCAGATCAATGTGGAAAATGTAAAGCGGCTACAAGGAGGCTAAATATGAATAAATATTGCAAACGAGACTATGGTAATGTATATTTTTTAAATAAACACCTAAATATTTTATGATATGCCATCATAGTAAAACAAAATAATAAGAGTGCAATGTTTCTTCAGTGGTAAAGTTGTACAGTGTAGGTATTAAGTATATTCTTTACCTCTTTTAAACTTAAAAAAAATCTTTACTGGAAAGAAAGGTTATTGTAACGATTTTGCGATACGCCACTGAAACGTTACGTAAGCAAAGTGGGCGGTACAGTGACGTCACAGCCAATGACGAGTATGTTCCAGTACCTTCACGACCAACCTAGAATTTTCGATAGAAAAATCTGGATACGTTTAGAAACTCGTTTAAACGTTACAATATATGTATATATGTATATGTGTATATTTATATATGTATATATATATATATATATATATATATATATATATATATATATTTATATATATATTTATATATATAAATATTATCTGGACTAATTTTTTTTTTCTAAATTCCAAAAAAATAAGATTTTTTTTAAATTCTTGTTTTTGTATCAGATTTGGCTTTTGAAATAAAGCCTACCCAATTGACTGTAGGAATTACCCACTAATAAATAACAAAAATAACGAAAGATATTTTTAAAAGGCAAAATTGGTACTTATATTACAATTGCATCATAAAAAACTTTGTTTTGGCTACTTTTTATATTTGTGTTTTGAAACTAGCAAGGAAGAATTGAAATAATAAATTTAATTGTATTCTCATGCAGCAGCCTTTAAAATATCAACAATTTATCTCATTAACTAACGAGATTAATTTTTTTTAAAGTTTTTAAAAAATTTTAAAGGTGAAAATTTTGTGGAATTACCCAGTGTAAAATATGCTTGCAACTTTAGTGATTTCTGTTGTAAGATGATCATAAATGTTCACCAATTCCGCAATC
The DNA here is from genome assembly GCA_950111635.1 of Agelastica alni. Taxonomy (NCBI): domain Eukaryota; kingdom Metazoa; phylum Arthropoda; class Insecta; order Coleoptera; family Chrysomelidae; genus Agelastica; species Agelastica alni. Next base: position 69,658,990 of record OX467710.1, read on the forward strand.
AGTTAACCTGGGAGATGAAGTAAAAAATGGTGTAAGAAATTTCTCCATAAAACCATAAAACTTTTATATGTAATATAAATTGAAACAAATTTTGTTTAAAAAGATTTCCTCGTTATTAATGAAAATAGCATGACACTTTGGATCAACATTGCACCGCCAGGAAATATAATTTTTGTTGTTACGCTTTTTACAATACGTCATCGCTTTAAATATTAATAGATTATGAGCCTTTTGTAATCGTATAAATTAAAAAGGCATTTTTACCAATTTAATTGATAACAATAACGCAAATAACCTTAAAAACACAAACTTGTGCCAGAGAAATAGGTGAAATTGCAAAAATCATATTGTACAAATACATAGATTATCGATATGAATAATCGATCATTACACTTTTTCAATCATCTAAAAGAGGTGTTTCAACCATACAAGACGGATTAAATTGAAAACGAAAAAGAAGTATTTGAATACCTAAATACCATTTACCAACTGAAACCTCCCTTAAAAAAGTTTTCTGTTCTGCAAGTGGCCAGTTTTATACAGACTAAACTAAATCCAAAAAAAAGTCACCAGGCTATGACCTCATCAGAGCTGGGGTCTTTCAAGAATTACCATACAAAGCAGTGAAGTTCATAACCTTTATAATAAACGCCTGTCTCAGAAAAGGTTATTTTCCAACGCAATGGAAAGTTGCCGAAGTAATCCTTATACCGAAACCAGGTAAACCTACAACAGATGTCAAATCTTTTAGACCCTTAAGTCTGTTACCTATATTGTCAAAGCTCTTAGAAAAACTTCTTGTAGGAAGATTACAACCAATAATCGAAAAAAATCGACTACTACCTCACCATCATTTTGGCTTTCGACAAAAACACGCAACTATAGAACAAATACACAGGGTCGTCCAGAAGATCAGTGAAGATCTGGAAACAAAAAAGTTCTGCGCTGCAGTTTTCTTGGATATAACGCAAGCCTTCGACAAGGTCTGGCATCCAGGCCTTCTATACAAACTCAAAAAAGTCTTACCTCTAAATTACTTTACCATCCTCTACTCATACCTCACAAACCGTCATTTCCTAGTAAAACACCATGGAGAATACACACCTTTGCAAAAAATAAAATCTGGAGTTCCGCAGGGCAGCGAACTAGGGCCACTATTATATCTTCTATATACCGCCGACTTACCTACTAGCGACGAGAGCCTGTCAGCAACATTCGCAGATGATACAGTCATCGTTACATCTCATGAAGATAAAAACATTGCTTTCCAAAAATTTCAAGACCACGTATATACGAGGGCAGTTTGATAAGTCAGTGACTTTTTGAATTTCCCGCGCAGTTACTCCAAATGCAACAGTGCTGCCGTCAACTATAATCTATCAGTGGGCAACTTTCTAATTTTGAGCAAGCTACGTCGTGCAGTTCGTGTTTGATAGCCATTCAAAGCAGACAACCTCGTGAATTTTTACGAAAATGGAAAAAAGTGAATTTCGTGTGCTGATTAAGCATTACTTTTTACGTAAAAAATCCATCACTGAAACTAAGGAAAGATTTGATAAATACTACGAGGACTAGGCACCATCAATTTCAATGGTTAAGAAGTGGTTTACAGAGTTCCGTTGTGGTCGTACCAGCACTAGTGACGCCGAACGTCCAGGTCGCCCAAAAGAAGTGATCACGCCGGAAATCGTCGATAAAATCCATGAAATGATATTGGATGATCGAAGAATGAAAGTGCGTGAGTTGGCTCATGCTGTAGGTATCTCAACTGAACGGGTACATCATATTTTACACGAATATTTGGACATGAAAAAACTGTATCGCTGTAAACCTTTGCACTCTTTTTTATAATCCATTTTTACTTACTAGAAAATAATTTTAACATCACACAACTTAAAAACAAGCACCTCGCCTTCTAAATACTGAACTTGTATACTTACACTATCAGTCGCGCGTAGTCTGCCAGGCCCCTACCCCCCTTATCTTACTGGCCAGTGGTTCAATCTTGTTGCTATTGATCAGGGCTATAGATAATATTGATTTAGGAAGGTACTATGAACAGCAACGGTCTAATTCCGCAGATGTTTAAATTATGGAAAAAAGTATAGATGAAGGGTCTGTCAGACTAGGCGCGACCGCTACAGGGTTAAATATTTTTGTATTTAGTGTTGGTTAGCTTTTGTACCAAATAAAGTAACATTTTGAATAATAAAAAAGCTTTATTCGGCGTCTGAATCATCTAAGTTTTCAAAATGGTTAGGTTAGATATGTGAGTGGGGCGTTGGTGGCCCGTCCACTGCGACCTTTAGTAGGTCTATAGTGGCTCACCTCTAGAGGTTACAGTTCACCGCACAATCCAGCCCTTTTCACGAAGTTCATGGCTGTATGGGGTGAGATTTTCTTAAAATCGGTAGGTTCTAGGTTGGTATAACCAAATATGTTGAACCTTATTCTTCCCAGGCCGGGGCTTGAACATGGTATATGTTCAATAGTTTCGTCTTCCACGCAGCAAAACCGACAGTCCGTTTGTTGATTCAGACCTATTCTTCCAAAGTGTTATCTTAGACGTCAACACAACCATATGTATTATTTTTTTTTTTTTTAAGAAAATAGTCGCAAATAGGGTAGACCTATTGTGTGGGTCGCGACGCGACTATTAGAAGGGGAAGGGATTATAGAAAGGAGATGATTGTGGACACGCTTTTTAAAAAGTTGCAGGTCATAGTTCTCTGGAAAAACTGATTTTGGAAGCTTATTCCATTCCGTAGCAGCCCTGTAAATAAAGGATTCTTGATGAAGATTGGTATTAGTAGTGTCAATCTTGAGAGTAAATGGGTGAGACTGATCAGCGTGCCGTGTTCTTCGGCCGAATGTGGCCAATGGTGATACAAGAGTATTTATTTCTCTGGAGCATCTGCCATGGAAATATCTGTAGAGCAATGACTGGTCTGCAACTCTTCTTCTATGTTCTAGAGGGTGAAGGGTATTTGTGAGAGTTGAGCTGTTTATCAAGCGAATGGCTCTTTTCTGAATGGAATCTAGAAGACGAAGAGAATGCCTTGGTGCTGAACCCCAAATGTGCGAGCAATACTCCAGTAGAGGTCGGATTTGAGCCTTGTACGTCGTCAACAGTTGATCAGGAGTAAAAAACTTTCTGGCTTTCCACAGAAAACCTAGCCTCTGGCTTGCCGACTTTGCGATGTTAGCAACATGGTCATGCCAAGACATATTATTGGACACCGTGACTCCCAAAATCGAGATGGAGGGACTTGGTTCAAGGGTATTTCCGGACATTGTGATGGGATGATTTGAGGAATTCACTTTCTTGCAAAACGTGGCATTTTGTGTTTTTTGGGCGTTAAACTGAACAAGATTGTTGGTTCCCCACTCGACGATTGCTTTAAGATCTCTATTGATGGAATCAACCTATTCCTGCCTGAGTCTATTTGTATCATTCACCGAAAGTGATCGATAGTTTGTGAAAGTTGAGACAAGTGTGCTATCGTCTGCGAAACTGTAAGTGGGGTTCGTGATGGTTTTTAAGAGGTCGTTGAGGTGTAAAAGAAATTAGGTGGGGGACAGGATGGAACCCTGGGGGACCCCGGCATTAGTTTTAAACGCATCAGAAGAAATACCGTCAACTGCCACATGTAAGGAGCGATCTTGTATGAAGCTCAAGAGCCATTGGCGCAGTTTGGTTGGGAGACCGTACTTAACAATGCGTGGTGCCAAACGCGGTCAAAGCCTTTAGATATATCCAAGGCTATTGCACGGGATTCACCAAACTTTTCAATAGTGTTTGTCCAGAGCTGAGTGACATAAGCCAGCAAATCTCCAGTAGATCGAAGTTGTCGAAATCCATATTGTCTGTCATGGATTATCTCAAATTTCTCTAGATATTTGATAAGTTCTGTGTTAATCGCTTTTTCCATAACTTTGGATATGACTGAGAGCAATGCAATAGGGCGATAATTTGCAGGAAAAGTCTTCTTTCAAAAGTTCAAAAAGTTACCAAAGATCAACGATCAAATTTTGTTGAGTTATTCGAAGGGTGGAATTCAGGATTTAATAGTTTAGTTTAGGTTAGGTTGGGTTATTATCGATAACCTAGTATTTATCGTTTGAATATTATATTGTTGATGTTTTTTACATCACACAATCGTTGAATAGACTTAATTTGCTCTCCTTCATGGAAATCATGAGTTTTTTTGGTAATAAAAATATAATGTGTTTTTTTTTTTAATTGTATTTTGTAATTTATTTCGTCATATAATTGTTTAATATTTTAACGACGGTTAGGTTATTTTATTATATACATATTATGTTATTATTAAATTTTCAATATATTTGTCGCATATTTTTGGTCGAGGGGTTTACTGTCGGGGATTTTATATCACGGGGATATTTTGTGCAAGGACATTTTGTCGGGGATATTTTATCCGGGGATTAAAACGCAGGCGACCACACAACCCTGAGTAAGAGTTATTAGTTTCTTTTAGAAATCAAATCCTCTTTGGTTTTCACACAAATTTGACGCTTAACGGTAAACATTCATTACACAAGTTTGTCGTAACAATTAATTAATTGCCTGGACTATATGAACTTATTCTACAGCAAGACGATGCCGGTAAATTAGATACCATTAGTATTGTAAGCTTAAAGTTTAGGAGATACTTCAGCATTTCTGGTATTTGTAAATTTTTGTTTTCATTAGTTTTATCTAACAAACTATTTTATTGACTGATCAGTCGCGTGAATCATAATCGTTTTACTTTTATATTGTGTATACGTACATCGATAGGGAAAGAAAATAAGCAAACATTTTAAATTTGGCAAAAGTTTAGCGCGTTATCTGATTAAGGAACCTCCGGTGGTTTGGAAATATCTCTCACTATCGACATCAGTAATATAACTAATATTACAAAAGTCCATCCCCAGACTCAATATAACAACCGCACAAGTGGAAAGAAATTCATTTTTCCCAAGGGCGAAATGAGTTTTCGAAGGGTGGAATTATGTTTATCACTATGACAAGCGAATTTTCCTTCTCCGATTTTTCCTCGAAGAGCTGAATGTGTGATAGCTAATGAATAAAAACTTTTATAAATGACGTCTATCAGTTATGACAAACAATCATGATGTGACTGAAGAAAGTGTTCTTGATGGATTATTTAAGTGGTAGTTTTACCGGTACCATAAAGAAAATTCGTCTAAAAATATTATATTTTATTTGGAGTCGAGAAAATATAAGTTTTTTCCGTGCGCGCGCGACATGTTTCCGTGGGAGGCGCAGCCGAACAAAAAACAAGCGTTATTTACCCCGTTGCTAAGAAAATAAACAAAAAAATTTGCGATTTATAGAAAACCGTCAATAACATATTTTATTTTGATATGTAGGTAGGCAGCTGATGACACTAGTGCACCGTAAAATTTTCCGTGCGAGTGCACGGAAAAAGCCCACTTTCGGTGCGCTAAATAGGCATGTAAATATAGTGTTTTCAGGTAGGTATAATGAAAATAGCTATTTGTGTATTAAGAGCGTGAAGTGATTTATTGCCGCTCGACAAAGAGAGTTACCGCGCGACGCAAATCGGAACGAACCCAAGCGAACAATTTGAAATGCCTGCGCTTCAGATCCATAGGCTAATATGACTGCTCAAGTAATCAAAAGTTTTATAGTATTATTCAACTAAGAAACTATTCTAACTGCTTATCAAACTACAGAGAGTGAAATTTACCTTTTTCAGTAGATATTCTTCATCGGTAGCTTCTCGTAGACATTTGTGAATATCTTCAGTGGTAAATGTTTTGGATTTTTTTGGCTTTGTATCCAACGAATTGTTTTTTGAGAAATTCGATGAGTTTAGGATACTTATTGATGTCAATGTTATTTTTAACATTCAAGCATGTTCGTATCATCGAATATATGGACCAAAGAGTTAATGACTTCGAAGTCTTTGATTTTTCTCCAAAATAAGCCAGTAACACATTTTCTAATTACTTATTGACCTTCTTCGATTGACACCAGGTTATGAATTCATATTTTGCTCTTGATTTCTCTGGTAGGAGATTCAAAGTTACATTTTTTGCACTTTCTGCTCCATCAGGAGGTGTGTTCGATAATTCACTATCACTATTTTTCATGATAAAAGAATGAGTAAGAGATGCAAGTGTTTTTGAAATATTTCCGCGCTAGAGTGGCAAAGCTGTCACAAAATGACGTTTGTCGGAAAACTTCAACTTTGCGTTGAAATTTGAAAGCGTCAAAGGCTACTTTGCTAAGCAGTTGTAGAAAAAGATATTTTTATATGAGCAGTACGGATTCCAAAAATCATGCAGTGCATACATTTATAAAAGTTATTTAACTAAAAAGTTTTTATACTTTTTTAAACCTCTTTGCTACCTACTTGCAGACTACAAATAATTAATAACCTTGAACATTAATTTTAAAATTTACTAGATGCAATAATATGTTCGTTGATTTTTTAAATGCCGGATTAAGGCAAAAGGGAGCTTGATGTTAAAAAAACGTGAGGGGTCCCTCAAAGTTCTTTATAAATTTGTTTTTATTTTGGAGTAAATATGTATGATAATTTAAGTATGCTTTGGGAGGTCAGTTGGACAATTGCTTGTTTATCAGCGCCGCATCTGTCATCTGCAGCTTCCCATTGGGTAAGACTTTTGTTGCAAACTCCACGCATTCTATTCAGATGCACAATTATCTTCTAATCAGTGTGAATCTAGCGGGCTTGGCACTGGGGTTAGAGATAAGATTGGAGTTTTTGACCTCTTTCTGATTTCACTGTTTGCTCCAGCGCTCTGGTTAGCTGATTGGCTGTAGCGATAGGTGGGTTTCTGGACTTTAGTCTCAGCCTGTCTGTTGTAAGAGGGGGTTTATCAGCGTGAATGGGTAGAGCGGGGTTGAAAATGCATTCTTCAAACTGGTGTTTCAAACTGGCCAGTTGTCTAGTTAAGGTGGTGCGATGTTGCTTAATACTGGCAGCCATTGAACCGGAGTGGACCTAATGGTGCCTGTCATTACCTAGTTCAACTGTACGTCTATGAGGTTAGTATGACAGCTGTTTATCCATACCGGTGCGCAGTATTCCGCAGTGGAGTAAACTTGGATGGTCACACTGGTTTTGAATGTTTCTGTGTCAGCGCCCCATGACGTATTGCCAATTTTTGGACAATATTAGTTCTAGTTTTAATCTTTGCCTACAGAGTTTGCAGGTGCTTTGTGCAGTTAAGACTTCTGTCCAGATTGATCCCCAAGTACTTTGGACACGGGTTGTGCTTTAGCGTGACGCCTTCGCATGTCACATTAAGTTGATGATATGCCTGCCGATTTTTTAGGTTAGGTTAGGTTAGGTTAGAGGAGCTAGCACGAAACCTTGTGGTAGCCAATTTTACAGAGTTTGAGTTAAACTTGTTTGTCCATTCATATGTACTTGTAATTGTCTGTCGCTCAGCATTTGGTTGAGGAGTTTGATAAGAGTCTTGCACGGTGCAACCAAGTAGAGATTGATAAATTCCATACCGTGTCATAGGCAGAAGTCAAGTCTATGAAAACCGCTGATGTTTTTAGCTTTTTCTGAAAACCGGTTTCAATGAATATCTTGAGAGACAGCACCTGTTCGCAGCAATCCCTGCCTGGCATGAATCCAGCCTGTTTTATAGGAATCAGATCGCTTGCCATTGAAAGGAGATGTAAGTAAATTAATTTTTCCAGAAATTTATAGCACACGCTCAGGAGAGCTATAAGTCTGTAGCTCTCTGGGTAATTTGGGTTCTTGTCCGGTTTGGCTATGGCGATGATTTTACTTTTTTTAAACAGCTTTGGAATGTTGCATGTTGTTTTTATGCCATTAAAGAAATGTAAAAGCCATTGCCGGGCGTGGTGGCCGAGGTGCTTAATGAACTCGGGGTATACGTTATCTATTCCTGCTACTTTACTGCATTTGATTGTCTTATATAATGATTGTAACCAAATTCGCTTGACGTTGGGCGTCAAATTTGTTTTACTGTTCAACAAGTTAATAATTCTTGCTCGGGGTTTTGTGAATTCTTGATTTCTCGATTAAATTAATTTTAAGGGGTTGGAGAGATCAGTTCACGGAACAATCCCCTTTTTTTTTTATTTAATTAACTGAAAATTAAAAAGCTACATCACGTTAGGGCGCCAAGTGATTTTTCTGAAAATCACTAAATGTAAATCAAACTTTAAAAAAAACTCAACCGTAGGTACTATTTAATTTAATACTTTTAAAACATTTTATCCTGGAAAAAAATTATCAAAATTTACAAAATTAAAAAGACAAAAAGGAAAATTGAATCAGATCCAAAACGGAGATAGGCAAAAAAACTGAAGAGCGAAAATCCACAACGTCTGGGCAGCTAAAAATTCAATGGCTGAGCGGCGAAAACTGAAATACTTGAGCAAGCAAAAATCGCATTCCTAAATCTATCTTTATTACCACATCCTCTTTCACACTACAGCGTCACTCGTGTATAAAAGTACTACTAATATGACCTGATCATCGGCGTAAAGGAAGCATTTGACAAACAAATCATTAATTCTTAATTCACATGCACTCTTTTTCAAAAATAGTTGGTATTTTGTCAACTTTTTTGGAATGTAAACTCGAATGAGGTCTAACATTTGTTCAGAATATTATTCGAACACATCGCTGTTCATATCTTCATGGTACTTGCCGGTATGATTTGACTGAAACATTGACAAACCGCCCTCAACAAAACCGTCAACACTTCCAAAGTGGGTAATAATTAGTCGCTTTCCTTTCTCAGATGGCGGTTTTAGTCCGGTGTATCTACCTTCAAGACTGCTTGACGAGAAAATTAAAAAAGAAAAACGAAAATATCGGTTTTCTGCATTTTACTTGGCAATTTTAAGGTTATGTAAAAAACAAGTTTTATCAAAGTTGTAGATTGTATAATTATATACAACCTTTACGTTTAACTTTTTTTAATAAAACACGTATTTACGCCGCAAATCGTTTAAAACCAATTTCACCCCCTCTCACCCCCCTCTGCTCCATCACTGCATGCATTCAGGTGTTGAATTTTTGTCCCTGCATTAGTTAAGCCCTTTTCTACCCTTTCCCACCTAGTTTACCCTGTAAGGAAAATTTAAATGATAGGCAAATTATAACAAAAATAGTTTGGATTAAATCTCATTGCGGTTTAATAAATAATGAAATTGACAATAACATTGCAAGGAGTGGTCCATTTAATATAAAACAATTTAGAATATAAATGCACAAGACAAGATATAGTAAATTTTGCAAAAATAATTATTAAAGATAAATGAAAAATAGAATACTTTCAATAAAATAAGAAATTTTTTTATAAAAATTTGCAATCCGGGATACCATCTTAGCCGTGGTTTAAGGATATTACTATAAATCATAGACCTATTATCAGAGGAGACGGAAATATTTACTTTTAAACACGATCATACCTTCCCACTTTTTATTCGACTGTGTCGTCTTGATACGGCCGACTGGAATGTGTTGTGCTGTGATGTTGCCAGATCTCCAGTTATGGCAGGAGATTTGTGATTGTTATGGAATCGTCCATAGTATTTGTTGATTATATTTTCAACAATATTGTGACTATAATGCTATCTCTATAAATATTTCATAAATTAAAACAACCTGAATAATACAACCCATTTTATGGAATGTTTAACCATTGAACTATTTCATTCCGTTAGATCATAGAAATGTGTTGCTCAATAAGCGACATTGCCGCACAGCTTGTCTTAATGATACCACGTGCAGAAAAGTGTGCATACTACAAAATCTGACAGTATCGGCCATTATTTTTAGCGTTGTTGCCGAAACTGTTGGTAAAAATTATTGAAATTTAGTGGAAGAAATGGTTCTTCATTGCCAAGTGTGTAAAAAACTATTAAAGCTATTAACTGCGGCCTTACGTAGACCCGTGGTGGAGATTGCAAATTTCCGACTTTTGACTGTACTCATGATCTCCATTTTCTTGATTAAAATGTCGAGTACTCTTTTCTTTGTAACATGGGCTGTCCAAGTGATTCTTGGTATACGTCGATACAGCCACAACTCAAATGCGTCCAACCTTTTACTGGCTGCATCTATTACAGTCCATGACTCAACGCCATTTAGGAGCATATAGGAAACACAGCATCGGAGAAGTCGTATTTTAGTTGTTAAGTTCATAAAGAGGCATTTAAACAATTTCCACATTTTAAAGAATGCAGCACGAGCCCTCTCTATTCGACAACGTATTTCGACAGAATGATCCCAACTCTCGTTGATTGTAGTTCCCAAATATGTTGTTGCCTCTACCTTTTCAATAACTGTATTTTTTATAATAAGGTGTCCGGGTGGTGGTGAATTTTTGCTTATCACTATATATTTGGTGTTTTATTCATATTTATATCTATTCCATATTCCTGACTGCTTTGAATGCTGGCTCATCATATTTTGTAGGTCCTTTAGTTTGTCGGCGAATATTACTGTGTCATCTCACCTTTGTTTTTAACTTGCGCTGTTTGATTCCAGTAGAGATTTTTTATTATCCGGAAGTCATTGTTGTCAATACCTATCTTCTTCAACACTTCTATTAACTTGTTATGTCAAATATCAAAAGCTTTCTGATAGTCCACAAAGCATGCATGTATGTCACAGTCCATATCTCCGCATCTCTGAAATAGAACTTGTATGCAAAACAATGCCTCTCTTGTTTCTGTTGCCTTTCGGAATCCAAACTGAGTGTTACCCATATACTCTTCACATTTCGAGTATAATCTCATACGTAGAATTTTTAAGAAGGTTTTAAGAAGATGACTCATGAGGTTTATGGTACGATGGTCAATGCATCGTCTTGAACTGGATTTCCTTGGTATAGCAATGAAGGTAGATTTGAGCCATTCTTTGGGAATCTTTCCAGTAATATATATTTTATTAAATGTTTTAGTTAATTTATCTATACTTTTGTCGTCTAGGAGTTTGAGAAGTTCTCCTTCTATTTCATCAGGACCTGGAGTTTCTCATCTTTATTTAGAGAGATGGATTTACGAACTTCTTCTGTTGTTATGGAAGGTCCTGTGTTGTCTTTAGATATTTTTACTTCTAGCCGTTCATTTTCGAAAATTTCTTTTATATAATTTTGCCATGTTTGTAGTTCTCCCTTTATATTTGTGATGGTTTTCCCTTTCTCATCTACTAACATTCCGTAAGTTCTCGTTCTGTATAGTCCCGCTGTTCCTTTCATATTTCTATGGAGATTAAAGTGTGGAGAAATAGGAACAACAAAATATGTCATTTTAGCATGTCAGTTAATAAATTTAAAAGTTGAATTATTTAATAATTTTATTTATAAAATTTTAGATATTACTTAACCTTATAATTTAATTGAATTTTCAGATAAAAAAAATGCTAAATATTTTGAATTGCTTTATTAACATGTTGTTTCATTAAAATTAAAATTATAGATAAGTACAAAATATGTATATACACTGCGGTCCATATGTATGGAATAAATTCATTTTTAGCGTTATTATGTATCTGTTTAATAAAAAATGTAACAGGTCGATTTTTATTGTCAATTTGACAATTTGCAGTAAGAAAATATTACTTCCTTCTTGCACCCACACTGAATTATGAACACCACCTCAAAAAATTTGAATGAGAAAGGAGTTCGTGTTGCACCTCTTTCAAAAGGGATTTCAATTTAATTTGTTTTGGTAATGTGAAATTTTTATACTTTACGTAGAATGAAAGATGAAGAAATATTTTTTAGGACGTGTTTTTCAATTTATTTTACAATTAAATAAAATGTTCAAAATGACCACCATTCACTCCTTGACAATAAGCGAGGCGATCTAGGAATTCTCGTACAACATTTTGTAGGACCTCAGAGGTAATGTTGTTAATTTCTTCCGTTATCCATATTCATCCATATTATACATATTCAGAATAAATTTTCTCAGTTATGATTGCAATAAATTTGAAAAACTTAGTATTGCTGAACAAAGAATGAAAATTCCTCTCAAACAAGGTGCCACACAACCCCCCTTCTCTTTTAAAATTTTTGAGCGGGTGCTCATAATTCAGAGGGGGTGAAAGAAGGGAGTAATATTTTTGTACTGTAAATTGTCAAATTGAGAATAGAAACCGACCTGTTTCAGGATTTTTGGGTAAAAAACATAATAATGCTAAAAATGAATTTATTCTATACCCATGGACCGCACTGTATAAAAAAAAACTGATATTTTAATTAAAAAAAATAAATAAACAATTATAATTTTATTGAAAAGTGCAAATACAATGGGTTGGCTTACTATATTCGTATTAAACTCTTAATACAAATTTATAAAATTCATAAAAGTAGCACTTTTAAAAAATTATTAAACAAATAAAAATGTAGTCGCAATATAAAATGTCCGATCTATTTTTGTATATTCGAGAAGTTTTGTATATGGAAAGAAAATCAATTTTAAACATAATCTAATTTATTGTTCGCTCTTCGATCTAAGCCTTTGAGTTCAAACCTAAATTTACAAAAAATATTTACATTTTCACGAAGGATTGCAAAAAGCTTTTGCCAGTAGTATTTTTATGCAACTCTAGCAGTGGCAGTTGAAATTGGTATTGAATTTTTGACACTCTTTCGGGAATTTTAAGTTATATTGATGTTGCTTGGGCATCTGTTTGCACTACTAAAACGGAAATACAAGAATTGTTTCGTACACAAGTAGAATTTATAAAAAAGATTTGCAGCGCATTTGAACTTAAAGAAACAGAATACAAATGAAATAGGAGTGTCAATAAATTTGTAATATTAATCACTGGAATTTACAACAAAAAATAAACAAAATTTGCTCCATTTTACAGAGTGTCAATTTAAAAATTTACGATTTCTATAAGTTCTTAGCAAAAAAAAATATATTAACATTATTTCCAGATGTCCAGTCGGGGTTAGACCAGGATACAGCTGTGGTACTGCTCTCCTGAACATAACTGATGATATTTTTACTGCACAGGATAACCGTAAAATTGGTGTGCTAGTTTTACTTGATTTCAGTAAAGACTTTAACATGCTAAATGGAATGAGTTACTTTTAGCCATAATGCATTTCAAAGAGAACTCCAGAGTGGAACCAGCATGTTACACGAATGGACAGCGAGAGACTAGCTGAAATATTAAGGGATTTAAAACCAATGGGCAACAGACCACCAGGACGGCCATTTAAAAGATGGCGAGATAGCTGGCAGTCTACGTCGCAAATACGACTGCAGGAGTAGAGAAAAAAATCGGATAAGAACAGGCTCAAGGTCTAATATAAGAAGAAGAAGCATTTCATAGGGCTTGATCAGCCATGCATAGATTTCTTCAAAAACTACTTACGTCAAAAAGTTGCTTTTAATGGACTGCTGACTGCAAGCGAAAGCATTAAACGGAAATTAACACAAAGCTCCATTCTTGGCCCTCTTCTGTTTACAATATATTTCTCAAACAAAAAAGTGTAAGATGCACATGTAAGCAGATAATACCCAGCTTTACCACTTTTTTGACCCCAATAATTTAGCTGAGTCACAAGCAGATTTTAATAAGGATCTTAATACATTGGTGACGCTCTTCCAAAAAAATAACTTATTGATCAACAGATGACTTCAATGTAAAAATTGGAAACGAAATACTGCCATCAAACGAAAAAATGAAAAACCTAGTGGTCGTTATCGATAATAAACTGAAATTTAGTCAACATGTATATTGTATTCTTCAGAAATCATAGGCCAAATTAAAATTACTATAATCAACCGACACTCGCTCACAGTAAAACTGAAAACACAGCTATGCAAATCACTTGTACTCGCACATGCAAACTATTGTGATTACATTTATGGGCCTTAACATAAATACGAGTATAATGGATTTAAATAGATTACATAAACTTTAGAATTCGTGTTTGAGGTTGATATATGGCATCAGAAAGTTTGACAGAATTACACACACTTTGCAAAATACTTGTTGGTTGAATATGATAAATCGAAGAAAGCCCCACAAATAATAAGACATCACATTCCTGTATGCTTGAATGCAAAAATACCGTATCGCACAGACATACATAACCTGAACATCCGCCGAAAAAATCAATTTAATTTTATCTTTACTGACCAGTACTTAAATAATTTTGGAAAATATTTTCCTAGAATTCATGTCTAAGCCGACAGATATTATGCCAGTTAGGTACGACTTCGAAATGCAGTTTAAAGTGGTTATAAACAACCACCAAGTTTGCACAGAGAACGGACCTCAACTAGGAAGGGATGCTTTAGTGTGGTACACTGATGGATCCAAGATGGTTGAAAGGGTTGGAGTGGGCATTATAGGGCCGAATTTTGGGCTCTCAAAACCCCTTGGTAACACTTCAACCATCTTTCAAGCAGCATTACATGCCATAGAGACATGTGCCCAGGAGTGCATCGAAAGAAACACCCGAAGGGAAAAAATTTATATTTTATCAGATAGCCAAGCAGCACTAAAAGCTCTAAAGTCATACACTTGTGAGTCTAAGCTGACTTGAGACTGTAAACAGTCCCTGAGACAACTGGCAGCAAACAATCAGGTTACTCTGATGTGGGTTCCAGGTCACAAGGGAGTTAAAGGCAGCGAAGAAGCAGATTGCCTTGCCAAAGAAGGGGAAAATACAAAATTTTCCGTCCCAGAACCCTTCTGTAGACTTTCCAAAGCCCACTTGAAAGAAGAGGTTCGACGCTGGAAAACAGATGAAATGAAATCTCACTGGCATAAAGACAAAGGCAAGCGAAAGGGCTAGTAAGTCTTTCGCCAAGGAAAGCTAAACAGCTTCTCGAGTTGGACAAGAAAGACTTGAAACTGGTGACGGGACTCTTCACTGGACACTGCCCTCTAAGGTACCACCTGAAAAAGATGGGCAAAACAGAAAGTGATAGTTGCCGCTACTGCGAGAACTTCGCTGAAACTGCAGAACATTTGCTTTGCGAATGCCCAGCGCTTTTCTGCAAGAGGCTTAAGTTTCTGGAAGGGGCCTTCCTAAAGCCATTCGATATCAGAAACTTAGCCCCCAGGAAACTGATAAACTTTACTCGAAGTCTCGGAATCCCGGGCCTTGAATAGATTAAGGGTTATGCACAAAAGATCTGATAGGTCGAAGTGCTTGAGAGGCAGCATGGCCTCCACGACCAACCCTACAATCTACAATCTACAGTACTCAAATAAACGACTAGTAAGTCCTAGTTCACTCCAGTAACATACAAAAATGCAGAAAGCTTTAAAGTTACTTAAACAGCAAAAAAAAAATTAAAACTGATAGAAAAAATCAAGTAAACAGTTTTGCCGTAGCAAATAGTAAATTGTACAACGAGCACGGAATGACATACATTTCTTACGAGTATGAAATCATACTCTTTTTAAAGACGCAGAGAGTTTTAGTAATGCCTTATGGTCTAAAACTCAGTGATGCTGAATTTCCGATCTACACCTCCACGTGGTAAAGAGTGGGCAACGGTATAGATGTTCTATAGCGGCTAGCGTAGACGGAGACCGGTGTTTGCCGGTATAAGCAATCAACCGATATCAAGAGATAACGGAAGGGCACCTTCTTGTCCTTGGGATGAGAAATTGTCCCTAAAGGCGGATGAATCAATCAAGTGATCAACGGCATGGAGATGCGGAAGGAAACGGGAAGCCACCACATTAAAGGTCCACATGGACATCCCCGGGACAATCATCATTATGGCTGGAAATCGAACAATGGCCCCTAGTCCCGGGCCCCCCTTAAATGGGGGAGGGGTGCAAAGAATCTCCCGGCTAGCCATGAGCATGAAGATAAAGATAGGGACATGGAATGTCCGTAGCATGTACGAAGCCGGAAAAGCGCACAACGCCATCCAAGAAATGAAAAGAATTGGGCTTGCGATCCTTGGTATTAGCGAGATGAGATGGCCGAAAACGGGAACATGTAAGATTGATGAGCACACGATATACTACTCAGGACAAGACTCCACACAACACTTTAACGGAGTTGGATTCATTGTCAATCGGATTGTTGAGAGATCCATCTTGAACTTCTGGCCAGTATCTGATCGTGTCGCACTTCTGCAAATTAATTCCAAACCTCTTAAAACAAATATCATTCAGATATATGCTCCCCATACGGAACAACCCGATCACATAGTTGAACAACTCTACACTGATATACAAAAGGCACTTCGGCAGACGGAGCAAAATGAAATTACCATAGTCATGGGAGACTTTAATTCTAAAGTTGGCTGCGGTAGAGAAACGGATATAATTGGTGAATATGGGTTAGGTTTACGTAATGACAGAGGCGATAGGTTAATTCAATTCTGCCAAGAAAATAATATGGCGATTATGAATACCTTTTTCAAACAGCCAGCCAGACGTTTGTATACCTGGAAAGCTCCTGCAGATAATCCCAACAAAATAATTCGAAACCAAATAGACTACATCGTAATCAACAAACGTTTTAAAAACTCAATAACATCGGTAAAAACTTATCCAGGAGCAGATGTACCATCTGATCACGTACTCTTAGCAGCTGATATACGTTTAAGATTGAAAATTGTAAAAACGAACCCTAGACCACCACAAATAAATTATAAAAAACTTAAAGATCCCGTGACCCAATACGCTGCCTCTCAAGATCTGTCTCATAAGCTCGACATCCTGAACAATAAAGAGTATAATTCAATAGAAGACAGATGGAAGGATATAAAGCAAGTAGCACTAGAAGTATCAACAACACATTTAGGTTACTTAGAACATACAATCGCTAAGAAGAAATGGATGACCAATGATATTTTGAAGATGATGGATGAAAGACAAGCACTCAAACACAGAGATGAGTCCAAATATAAAGAGAAACATAAAGAAATACGGAAAGAAATAAGACAGGCTAAAGAACAATGGTTCTCTCAGGAATGTAAAGAAATAGAACAACTACAGGAAAAGCATGATACATTCGCTGTCCATAAGAAAGTAAAAACTCTAATAGGAAGTAATCATCGCTCAAATATCAACAACTTACTAGACGAAACGGGAAACCTTATCACCACCACTGAGGACAAATTGAAAACATGGAAAAAATACATAGAAACCCTATTTAATGACAACAGAACACTACACGATATTACCTCACAAACAATATTGACCACAGGTCCATCGATAACAAACACCGAAGTAGAAAAAGCAATGTCACGAACAAAAAATGGAAAAGCATGTGGCCCCGATGGGATTCCAGCTGAAATCTTGAAACTGTTTACCGGTCATAACTTAAACAACTTAGTTGACTTATTCAACGATATATATATATCGATCTGGAATGATACCCGAGGAATGGCTTCAATCGACCTTTATAACGTTACCTAAAAAAAGCAATCCTAAGAAATGTGAAGACTACCGTATGATTAGTTTAATGTCTCATACACTCAAATTGGTTTTAAAGGTGCTACATGAACGAATATATCGGAAACTTGAAACACGTATAGGAAGTACACAGTTCGGATTCAGAAATGGACTCGGCACCAGAGACGCTCTTTTTGCCATACAGGTATTAATACAACGGGCCAGAGACGTTAACTGTGAGGTAAACGCTTGCTTCATAGATTTTGAAAAAGCCTTCGACCGGGTACAGCATGAAAAACTAATTAACATCCCAAGAAAAACTGGATTAGATGATGGAGACATACGAATAATAGAAAACCTCTACTGGAATCAAAAAGCCTCGATAAGAGTGGGAGATCAAGCTACCGAAGCTGTGGAAATTAGACGTGGGGTTAGACAGGGTTGTATATTGTCTCCGCTGTTATTCAATATATATTCGGAAGAATTATTTGCTGAAGCATTGGAAAACATTTCTGAAGGCATTTCTATAAATGGTTTTAAGATCAACAATATACGTTACGCGGATGACACTGTTATTTTAGCCGATACATTCGATGGCTTGCAGCATATCATGAATGAATTGATGGTTCATTTAAATGAGTATGGTTTACAGCTCAATACTGCAAAGACTAAATATATGACAATAAGTAAAGGTCGCCCCACAATGAATCAACTACTAGTGAATAATACTATTATAGGAAAAGTTGACCATATTTCCTATCTGGGCTGCCTGATAAACGAAGAATGGGACCACTCAAGAGAAATCCGCCAACGTATATAAAAAGCGAGAGCCACCTTCCTATGAGAGAATGAGAAGTGTGTTCTGTAATAACAACTTGAGCTTGAAACTCAGGAAAAGGCTTCTCAACTGTTATGTGTTCTCGGTTTTGCTGTATGGTGTAGAGGCGTGGACAGTGACAGAGGCCACAAGCAAACGAATCGAGGCATTTGAGATGTGGGCGTACCGTCGGATTTTGAAAATTAGCTGGGTAGATCATGTATGCAACGCAGAGGTTCTGAGAAGAATTAAGATACGGACCCCTGAAATACTTAGAACCGTTAAAATACGGAAGCTCTCTTACCTTGGACACATAACGAAAAATATAACATATTACAACTAATAATCCAAGGCAAGATAGAAGGAAAAAGAGGACCTGGCAGAAGGCGCACATCTTGGCTCAAGAATCTGAGACAATGGTTTGGCAAAACATCGACTGAACTTTTTCGGGCAGCAGTGAACAGAGTAACTATAGTAATGATGATTGCCAACGTTCGCTGAGCGGACAAGGCACCAAGAAGAAGAAGAAGATGAAATCATACGACTAGGAAAAGGTCATTTCGTGCGAGTTTTACACTATACTTTTTCTACGACTGTTATAATATACAGTAGTAGTAGTAAAAGTAAAAAACAACAAACATGAGAAATGAACTTTTATAAATTAATTGAAAATAATAACGTACTAGGTAAATGTGTTAAGCACCTAGTACAATAATCACGGAAAAATATCTTTTCATTTTTTTAAGAGAAAAGTTGATATTATTATCATTTTCTGTAACTGATGTCGATGGAAGGTCTGACAATTTATTGATCGACCCTAATATTTTATTGACTATGTTATTTGGACTAGTCAGGGACTCTTCGATGTAACCCTCAGCTACTGTTGTAGAGCGCCAGCCACCATGCCGTTTTAATGTCGTTATATCTTCGCCACTATCTATCAATATTGTAGCTGAAGATCGGCGGAAACAGTGGTCGTTGTATTACTCAGGATTCGGAAGTTTTAAGTATGAAGCAATTTGTTTTCCCATATTTCCTATTTTATTTATTCCAATTTTTTGGACAGTGCATTTTCCTTTCTGATAATTTAGAAAAAAATAAGCATCGTTGACATTACTTGGTCGCAGATTCCAATATTTTTCACAATGTTAGCATATTCTCCCGTTACAGTAAATTTCCGAGAAGTTTTTGTTTTAGTATTCGGAATGTGGACCAAAACTGCGGCACCTAAATCTTCAAAATCGTGAATTTTCATTTTGTACATCTCATCTCTACTACAAGAACCCATAATTCCCATGATAAGTACAACCTGCAATAAAAAAATATAAACAAATTATAATTAATTAACTGATAGTTGTGAAACTTACTTTTGCTACAAGTTATTCGTTGTCTGGGGCTTCTTTGATGAATGTATCAACCTCCTTCGTTATGAAAACTTTAGATTTTTTTGCTTTTTATCCATCTGATTTCCGCTTCAGAAATGCTCTTAATTTGGAATATTTACTGATATATACGCCAATATTGATACCAAGCATCGTTTTTAACGTGCTATAGTGTGCCCATAAAGTGGAAGATTTAAATTTATTTTTTATATTTCCAAAGAAAGCTATCAGAACATTTTCTGAACGAGAACTAGTTTTCCGTTCTTTGCACCAGTCCATGAATAGGGTATACGAAACTGTATTTTTCTTTAGTATTTTCAAGCACTAAATTTAATGAAGCGTTATTTGCTGTCTCCATAACACTTGGCGGTGTTAAACTTCTTTCACTGTCACTACTTTCCTTGCTGAACTAATTTCGAAATACCTTTATAATAACGTTCTGTCAAAGAAATATTGAATTGTCACCTATGTTTGTAATTATATTGTCTGTATGGTTACTGCAATGTTACCTGGTTACGGCGTCTTTTTTTTTATTTACTCCACGCCTCTTTTGTCATGACGAAAATTGCGAAAATTTACCCGTGCGTTTTTCAGACATTGTGCACTAGTTGCCCGCATAATGAAAAGAAGTATTACAATTAGAAATCATCATTGAACATACAATGAAGGTATTTTGTGACAGTCGTAGAAAAACTAACTTTTCCAAACCGAGGGCTCTTTTCTATTTAGTGTAGTTACCCTTCGGTCCGGAAAAGTAAAACAAAAAAAAATACCGGAAAGTTTTTTCGCCCTAGCTCTCCTTCTGAAGTTATCGTACGAAAAGTACAAAATGCAGTAAATTTGAGGATCACCTTGTACGGCAGCTACCTGAAGGAATATACCTTTATGGCGCATCTTCGAACTTGGTCTTATTCTTCGGGCAAAACTTCCACTCTGTAAGTTTTAGTGACCTACCGCCTCTCGGTCTCAAGATAACGTACCCACAAGATTTTCCAACACACAAAACAACCGTCACGCTGAAAATGGTGCCATTCGACGCGTGGGGCCATGAAACGTGCAGCGCACATGGTTTTGGCGTTATTTTATTTTATCTAATTTTTCTACAAAGGTCCATAGAGATTGTGAAGCCACTAAATATATTATATTTTTATAAGTTGGTTTTTTTTTATACGAAAACATTTTAATAATCAGTTCTTATAACAGTCCGGTAAAAGTAGTAAACTGTGAAAATTTACCTATTGTAAGCATTCAAAGAATACAAGAAATTAAAATATTTACAAAGGGACCATACCAAGTTTTTAAGGTTTATTACTTTTTCAAATTTAAAAATGGACCTAAGAATGAATAAAAACTTTGTTGGATAATTATTTTTTATAAAAATGTTTAAAATGTGGCGGCTTATAAACAAATATTTAGTTTTAATTGTTTTAAAAATGGCGAATGCGAAGGTGTTATATTTTACCAAGCTAACAACATTTTTAATAATCCATAGGATCTACAATCCATAAATTTGTAAGTATCCACTTTCACCTGATGAGGTCTATTGTGCCCTCCCTGTGGTAGGAGCTCCTCCTCCAGCCCCAGTTGTTTTACAAACTTCCAGAGGCTGAGTCCTCTTTGGCTCAGGTTTTTCTTTGCTTAAGCACAAGAACCGGGGCCAGTCCTCGCAATGGCATAGGACGTCTTTCGTCGTCTCTTCTTTTTCAAGACAAAAACGGCATGCACTGTTCTTAGCTCTCCCTAACCTAGAAAGGTTTTTGCTGAGTCGACAATGTCCTGTCAACAGGCTTACTGTTTTTGTAAGTCTAGTACGGCAGAAGTTAAGCAGGTCTGCCATGGTCGCATGCGAGGGTTCTTTTATGACCTGTAGATTCATTCTATTTAGCCAGAGCTTCCGAGTACATCCACTTTTTATGGTGCCCCTTTTGAGGCTTTTTGAAACCACACCGTGTTGTTCTGTCTCTGAGCCTGTTTTGGTCAGTGTATCTACCTCCTCGTTAACTTCCAACCCCGAGTGTCCTGGGATTTATACCAGTATGACATTATTTATGTCTGATATGTTTTCCAGTGCATTCTTACGATCCATTATGTTTTGTAAGGTGATACTGTGCCTTCAGCACGGCTTGGGTATCAAAGCAAATTTCCATTATTTTATTTATAAAGTTTAGTCTTTCGATTTTCTTAGCACAGTGTTCAATGGCGACCGTCTGGGTACTGTAGCGTGTCGATCCAGATTGATCGCTGTCCTTATTTTTGCTTATCCATAATTTTTTTAGTTATTACCTAAAACAAATCGAACTAAAAAGCGAAAAATAAATTATTGTTTAAAAGAACTAAAAAACACGCTTTTAAAGTTAATCAAACTAAAAAGTAAAGAATAATTCTTAATATAGGAATAAAATAATTGAGGAGAAAATTAATGTCAATCAATTTCACTGCTTTTAAACTAACTCTGCGTTTTGTGATAAAAGCACCCCACGCTTTTAGAACAGTGACATTTATTTTCTCGTCAGTAATTTTATTCCTATTTTAAGAATTATTTTTTACTTTTTAGTTTTATGAACTCTAAAAGCGTGTTTTTTGGTTTGTTTAAACTATAATTTATTTTTCGCTTTTTAGTTCGATTTGTTTCACTTACCCTCTTATAATTATAATGACATGGAACTGCGCGCATGCGTAGTTCACGCACCAGTTCTATTTCTCTTACTCCCATGCAGAGAATCCCTAAAGAAATTTATGAATTCTGCCGAAACTAATCAGGATAATCGGATATTTTGATCGAATTATTCCATTGTCGTCGGTCTTTGACAAGTGTGCAAAGTTTAAATTAAATCTGATCGCTTAAAGTAGGGCAAAATCAAGGCCAAAGAGTCAGTTACAAACAAACATACAGGTGAAACTAATACAAGCGTGTTGACCTGTATGTGACAAACGTGTCAAAAGGTCTAATTTATTTATTAATAACAAAATTTATCGTTTTAAACAACAATAACAACAATAATTATCCCAACCTACATATTACGTATGGGGTGTTATATAGAGTGTTTTTCAACAATAGTAGTTGTGTAAATTTTATTATTTTGTGTAGGTAAAAGTTTGTACCCTTCTTTTTATCTTGAACTAAAGGCGTACCATTAAGACATCCTGTATATTTATTTAGTAGTCAGGTAGTATACTACTAACTTAATAATATGAATATTTTAAATTGAAAGTTATAAAATATGTATATCTCGTAGAAAATTCTCACCTTATTAATTACTTTTTTAACAATTTTCTGACAGGTTAAGCAATATTTTCCAGACGCTACCAAATCCAATTAATCTTTTCGCTACACTTCTGGTCGCACACTACGTATACGTAGCACGTATGTGTTTTATTAGCAACACAAATTGGTTCGTTGCTTGTCGGTGGTAAGTATTTAACGGGATTCGGCAGCTTTACCAAGAATACTAATGTTAATAATACGTCGACAGTGTCTGAAAATGTATCAGTCAGCAAAAAAATGGATTTCTCGAACGTAATGAAAAATATAGCGGTGAACTAAATTACATTTCGATTGGCGATAAAAAATAATCCTCCAATTCGTTTAAACATGTCTGACTGAGATGTGTCATTCGCATTTTTAGTATTCAGTATTCTTTAGACTGCTCCGTTAATTTCAACACATACTCTTGTTTTTTAAACAGTTGTTTGTTGTATCCGATTAATTAAAGAGTTGTAACTCATCTTTAGTCTTTTATGATAAACAATGAACGAAAGTCTAAGTTAACAAGAATTAAAGCTTTATTTTTACGTGCTAGGATTAAAATAGTTATTTATGTACCAAGGGTATAAGTAGATGTTTATGCCCTGAGGGCGACATTTTAAGAACCCGAGGGCCTCTGGCCTGAGGGTTTGTAAGTCGCCCGAGGGTATACACATCTGTTTATGCCCGCGGTACATACATAACTTTATGTCATACTAGTTCGTTATTGCAATCCAATCTCAATACAAATCGGTATTTTAAAAAATCCGGTTTGAATTAATAACATTTTCATTTTATCATAGTAGACACCATCGTTGCTAGGTGAATGTTGACAAACGTAAAATCACAATCACAATCATAAAATCACAATAATGTTTATGTGTCAAAGTTAGAAATCAACATGTACGAAGATTTTGGAATTCCTGACGAAATTATTGAAAAAGCAAAGAAAGCAACTGAAAATCTGCTGCAAAAAAAGTCTAAAGAAGCTTACAATATGGAATACGAAAAATTATTAAATTGGATGCAAGAAAACTACGTAAAAGATGTTAATGAAACAGTGTTGCTTGAATACTTCGGCGATCTCGCTAAAACATTTTCTCCGAGTTCCTTGTGGACCAAATATTCCATGGTAAAAAAGACTTTAATAGTAAATAAAAATACTAACATTGCTAATTAATATAAGTTAATGGAATATTTGAAGCAAACTTCGAAAGGCTACAAACCAAAGAAGTCTAAAATTCTGTCTAGAGAAGATGTTTTAAAATTTATTCATAAGGTACCGAACGAGACGTTTTTAATGAACAAAGTTGCATTAATATTTGGAATATTTGGTGGATGTCGACGGCAAGAGCTTGTGAACATGTTAGTTACTTATGTAGAAGATAGAAAATCGGTTTTTGTGGTAAATGTACCAGAGACAAAGACCGATAAAAAACGCATTTTTACCATTATAGATGATGGTGAAATGAACAGTTTAAAGCTAATAAGAGACTATATGTCACTACGGCCACGTGGTTGCTCAGAAAAAAGGTTTTTTCTGACCTATAAACAAGGTCGATGTACTGTACAGCCAGTAGGAAAAAACACGTTTGGAAAAATCCCGTCCATTATAGCGAAATATCTGGGTTTTAGTGATCCTGAGAAATATACAGGTCATTGTATGCGTCGAACGTCAGCAACTCTTCTTGTAGAGGCTGGAGCCAGTATGACCACGTTGAAGCGCCATGGTGGCTGGAAGAGTATGTCTGTTGCTGAAGGATATTTAGAGGATAGTTTATCTTCAAAAAATGAAGTTTCAAGAATGCTGGCAGGTGTACCTTCCTGGTCTGGCGTTTCGGTACAGAAATTTGAAACTCAAACTATGAAACATGAATCGTTTGCTGCAGGCAATTTAACTATCACCGGATCATTTCAGAACTGCCAATTTTATGTTAATTCGTCAAAATAATGTTCATCGAATATTTACATATATTACTTTATTCCGTTTGTAATTTCAATAATAAAGGTTATTAAATAAGTTAAACAAAAAAGTTTTTCTCTATATGCCCGCGCGGGCCATAAAGTGAACTTTATGCCCGCACGGGCATAAAGTACGACATTAGATAGTTGGTAACTAAGTAATAAAAACACAATAATGAACTAGTATGACATAAAATAAACTTTTTATAGAAATGAATCCACAATCTAAAGATTAGTTTACGCTGTAATGTTGCATACGATGTGAAAGATACATTCTCTGAGTACAGCCTTAGAAAGTAAAACGGACCAATGAGAAAAAGTTTTAACTGAAATTTAATATTAACATATAATGGATAAATAAGGGCCTATCTTCTTCTTCTTTTTTAAGTAGCACTACAATGTGGGTCTTGGCTGCAAGCACAATTTGCCTCCATCGTCTTCTATCAAGCATTGTTTCCTGTTTATTTTTAATGCCCATCTTCCGCATATCCGATAGAACATTGTCTCTCTATCTCAATTTAGGTCTTTCCGGTGGTCTTCTGCTTGTCGGTGCTTCCTGCCATGCTATTTTCAGCATTCTGTCATCCGTTGCTCTGTGTTCGGGTCCTGCCCATCTCAATCTTTGTGACTTTGCTTCTCTCACAATATCTCTTTGGTAAAATTGTTTTAACTTCGCGTTTGTTCTAATTTGATATTGCCCTGAACTAGGATTCTGGGTTGGTCTATATATTTTTCCGAGTATTTTTCGCTCGGACCTTCGCAGGACCTTTCCGTTTGCTTTGGTTAGGGTCCACGCTTCTAATATGTACATAACTACCGGTCTTATAGTAGCATGGTACAATTTTAGTTTTGAGGATCGCGACATTATTCTTGATTGAAACAGTTCTCTTAGTGCATAAAAGCATCTTTCTCATCATTCTTTTTTTCTGACACTACCCTTTGAACCTCTACATACATATTCTTTAACTTACATCCTTTTCTTCTCTTACATACACCACACACTTTAATAGCAACATTCACGATTCCTTCCTTGAATGGCTTCCGTAATTCTTCAACCTCACATGCTTTATCCAAACTAACAAATATCTCGATTAATTTACCTACGAACTGCTCTTTTACATCATTTTGCTAATTCTTAACTTTTATATGCTCTAGTCACTAATTGGTTCCTGCACACGATGCCGCCACCGCTTAAAGAGACCTCTTATTCGGTTTATTACCAGGAAGTGGTCTGTATCAATGTAGACAATGTAGACCACAATTAACTCCTCACCACTCTGTCATAAACCTTTTCCAAGTCTATAAAAGCGCAATAGACCTTCTGACTTCTAGCCAAGAGTTTTTCGACTTTACCTCGTAATGAAAAGACCTGATCCATACTTCTCCTTCCTCTTCTAAATCCTGCTTGCACATCCCATATTATTTTCTCAGTTTCATTCGTTACTTTTTAATCAATATCTTTGCATACAGTTTGCCGACTATGCCGAGTAAACTAATACCTCGATAGTTCTTACAGTCCTGCTGCGAACCTTTTCCCTCGTAAAGAGGCACGATAACGGCCTTGCACCAGTCGTCTGGTACGCTACCACTTCTCCACTGATATGTATCCAAACTGCAATCAAATAACCATAGCTACAATTTAGAGGATGTGAACGTTTTTAAAGAAGTGGGTTCAACTAAAAATCGCCCTAAAACTGACCGACCAAAGACCGTAACTAATAATGAAAAAAAAAATCACTTTATTTTAATAAAGTCATGTGCTTAAAATGTTTGTAATAATTAAAAAATATTAATGGTTAAATTTTAACAGATTTAATCTTGAATCAATTATTTCGTATTATCGAAACAAAATATACGTTTAACGTAAATAAATTTTTACTCATAATGTACATTATTATGTGTGTAAAATATCTATTAATAAGATGTTTGGAATTTTTCTTAATCTGAAAGTTTTTGTTGGATTAAGCTGTGTAAGATTTAAGAAACTAAAAATTTTTAAAATTGGTATCTACAACCAGTTGCCACTGTATAAACACGTATTGTTAAAAATACTCAAAAGAGTATAGCAGGTATCTACTGTAAGACTCTGTAATGAGGAAGGTGCAATTAATAAAACTCTTAAAAATCTTTAATTTCATTTGTCCCCATAAATAAAACCTGTCGGAAGACCAACATTTTAGTTTTGCAAGTAACCTTAATACAAAACCCAATTTATCTCTCCCATAGAGGTTTTAAAGCTTATTTTTTCGAAACAAGCAGTGAATAATAGGTTTTCCGTTTTACTATAGCACATATGATTCAAATATCGGGCCGAAAAACGGGAAAAAGGTGAAAACTGAAGACTGATAAGGCAAAATTAATGGGATCTGTCTTGTCTACTATCTGTGCAATCTGTCTGAGCCCGTAAAAAGGTGACGCGATTTGCTCCTTATCGGAAAATCAGGAGCAACGTCCCGAAATTTCGCGATTAAAATTGGCTTTTGTATTCCAGAAGAGCCTGGAAAATTTATGTTGCTATAAAAGAGGATATGCGTATGTTAACCTACAGGAGCGTCACCACCGTGTATTAACGAGTGAAAAATAATTTTCTAAATACATAATTAACTTTGTAAACAGTAATAATTTGAATACAGAAAAAATAGCGATCTATTTTTTCTTTTAATATTATGACCCAAACGATGATTCCGGATGATCAGGTTTCAAAAATTTTGCAATTGACAGAACCTATTTTGTTTATTTCTACTGGTTGCTTGGTGCATTTTATATTTTTGTAGCTATAAAAAAATCTCTTTTCATGTGTTGCAGGTCTTAATTCTGCATAATCTGTGAATTTCTGATAAAACAAATCTGTAATATTGAATTTTCTATTAATTTTATTTTTTTTATTATTAATCTTAATTATAGCAGCAGAGCCCAGATCTTCTATATCATCCACAGTCATTTTTACTAACTCTTGTTTGCGAAATGCTCCCGAGATTCCGAAAATTAAAACAACCTAAAAATTAGCATGTACCACCTCTTAGTAAAATGCTTAAGTAAGAAATTGTTTTAAACTCACCTTAGTTAAAAGAAACTGATCATCAGGAGCACTTATAATTCGTTAATTTGGTGGTTGTTTAAAACGTTCTTTGGTTTATATCCATCATTTTTTCTTTTAAAAAATATTTTTGCTGCCTTGATGATTTCTGATGGAGTTCACTCACTACCACTATCATTGTCAGTATCTATGATATTGTTGTGCATGTCTGGGATACGTTGGTGTTGTAGATAGTTCCAGGTAGGTAGGTATACAAACTGACCCCACAAATAATACACCTAACATTCACTATATATTCAAAATAACTTCTGACGTTTTACAGAAATTGTTCAGAACCTGCTTTTTGTTAACAATAAATAACTAGCAATATGATTACATGATTGTCTGATTAGGTAAAGGGAGTTGAGATATGAATCTATTTTACGAAGAGGAATATAAATTTTGAAAATTTCTTGCTTTATTTAGATGATTCGGAATATTTTACAACGGATTTTTGTTTAAATCAAACTACAAGAAAAAATATATTTTTTAAGTTCTTACAAAGATCAGTTGGCGGGGTGTCGGACTTCTGATGAAGAGAACGCGAGTTCGATCCTCGAACTCGTAATTTTTTTTTATTATGAAAATTTTAAACAGAATTCTTCAATTTTAGATATTACATAGATAAATTTATATGGAAATTATATATTTAACAGCTTGACAGCGGTATTAACAGATTGACAGCGGTAAATCTTAATAGAAATTACAAATTTGACAGCTTATCCTCATGCGTGCCGAAAGTATTTCGCACGCTTGTGAATATAAGCTACTTTCTGTGGTACTGTGGTGTACAATCAAATTTCTTAATAAAATTCATTATTTTTTTTTGACAGTGTTGCTATCACTGTAACAGCGTGCTGTACATGCGTAAAACCCATTAAGGTTACGAGCTCTTATTAAATGGTAAAATTAATCTGGGTGCTAGGATTAAGTTTTATCACTCTCGAAAGCCTAATTGCTCGTATTCTCAATTCTGTAAAACTAACTAAAACCAAGAAAGTAAGATAATGTCATGGGAGTAAAAAAAACTTAAAAATCGTTAGCCATGGCCAACTTGACTCTGTTTTCTAATATTGATATAAATTAAAAGAGTTAATAAACAAATTGAAAATATTTTAGTGAATAAAAAACAAATTTTTTTTGTTTAACATTTATATGACTACCTTAAAACATAAAAAAATATTCAAGGATATTAATACACACGTATTTAAATATTGCTATACTAGAATCGCGATCGAGACGGAGTAATAAAACAAAATTTTGTGGTAGATATAAAGCACAGGTCCAAACAAAATCTATGGTTCTATTGAGTCCGCTGTTAGAAATGTACATTTAAGGCCCAGTTGTTCAGTTACGGTTCAAGGGTTGGTTTTACTAAACCAAGCTCAGGGATGACCCCAGTGCAAAAATAAATTTCCGTTGTACAAATCATATTTGAGCCCAGCTCAACAGAACTTGGTTCAAGGAAAGATTTGTTATGTTGGTAGCGTTTGCACATGCGCAATTGGTTTTTTCAGTCAAATTTGATTATTTTGATTCGATTCATTTTGCAGTTGAGGTTGTGGGGATAATTTGTTGTGTAAATTTTAATTTAAGGTTTTTTTTTAACAAAAATATACAAGAAAATGTAAGAATATATACTATAAGTTTAACAAATTGCCAATAAATAAAAATTTAAAAACTTTTGGGAGGATATAAGTGGGAGTAGATCAGCTAATTTTACAAGTAAAGAAGAAACCATTTTACTTTGTTTGGTAAGAAAATATAAAGATGTTCGCTTTTCTGAGGAAGAACATAAAACCAAAATTGAACTGATGGGGAGGAAATACAATTTAGAATATAAAATAATGAAACAAAAGTCAGAAGCAGATTAAAAAACTTAGAACTAGAGGCAGATGGAATCATTGAACGCATTAAATTAAAAAATAAATAATATTAGAGAAGCATGTTTTATTGCAAAAATTAAAAAAATTTAAAAAACCAAAATAATTATTGATAATGATTTAATATAATAAATAAATACATAAATTAAGTTTTTATTCGTAAAGGTCTAATAGTTTATTAAAATAATCTAATAATCTCTGTTTTTAAAATCATAACCGCTATCACCACTAGAGTGTATTCCTCAAAGTCTCCTCGTTCAAATCTAGCTCTAATGTTTGAATTGGAAAATATTTTTAAGTCATGGGTTGAACCAGGCAAATGGTACACCACATCCTGAAATATGCAGTTCGAGTCACATATGGCTTAAACATGAAATGAAAAGAATCCTTTTCTATTTCTAAATACTTCTGCATTATTTCCTCCAGGTGATATAATTTTGACATGTGTGCAGTCAATAGCTCCAATCGTGCCACACTATAAAATTTTTGGAAGGTACTTCTAAGTTCAGGCTGTGTTTCAGGCATTCGAATAAACTGATAAAGCACTGGTTACCTTACAATACAACTTGCTGTTTCTTTCTCTATACCAATAAAATCCCCAACTGCCTGGAGAAAATTTCCAGTTGCAAAATACCTTAAGGTTACTAGCACCATTTGTTCAGAAGTTACAGCATGATTCCTAAAAATATATAAATTATTGGGTTACCAATGATTTACCAAGGAAAATAAAGACACTCACCAATCTGTTGGAGACGATACTTGTGCTTTAACTTGGTTTATAACAAAGCGAACACCCTGCTTAGAAAGCCGAAATCTTTGTTTAAATTCTATCCCTGTATTTCTTTGGACGTCTTCTAGCATTTATTAAAACTTTTGCTTTGATAAAGTCTTCATAATCTGTTAGTTCCACAAGATTTTTACGCAGTTGCTTAGCCATAATTTTTATTTACCACAAAAATGCATTCATTAAATACTGATAGGACAAAAATCACAAAAATAGAGGTTATGTTACGCCAGAACTTGGTTTAAGCTACCAAATTCGATGGCTCAGTTAAACCTTAAAAAATGACAGCCAGTGAACCAAGTTTTTGGTCTTGAACAAGCTTTGTACTACTGAACTTTGAATTTTGAACCAGGTTTAACCTTGAGTTCTGCTTGAACCGAGACTGAACACTTAGGCCTAAGAATTTTACTTGTGCCGACCGGTATTATGGAAATATAACAATGACCGACCAATTTCTTAATCCTTAATGGGCGTAGATTTAGGGATTTTATGAGGTGTTCGTTCGTACAGGGCGATTTTGCTCGATGGCACATTAGACGTTATGGCAAAACTAATCAAAAAAGAAATCTACTTCATCATTACCTGCAACTTCCTGACGTCCTGGAATCCATATCAGTTTGAAGTGATTACGGTCTACCAGCGTTTTCAGTTCTTCTTTGTAGTCAACCAGTATGGGGAAAGGGGTGGTCCGGCCCTGAGGTGCCCACTGCACAGGACTAAGGCTGTCTACTCCTGTAGGCTCCATTAGCTACGGTGCTCCCCCACCGCCACCTACGACAGGCAGACCATACCTGGGATCTATTCTATTTTCCCCGTATCCTCAGGGGAGTAAAGCGCTGTCTAATAATGCTTGAACATCTGTAAGTGAGAGTTTAAACTCAGAAAATTTGCGCTAAATTTATTAAAAACTTCCGTAACGTAATAACTTTAAACCTCTTTGGTCATATTAAAATTATTGTATTCTTTTGTTTTAAAACATTTGTACTGTTTTACGTACGTATCTACGTATATGCTCAAAATAGAGCTTTTGAAAGCTATAAACTTTAACAGGTATAAGCAAGATAGTAATCTTTTTCTCGGTCTTTTGTTTCAAGATTTTCTTGAACAGATTTTATATGAAATTCTCGGTACCTTGTACACACAATAGTAATAAACAAGGATTTAAATCCGCAAAGTTTGTATTAATGTTAAAAACTTTTCTTCACCTCAATATATTTACATGTGTTTTCTGTTCCGACATCATTATTATCTGTAACGGAGTCTGTAATTTCGTTCATAGACTGGGAAATAATTTTAGTAAAAAAAAACAGAAAAGCACAGCATATTTAATATAAGAGTATTACCATCATTTTATCTTGGGATAGGTCCAAATGAAACAATTGATATTGTGACATATTGTTTGGTTTTTACTGACGTTTCGGCTTGATCCTCATGTCTTTCTCAAAATATTTTATTGGCCATACAAAAATGTTGCGATTTGACAAACATAGTGTGATCTACGAAGCTATAGAAATTAAGAAAAATATAAATTCAATTAACGTCAAAAAAAAACACCAACTTAATTAATAAACGTTATCACAACCTTCTATAACTTCTAAATGTTCCACCCACAAAAGCAGAACTCCCTCGTACAAATCTAAATAAATAATCATTGTTTATCCTAATTTCATTTCACATAAAAACACATACCACTAGCTAGCAATTTCAGTTTATACAAATTGTTCGTTCGTTTATCAAGCTATGTCCTGTACTTTACAAAATTAATTTGTTAAGTGTTCTCCATATTTTTTATTTATTGCACTTTGAGGAAAAATATTTACGATATCCGCGCTTTATGGTAGGTCAAATTTTATCTCTCCAAACACTATGTTTGCCAAATCGCAACATTTTTTTATAGTCAATAAAATATTATGAGAAAGGCATGAGGATCATGCCGAAACGTCAGTAAAAACCAGACAATATGTCATAATATCAATTGTCTCATTTGGACCTATCCCAAGAAAATTTAATATATGTATATATATATATATATATATATATATATATATATATATATTAAAGTGGAAAGTTATTCTTGACTGGCTCTCTCTCTCTCTGTAGCCTACAACCCGGGGTGGGTCTTCGCTGACATTACAATTTGCCTCCACTTGCTACGGTTCATCATAAGTTCTCTTGGTCGTTGGACATTTAGGGTCCGTAAGTCCGCTGTAATATTATCTTTCACCACATCCTTGGCCTTTCCAGCGGCCGCTTTCCTACCGGGGTCTCTTTCCACACCAGTTTTACGGTCTTGTCTTTTCACATGTCCGGCCCATCTCAATCTCTCTGCCTTTATAATTTTTACTATATCTGGTTGGTTATATAGTTCTTGCACTTCCCTGTTAGTTCTAATTCTGTATTGTTGTGTGGCGTTGTCCTTGATTGGTCCATATATCCTTTTAAGAATTCTTCGTTCTGCGATTTTTAGTCGGTTCTCATTTTGTTTTGTCATCGTCCATGTTTCACATGCATATGTCATTATAGCTCTTATAATTGCATATTAAATTGTTACTTTCGTACAGCGGGTTACATTTTTCGATTTTATTATTTTTTGTAGTGCAAAACAGCAGCGATTGGCTTCCCGAATTGTTAATCTCTTGTGTTATATTGTTATCTGAGGTGATTGTGGCTCCCAAATATTTAAACTCATGGACTATTTCAAAATTATAGTGGTCCATTGTCACATTTTGTCCTATCCTGTCTCTTCGTTCTGTTCTTGTTGTAGTCATGTATTTTGTTTTATCTTCGTTTATTTGTAGGCCAACCTTCTTTGCGGCATTTTTCAGTTTAATGAATTCTTCCTTAACGTTGATAGTTGTATTTCCTACTATATCTAAATCGTCAGCGAAAGCTATTACAATGCTCGGACCCTGATTTCCAAATGGGAGCGTTTTTATGTTTGCCCTTCGTACGATGCCTTCCAAGGCGATGTTTAAGAGAAGTGGGGATAACGCATCTCCTTGTTTAAGACTACCGTTGATTGGAAATAAGGTTGACAATTTTCCTTCAAGCCTTACTGCACTTGTAGATCCCTCTACACAACCTTTTGTGAGACTGATCAACTTTTTCGGTACGCCCAGTTCTGCCATGGTATTCCACAATTCCACTCTTAGGATGCTATCATATGCTTGTTAAAAATCTATAAAAAGCTGATTCAGTGTTTTGTTGTATTCCCAACACTCCTCCATCGACTGCCTTACAGTAAAAATCTGATCTTGACTGGCTAGTTGAAGACAAAACGATTTGTAAACTTGAGGATGCAGTCAAAGTACTGGGCTGGTTAAAATAATACTCTTTGTTATTTGGTCGAGCTGAGGAACAGAATCATGAAATTAACACATCCTCGTTTTAAAAGGGAATGTTTAAATGAACTAAAAGTGATTGTCTTTGACAACTCATATCCTGTAAAGCTCACAAATAAACTATTATACAGTTCTTCCCTTATAAATGACTATGGATACAGAGGTCTTGTCTAATGACCGAAACAATATGTTGGATAGTGCTGATCCAATTTTGGCATGACAGAGAGGTGAGGACAATGATAAGGTGCCCCTCAACAGTGTCGTGCTTTTTTTGTTCTTTACCATATTGTCAATCGCTAACACCTAAGCTGTTAAATGTTTTTAAAAATGAGAACAATAAAATCGCACAACGCATGGTTACCACTACAAATACCATTTTCTCTAAAACTAAAACTAAATTGGAACTGTTAGAAAAGTCAAATGTCGTTTATAAAATTTCCTGTAGGACTTGCGATAAGGCATATATTGGACAAACATTAAGGAATTTGTCTGGACGCCTTACGTCCCATAAAAGTGATTGCAATATGAATAAATTGACTTGTGCACTGGCCGAGCATGTAATCTCTAGCAAACACATAATGGATTATAACCAGGTCGAAGTACTCTGCACAGAAAATAACTTACATAAAAGGCTATTAAAGGAAATGTTTTGTATTAAGAATGATACTAACAGTATGAATAAAAAAACTGGCCTTAATAATTTGAGTAATATTTACAATTACATTTGTTTGTTTGTCTTCCAAAATTCCCAAATAGTTAAATGAATCTTAACCAAATCATAATTTTTAAAATTCCCACTTATTTTAGGTTTGTCATACGCTTGGTTTGACTCTTGTGTGTCACCCTGACTCTTTTAAAACCAATAAACTGAATTTTAATCGTTTGTACTCACAACCTTTAGCACTTGTCAACAAATATGTTAATTAATTTTCTAGTAATAATTTTGTGAATCATAAATGTTTTTAAATTTGATTTTTAACGATTGTCTGTTTTCGTTTTGATGTTTTGACTGTTGACTTTAAACCTCATGTGTTTAGTAAGTATTTCTTAGCCTATCTTTTCACAATTGTTTACGTTTTAACTGTTTTATAGATGTCTTGATGAAGGAATTAAACTTTTCCGAAAGCTCGACCAAATAACAAAGAGTATTATTTAAACCAGCCCAGTACTTTGACTTCATCCTCAAGTTTACGAATCGTTTTTTCTCTCTCCATTGGATTCCTTCCTAACCCATCTGAACGGTATACATCCTAGCATTTTACAATGGAGGTGGAGGATAATTCATGTTTACCTTTCCTTGATATCCTCATCACCAAAAACTCAATAAGTGGCTTCTCCTACTCTGTATATAGAAAACCAACTCACACCAACCGTTATCTAAACGCCCATTCACATCACCATCCTTCTCAACTCAATTCGGTTATCAATACTTTAGTA
This sequence comes from Agelastica alni, assembly GCA_950111635.1. Taxonomy (NCBI): domain Eukaryota; kingdom Metazoa; phylum Arthropoda; class Insecta; order Coleoptera; family Chrysomelidae; genus Agelastica; species Agelastica alni. The sequence continues at coordinate 69,694,327 of OX467710.1, forward strand.
TCCCGCTCCATTCGACTCAGCGACATTAATAGCAGACAAACAGAACTCAATTCGTTAGAACATGCCCTCTTGCAAAACGGCTTTGATAACAATCATATCAAAAGAGTCATTCAACAACATCTTGCTCCATCGTCCTCTAGTTGTTCTAATTCCACCCAACAACCACCAAATCAAATAATTCTTCCATACATCAAAGGGGTAACCGACAAAATCAGTAGAGTCCTTAAGTCCGCAGATATAAAAACCATCTTCACCACTGACAGAAAGATCTCCCACTTAATCAGGCCAGTAAAAGATAAAGTCCCCAACGAAAATCATGGTGTCTATGAGATTCCCTGTAGTAACTGTCCTCAAACTTACATAGGTCAAACCAACCGTCGAGTACAGAACAGAGTTTCTGAACACTCCCTATCCGTCAAACATTTAGACACCAACAATGCATTAGCCCAACACAGAATCCAAACAGGCCACACTATTGATTTTCCCAAAACCAGAACAATAGCAACAATCCGATCCTTTAAACCTCGTATAATCAGAAAAGCAATAGAAATAGAGAAACGTCCCAATTGTATGAACAAAAGGGATGACGGCCAACGATTACCTCCGACATGGAAACCTTTACTTACCCGCCAATCTCCCAACTACTATTTACCGCCTTCCGATTTCCCACCTTTTAATCAACCGCCCTCCAATCACCCGCCTCTACCTCCCTCCATTTCCAGTCCTATAAATACCCAGCTACGTCATGGTGCTCGTCAGTTGTCCCTGAGGAGTAGGCAGATTGAGACCACGAAAACGTACTGAACCTTACCCTTCATAACCTTAACCTAACTCTTGATAATGGCTCCAAAGCGGGAGCCGAAACGTCAAGAAAACAAATTTTCTGAACGTGGTTTATCCAGAAAACCTAGTATTCATTTTTCTGACCACGGAAGCATTTCTGAACATATATATATATATATATATATATATATATATATATATATATATATATATATATATATATATATAAAATGAGTCTAGGATTGAATGTAATTGTTCGAGAAAACCTGCCCTGTACTGATGAGGAGCAATTACTCCGAAACTAGTATAGAGGTGGTTTCTTCGTGCAAATAAATTCAATAACCCCTTCTCTTATTTAACAAGCATCTGTATATCTTGCTTCCTGTGCTTATACGCTTATATATCAGATGTAATTCAATGCCTGTCGTCGGCATATAGCCAGAGGAGTATTTTGTTTTTTGATATATAATCGACCCACTTATACCTATATATTAAAAATATGTAAGTACATACAGCAGTCATAATCCTTACATCTAATTTTTCGCTGTCGGGCTTTATTTATACTCTTACAGTTTATTGCAATAATGCAGTTTTCTATAATTTATATATATATACATATAGATAAAGCTAAAGAAGATTTACTTCAGTCGTGTGGTCTCGTTTTTTTTATTTTTACTGACTTACACTTTAGCTTATTAAAGCTGATTTTTAAATTTGCTTATTACAAAAATGTTTGTTAGTGGAAAAGCTTTAAAAAAGAAAAAAAATCATACAAAACACTTTTTTAAAATTTTGATCAAATTTTCTTTCACCACAATTTTTTTTAAAGAGTAAACAACTTACCTTACCGACGTCTCCCTTTTTTATGTTTTAAATGTTTTTTATGATCCAGATTTTATTTTTCTATTTTTGGTAAATATATTAAACTGCAGCTCTCAATTTGTCATTTACGTTTTCAAGTCTTTCAAATCCGCATTTCTGGAAAACAATCTTATATTTAGTAAGAATATAAATATCACTATCATCTTAAAATTGAATTTGCAATCTACCGCTCAATCCAAAGTTAGTTATCTACGACTAAACACTGAATTAAGGATAACTTTTATGTTTCCCGATTCTTCGGTTCCTAGTCTATGCGAAGAACAGATTTTGTAAATTCGGTTGAGATAATGTTGTACATTACTCTTAAGAGAATACGGCTCGAAGAGTAGATTAGGGGGAATTTTCATGAATAAACAAGGCAAACACTGGGTACGGCGATTCATTACAATTTATACAGACTTGTTCTTTAATGGGATTTAAAGTTTTGAGAATACAACTGAAAATAAATAAGGCATTACATTTCTTTTAAATTCACCAGACAGTTGCGATTTATCCCTTGATAAACAACGTTTAAATACGAGGTATGTGCAACAAATCGCGTAAACGTATACTGGGTGTGCTGCGAAAAGTTTTGATTAAAAGTAATGGCGGATACAGTTATGTTTAAAATCTGAAATTACTAAGCTGTGTGTTTTGGATGATGCTGAGTTAAAATATAATGTTAACCTAAATGTGTCACTTACGGTTATTATTATTATTATTATTACAATAAGGTACGGGCAGGGACCCCAAGATCCATAAACCCTAAATTGCACTATACAATTATTACAAAAATTAAAGTAATTAGAAAATTGAAAATCACAAGAAAAGATTAATTGGGAAATAAAAAAGCATCCAGTCTGTTCTTAAAAATATTGACAGATGGTACCGTTACAATATCCTCATGAAGACAGTTCCATGTTGAGAAAACACGATTACATTAAAAATGTTGCCTTGTCCTACAAGTGAATATTTTTTTTTCAGTTTCCACTTGTGTCCTCGTTTCCGATTATCAGTGTCTACAAAAAATATGCTTCGTAAATTACCATAATTAAAATTTAAAATGCGGAAGGTGATTATCATGTTCCCACAAAGACGACGTTGTTCAAAATTCCGGTAAATCCATAATGTTTGGTCTTTCTGAATAACTAGGCCTTCCACGCCTGAAGGATAGTCTGGTTGATCGTCGCTGAACTTTTTCGAGAAGTTCTTTATCCCGCACTAGTCCAGGACACCATACAGCTCCACAATACTTCATAATTGGACGAATATAATTTTTATATTGTCACGTGCCTATTTTTTCCCTTCTACAGTTCCATTATTAATTGGATCTCTGATGGTTTTGTATTTCTCAGGTGCTCGTAAATAGTTTCGCTTACCGTATTTTGTTGTAATTTGAATTTATCACTCGTTGTAAATAGTGTTGCATACCTTGTAGTGTTAGGATTTAATTATTAATGGCTGTGATATTTGTTAATCGATGGAGATGGAGTGGGGGTTTTTGTTATTAGATTTTTGCTTTGATTTTTGGCCTCGATTGTCGTGTGTTGTCAGCTATATTATTGTTTGGTTTGCATTTCTGTGTGGATGGGCTGGCTATCAACACGGACGAGTGCGATTATGAGTTTGGAACATAGATTTGCAAAGATGGTTGGCTGACGCGTGTCCCGTGTCATTTTTCTTGATATCCGGCCTGGGAGTCGGTAGTTTTGAATAGTCGCTTGGTGTCAGTCGTCGAAGTCGGGTGAGAGTATTTGGAACGATTTGATATTGACATGTGAGCAGAATCTCCACGGTTTTTTCTTTCATATCTGGCTGTATTTGGGCCATCTTAATTGGATTTTGAAGAAAAACCATTTAATTTTTAACTTGACCATTCTATCTTACCTTTGTTGTTGATATTTTGGATTCCATAATCAATCCGGCCACAGGATTAGTGAATTCGTATACCCACAGGTTACAAGTGATTTATTTTAGAATATTTAAACGACGTGATTTGTTTTTGACACCGCGATTAAGTTTTGTTTTAATTTATTAATATGGTACACTGTTGAAAACTATTTATTGCATTGGATAATATGCCAAGTCTGAACTTTGATTAAAGTAATATTCTCAATAGTTCTTTGTGTCCAAGTAAAAACGTTTTCTTCATACTTATTTGTAAATATCCTACAATATTGCTATTTTGAAGGACAGCCATCGTAAAAAGTAATATTTTTAAATAAGCTCGATTGTTTTAACAGTGTAAATCTTTATGTAAATGAAAAAGAAAAAAAACGTGATTAAATTATCAGCCGTACGGGAACGTTGCTGAAGTATTGTTAAAAAGTTGACTTGTATACGTTTTTTTTTTGGTAACCTGATAAGGTTTTTTATTCTTACCTTTGTTTTAATTATTTTATGGAATCGTAAACTTTGGATTTTTGATTTATTGTTGTCTCATAAAGTTGTAAATTTTGAAGTTTTGATTTATTGTTGGCTGTTAATTTTGATTATATGTGTTATAATTTTGTTATTGAGCTGTGTATTTTAATTTATTGTGTGAGTAAAGTATCCAATATATTTTTGCTATAATTTTATTTATTTGGTTCACCATAATCTTAGTTGTTTATCGTGTGGCTCTGCTAGTGCCTATAAGACCTAGGGGTTTCCGGCTTGAACCGTCTAAGTCGGTGGCGCGGCTCACTTTTATATTTTTTTTTCTTCTACCCTCTACGGCTGAGCTTGGGCATAATTTGCCAGTAGAGAGACCACTGGCAGAGTACTCTTTAGAGAACGAAAAAAGACGTGGCAATATAAACGAGTGGAACTATGCAATGACACGTTTGCGAAAGACCTGCTGAGGATGTACAGCCTACTTTTTGCTTTGTTGGTAATATTTACAACATGTTCGGACCAGCTGAAATCTATATGTTTTTTTTAAAATGCGATGAATTGTTCTCGTCGACAAAGTAAGATCTCTCTTACAATCTCTGATAGAGGCATTTGGAGGGGCCATAAAATAACCCAAAACATTAATTTCGTTTATGTCACTGTCCACTAGTGGTTTATTTTTATTAATTTTTGTCTTAAATTGACCAAACTGACGGCAGTTTTTAAGCAATCTTTTTACAATATTACCAGTTGCATTTGGTCGATTTGAATATCTTTCTGCAAAAACACGGCAAGTCCGTTCAACAATTCCATTACACTCGCCGTAAATAATAATAAGATTTAAAAAATCATCACTAGTAAATCCTAAATTTGCCATTATTTACTATGAAATACAAACTGGTAAAGAAAACTGTCAAAACAACATAAATAATTAACGTTTTAACTATCAAATCATTGACAGCCAAGGCCTACCCTTTACTAATGTTAAAAGAATTAAGTGTTGTTATGTTTTAAGTAAGATAATGAAATATCTCAAAAAAGGTTGGATTTAGGTATAGAAAATACCGATACTAAAAAAATCGCTTTAAAAAAATACAGCAGCAAATGTAATAAAATAAGTAAACAACATATCAATGAGTTGGACATATGGAGTCAACGAACAACCGCTTGTTGTTTATTGGTTACAATTTCACGTCACTGGCTTTGTTATTAATGGAGATATCGTTATTCAATGTAAACTAGGATTTTTTCAAAATTTTGAGAAAAATCGAAATATCTTGAAAATACCTCATTTTTGTCAAAGGACATTGTTTGAACGGCTTTATTCGGAAAAACAATAACATTAATACCCAGGTAAAAAGCAATATCTATAAAACACTGCGGAAACTATGCCAGAAACTCAAAAAACAAGGAGACTCATGGAAACAACGCAGATGAGAATACTGAGACGAATTGATAGCAGAACTTTAAGGGACAGAGAGAAGAGCGACGACATAAGAACCAGATGTGGGGTAGAGAACATCAACGAATGGACCCAAAACAGGAAAAAGGAATGGAGCGCGCACATTGACCGCATGGGGGATCAGAGAGTCGTAAAAATCGCAAGAGACAAGTCACCTATAGGACACAGGAGTGTGGGTCGCCCTCGAAAGCGGTGGAGCGACAATATATAAGGCTGGCGGCTGAAGATAAACAGGCTTTAAGCCTAATTAAAGAGAAAGAAGAAGAAGACCATCACTTTTAATCAAAACTTTTCGCGCCACACTCTGCATTATGGTTCTCATTTTCACAAGACTTCATGGACCATGCCAATCGAGCATGCATATAAATTTGTGTTAATGGAACTCTCCTCAAAAGTCGTCGTGAACGTAAGTTATCCTCGTATAATCTTCGACGTACTGTTTTAATTGAAACCGAAACACCAGAAGCATTTAAAAGACGCTGTTGTATGATTCGACAAGTATTCTACGGGTATACACAGTCAGATAACAATCTTGTGCGAGGGTGGTAATCCTTGGTCGTCCACTTCTAGGTCTTCCTATCACGTTTTTAATTGTTTGATATCTACGTAGAAGCCGCGAAATGACACTTTCACTGACTCGGAAAACGTCTCTGAAGACGACCCGTTTCAATCATACCAATAGCCTATTAGCTTCATCCGCACTAAGTTTACATATAGACATTTTGTCACGTGCCTATTTTTTTTTTCTTTCATCTGCCGTTTTGTTATTATGATAGTCTGGCGTTCGTAATTAGCTTTGCATACTGCATTTCGTTCGTTGTATATAGTGTTGCCTATATAGTAGTAATAGAATTCGATTATTAATAGCTGTGACATTTTTGTCTCTCTTATTAGACTTCGCCTTGATTATTGGCCTCGATTGTCGTGTGTTATTGTCAGATATATTATTGTTGGTTTGCTTAAGCTGGCAATTAATGCGGACGAACGCGATTATGAGCTAGGAATTTAGACGTGAAAAGGTTGGCTGACGCGTGTCCCGGGTGATTTTCTGATATCCGGTCTGGGAGCGAGGAGTGATCATGAGTCGTTTGGTGTCAGTGGTGGAAGTCGATTGAGAGTCTTTGGAAGGATTTGATATTAACACGTGAGCGGAACTTCTACGGTTTTTTTTCTTTCATATCTGGCTGTATTTGGGGCCATCTTTATTGGATTAGGAAGATAAACCATTTAATTCTTAACTTGACCATTCTGTCGTGCCTATGTGGTGAATATTTCTGGTTATTGGGGTCGAGTTAAGATCACCACGTGTGGGATTTGATGAAGTGAAGCCATCGTGAAGTACCACGTGCCGTTCCATCCACATCGACGATAAATTTCAGCGTTATAAAGACTTGCCTGGTAATTTTAGCAGAAATTATTATGATAATACTACTTAGTGTTTCGGTTCTTGGATCATCGGTGTTACCGTGACGTCTCAGTGGAGTTTTCAATTGGTTACATGGTATTGAATTTAATTTTATCAACTTATCAGTTATTATGTGCTTGATCTAAATGTTTTCAATAATTTAAAAGTAACAAGTTATTTTCATTAAATTTGTACCTGCTCCCAGTGACGTCTCAATGAAGTTTTCAATAGTTTAAAAGTAACCAAATTATTTTTCGTTAAATTGGTACCGGCTCCAAGTTGAATCTGAATTTATATATTACTGAATATAATTTATGTGGTTATTGTGAGGGTTTTAAAATATTATTCTTGTTGCAAGACCATTTATTTTGTATTTCTTTTTTTTCGTGTTAATCTTTTGCTATCAGGAATTCTATATAAAACCAATTATTTTCGAAATTTTAAATATTGTGAACATTTTCTTTTTGTTTTTTTTTATTTTAATGCTCTTTTGTACCTCATTAGGTTTTTATTACTGTCTGAAAGGTTGTTATAATTAATTTAAATATTATTTTAAGAAAAGTGTATTAAATTCGTTTAAACCACTTTACGAAAATACAGAATTTATTGTAAAAAATCAGAACATCATTTTTACTTAATTAATATATTGCAGTAATTGTAAATATAGCTTTATTTATCTAGTTCACCATAATTGTTTGTTGTTTTTCGCGTGGCTCTGCTGGTGCCTACAAGACTTAGGGGTTTCCGGCTTGTACCGTCTTAAGTCGGTGGCGCGGCTCACTTTTAGATTTTTTTCTTCTACCCTCTACGGTTGTGCTCGGGAATAATTTGCCAGTAAAGAGACCACTAGCAGAGTACTCTTTAGAGAACCAAAAAAAAGGCGTGGCAATTTTTTAAAACGAAATTCTGGTTTTTAAATTACAGTTGACTGAATAAAGTGGAAACAAAAACTGTTGTAAAATTCTTGAAAATACAAAAGAAAACAAGTAGTCAGTTAAGCAAGTAAACAATTAATATATTACAGACAAAACTTTGGTGAATAAAACAGTTAATAATTTTTAACATAAACCTTAACATTTGTGGAAATTAAATAACAATTTTTTTGCCGGATACGATTGTATTATCAAATATTTCTTTATTTAATATTAATTTGAAAGGCAAATGTAAGGCTTGTATTTTTATACCGTGTTATATAATTTTTAAATTAAAATATTCATGCAGGTACTTAAATAAAGTCAAAAACACGTTTTAAATCGCAAAATATTAAACTTTTTATTTATTTGTTACTAAAGTGCAACTGTCAACATGTGACAAATCGTTTTTTCTGCTTTGTGAGAGTATGACAAAACCATGTTCTTAGAAACAAACATACTTTGCGATATTTTTATTAAACAATAAACAGTCTCGGTCATAAACCGAGATAAGTTCTTGTCAGCACCAAGTTACGCCGATGTAGACGAACTCCCATAACCGTTACAAATAAGGTGTATAAAGGCTGCCGAAATGATTATGATCTATGCAAACTACCGCAAACAGTTAAAACAATGTCACTCCTCACATATTATCTGTGAACGAAATCAAAAGTTTAAACCAACAAATTTTATCGTTTTATCCTTCGGTGTGATTTTATTCTGTTTTTTTTTCTATTTATACAGGGTGTTAATAAATAATGATAGTTTGCTATATAAACGTATGTCCGCAAATGCTTCGTTTTCGTAGATATGAGTTCTGGTTTAATGTTATTGTATTAGATAGTTCTTGGTAATGTATTAAAGAAATGAAAAATACGCGTTTTGATGTTTTATTTGCATAAAAACGGCGCCCTATACGAAAAAAAGGCAAGAAAGATTATTTGTCACAAATTTATCAAGAAATTTAAACTGAATTTTTTATTTCAAATATTTCAGTGGCGTACCATATTTTTTTTTTTTTTAATTGGGACATTACCCGTATGCGCGCCAATTATGAACATAAAATTCTTAATTTCATGCGCAATAACTACCTCTTAAAGTCGCACTTATTTATTAACAACCTGTATATAGGTTAATAGTTTTATGTATACAGGGTGTGACGGGAAAAGTTTTGATTAAAAGTAATGGCAGAAACAGTTATGTTAAAAATCTTAAATCTGATGCTGTAGGTTTTGAATGACGCCGAGTTCAAATATAATGTTGTTCCAAATGTGGCACTTCCGGTTTTACCGGAAGTAGACGTTAACTTTGTTATCTTAAATAGAACCTAATATTTTTTATTTTATTTTCGAATTTTACATGAAATTTTAAATAAAATTTGTGCACATTGTCATAATCCAAAAATAAAGTATATTCGAGATATTTCGATTTTGTTCAAAATTTTTAAAAAATCCTAGTCCACATTGAATAACGATATCTTTATTAATAACATAGCTAGTAAATTTAAATTGTAACCAATAAACAACAAGCGGTTGCTCGTTGGTTCCATATGTCTAACTCATTGGTATTTCATACAGGGTGTTTTAAATTTAGCCGCCAACATGCACACGATATCTCCATTAATAACGAAACTAGTGACGTGAAAATTGTAACCAATTACATTTTCTGCTGTATTTTTTTAAGCCAATTCGTTTGGTATCGGTATTACATACATACATACATATAGTCACGGCTTTTTCCCGTAGGGGTAGGCAGAGATCACTTCCTTTCACTTGCTACGGTTCTTACACCCATCTTTTGCTTCCTCTACTTTCATCAGTGCTTATACATGCTCGTCGGTTGTTGGTACTCTTGACCTGGCCTTTCTTCAAATCAATGTTGATCTGATCGAGGTATGTTCGCCGAGGTCGACCTCTACCGACTTGTCCATTCACACTCGCCTTATAATATATATAATATAAATTTGTTTCGTCAATCTTTCTTCATCCATCCTTTCCACGTGTCCAAACCATCTAAGCATTCATTTATCTATCTTTGTAACCACATCTTCTAATGAGCGTATTTGAGAGCACTGATGAAAGTAGAGGAAGCAAAAGATGTGTGAGAGAACCGTAGCTAGTGGAAAAAAGTGCTTTCTGTCTACCCCTACGGGAAAACGCCGAGACTATATTACAATTATTAAACCTTCCTACAAAGCTGTCACTTTCCGTTGTAAAGGTATCTTAAGTCTCCTAGTATCAATAGAACTATGCAATGACAGTGAAAATCCACATAAAACCCTATCTGCTGATTATATGAGCTGTGTTTTATTTATCTATTCAGCATACAAATTAATTTTAGGTGGTATTTACAGCATTAACCTTATGTCTTCTCGTTGACTGCCCGAGCATCTCTTCCCATACGATGCTGAATAAATCTCTCTAGGTCATTTTGGCAAAGATTTCTCCTTAGCTTGCGCTATAAGTTATGGAGGTGGGGAGTGATATTTGTTTTTTGTGATGCGGGTGACAGTGTTTTTTCACCCCAACCCCAGGGAGTCTCCAAGGTGTATTTTGCACGCGGATTCGAACCAGTCAGGGTTTGTTCCTGAAGTCTGGATGGTAGGGGTGTGATGTTTAGAAGTTTACTAAGGTAGCGTTCATTAAGAATTATCCTTTAATTTAAAAAATTGACAGGAGTTATAAATAATATACGACGTTTTTATAATAAAAGGATAAAAGCCACCCCAGAGTTTCATTCCATTCCACTCCAATCAAGAAACATCTCTATATTTGTTTGTAATTCTCTACATTTGAAAATTGGCGTGCTTTCCCTCCTTAGCGAATCAATGAAGCTTTCAAGAACGCGGCATATAGTGTCCTGATGTGCGCGGGTTGTATGTCAAATGTCACTTGTCGTTGTCGTCGAGTACTCGCGATTTTGTAATTCGAGAATGAATATTTGTTTTTGTTTCTTTCCGAATAAATAAAAAGCTTCCCTCGTAATGAAAAGACTTATTACATAAAACTGATAATACAATTTATTAATGTATTATTTCTGTTAACAAATAACATTTTTTAGGCATTGATGTGACAAGTGATATTCAAGTAGACCAATAACAACTATAATATAGAAAAGTGTTATTTCTGCTCATGAAATAACCAATTTAAAATATTTACAAGCATTGTTATAAATTATTTTTTTAATTACTTCTTCTTCTTCAGATGCATATCCACTAATTGATGTTTCCGATCGCAAGTTTCATTGCTTCTCTGCATCGCGCGGTGTGAATCAGTGATTGTATATCACGTAGCCCTGTCCATTGTCTGATGTTCCGAAGCCAACACATCTTCTTCCTTCCTATTCCTATTTTGCCCTCAATTTTGCTTCTGCTTTCAATTACATTAAACGCTAAAAGAAGAATAAATAGCCAGTGCTTCGGAAGTTTAAACAAAACAGGCCACACACATTGCAGTGCATCTTTGTAAATTGATTTCATATCTCACTTATTTGGATAGCTCCATTCAGAATGTTTAGTTTGCGTTCAGTATTATTTGTTTTTTACTGTCCTATTCATTTGTGTAATAGATGACTAGACAATATACTACATAAATAAAAAAAATTTCACAGATACGTACCAAATGTAACATATTATTTTTAAATGTAATCCTGACATAAATTTAGTAAGTAATATTTATTAGTAAAACACCAGAAATTTTAATTTTTTTATAAAAATTAGGCATTAAAGCGGATAAAATATCTTCGCCTACATATTTATTTTTTTACAACCAGTGTTAAAATATCTTACTACCTGAGTTGTTTTCAATTGCTTTGATGACATTCAGCTTTAATAACCAGAATAAATAAGTGACAGTCCAGATCTACTTATCTATCTATGTTTCATTAAAAATAATATTAATAAGAAGTAAATAGAGTTGTTCTTTGTTTACTTCCCAGTAATGGGTCCGATTTTGCGAATCCCAAATTTTGACATATTTCCACATTTTAAGGTCCCTAGAGTCGAATACAATAGTTTGTAAGTGGACGTCTGTGTGTGTGTGTCTGTACGTTTGTTGGTATGTTCGTATGTGCGTTCGCAATTATTTTTCGTTCAATTATCTCGAGAACAAAAAATGATATCGACTTAAGACCAATTGCATTCGACGCATAAATACACAACTTAAAACTTATGAGATTTCCAGCAAAATCGGTCAAGATGTTTTTTATGGAGAATCTTTAAACTGAAAAAAATTGTAAACTACCCAAATTTTGCAATTTATAAATTATACTATTTTTAATACAGAACTTTAAGATATTTGAATAATATGAACAAAACCTATGGTATTTTGTATAATACAACGGATGTGCTAGTATTGTGAAAGGTACAATTATTGGTGCATACTTTTTGATGAAAATTTAACATGAGAAAGCTTTTTCCTGATATCCAAATTGCCAACACTTTAGACCGCAGAACATGGTTTCAACATGACTACGCACCGCCACATTTCACCATTAAACAGAATATTTCCAGATCGATGGATCAGTGAGAACAGTGAAATGGCCCGCTAGATCACCTGATCTTACCCCATTAGACTTTTTTATGGGGTCATTTAAAATCTAAAGTTTACACTAACAGACCTGATAATATCCGTGATTTAAAAGCCCGAAACAGCCAGGAAATTCAGAACGTAACACCCGCTATGCTACAAAATGTTTGGGATGAATTTGTTACCAGGTTGAGTCATTGTTTAGTGGTAAAAAAAAACAATTTAAATTAATCTAAATTTTTCTTTGTGTTTTTTAGAGTGTACGTTTAGTCTTCATCAATTATTTTGTAAATAATTAATTGTCATAAACAACTTTTGCATTTTTGTCCACCCTGTACCAATTTGAATCAACTCGTGAAACATTTTTTGAATCAGCTCAGCAAGGTTAATCCGTAAATTGAAAAAAAGGGGGTGTTTTGTCTAAAACTGGTGCTGACGTCATCACTCAAAGGCTATTTACCCTGTATGATAGGTTATTCTTTAAAAAATATTAACTTATATTTAAAAATCGTTTCAAATTTTTTTTATATTACTGTGCAAGGAAAATAGCTTGGCGGGCGAGAGATCACAAAATCTGCACACAACGAAAACATTCGAATAACGATCCGATCGGCGACGACGAAATTTTCAGTAATCCGTGAGTCTCAAGTACAATCGGAGGAAGAAGTTTACGAATGTGAAGTATATTCAGCCGAATATTTTTTATTTTAGAGGCTAGTCGCCCGCCAAGCTACTTCTGTTGCACTGTACTATTTATTTAGCTAATTAGTTAGGCGATGATTTAGCAAATTTGTTCTTCGCCTTTCAATAACACCAAATTAGCAACAAATTATAGGATAAAAAATAATTTTAATTAATTTACTTCCTTCTGTCTTTGACATTTAAGTATTCAATATATCTCAAAGGTAGTTTGTACCGTTGTCATCTATTAAATTATTTTTCACTCCAGGAAAGTATGAATTATTTTAAAAAGTAATTGTTTCATTAATAATAATTATAAGTGGATTAATGGGGGCTTTGATAATTAAGCAGAAAAAAGCAGGAAAACTGCTAATGAGAGTGACTTGAAAAGCTCTATTAACAAATGGCAGATCTAGTTGGTATGTTTTTGGTGTCTGAAGCTGCACTTAGTAAGGCTGAATACATTTAGAACACTTATGGTTACCATTTACTTGGTCATTAAAGGGGAAGTTCTTCAATGCAAATATTATCAAAGTATCTATAAAAATATGATATTTTATTATAGTATGCAGGCAGTTTACTTAAGATAATAAAAATAAATATTCGTATTTCTGCATAATAGATTTTATTTTATTTTTTAGCTATAATGGCGAAGGTTCTATCTCGTATTGATAACAATGAGGCCGAGTACACAAAAGGGTGGGTACGATTTATGATCAACGTAGAATTTATCTACAAGAAATCCAAAGAATCCAGAATAAGGAGAGGAACCATGCCCATGTTGGTACCTGCTGCGGATTTAGCTTGCAAGTGTCCGAAAATTAAATCTAATAAGTAAGTTTTTTAAATTTTTTAGCTTGTTTGGTACCAACAACAATATTTAGTGAAAAATTCCAATTTCCCACAATTTTTTTAAACTAATCAGAGATTCTATTTTAAACTACTGTTTCAAAATATTTAAATACCATTATCATTGTGATCGAACAAATTGTTATTTTATTTAAATTTTTATTTTTATTTTTGTACCCATCATTTTCCAATACATTTTTTAATTTTGCTCTTTATTGACCGGTTAGCTTGATTATTACCCTGTTAATTACCTCGGAACACTAATTGCAATCCAATAAAATAAGAATTTGGCAACATACCACAGAATATTAAAAAAATTATAAACATTTTAGAATTGATTATTTAATAATCCGTACGCAAAAACGTAAAAAAAACCGACTTCAAAGACTTATATAGTTTTCTCATGGATACCATTGTCAGAACTGGACCAAATTAAAATAGGACTACACGGGAAGCACCAGCTTTCAAATAAAAAAAGAATCATCAAAATCGGTTAGCCCAGTCGAAAGTTCTGAGGTAACAAACATAAAAAAAATACAGTAGAATTGAAGTTTGAAGTTTTTCAAGTCGGTTAAAAAATACTTATGAATATATCCATCAATTATGAAAAAAACTTATACACTCATGGACAAAATTATCGAATATTTTATATTACCACTTTTATTTTAAAATGATTTTGATCACGTGTCATAAATATTTTAACGTGTATTAAAAATTAATGGCTGTCTTCTGCTGTCTTCTATCATACAGATTGTGTTACATTATTTAAGTACCTAACGCTAATTAAGTTATCGGTGGTGAAGTTACTTCTTTTTCTTCACCCGCTATCCATCCACTGCAAGATGTAGGCCTCTTCCAACATTTTCTAGTCTTTTCTGTCATGTGTTTTTCCCATTCAGTTTTTACCAGCTATGGTTCTTATGTGTTTCCTGTGCTCCTATATGGAGTTGAGTCATGAACTGTAACAGATACAGCCTGTGAAAAGTTGGACGCATTTGAGATGTGGCTGTATCGACGTATACTATGAATCCCTTGTTACAAAAAAAAAGTACTCGACATTTTAAACAAGGAAATGGAGATCATAAGTACAGTCAAAAGTCGGAAATTGGAATACTTAGGACACATCATGAGAAACAGCGAAAGATACGGTCTGTTGCAGTTTATCCTACAGGGAAAGGTGCTTGGAAAGAGGGGAGCAGGCAGAAGAAGGATCTCATGGCTTAAAAACCTGAGAACTTGGTTTGTTACCTCCACCACGGGTCTGTTTAGGGCCGCAGTTGATAAAATAATTATTGCCAGAATGATCGCCAACGTCCGGTAACGGACAGGCACTGGAAGAAGAAGAAGATGATTCTTATTTCGTCGGTCCATCTCTTGGGAAGTCTACAATAGCAAGTGATGACCGCTTTTTGGTTCTTAGTTCTACACCAAATTGCACATTGACATCTACGCATCTCGAGAAATGAGCTACTTAAAACAAGAAAAGTTAATGTTAGCTTTAAAACAGTTAGACGAAGATTAAAAGAAGCAGGTTTAAAGCCCAGACCTTAGCCTGCCAAAGTCACGTCACGTCTTTTTAATATTCATAAAATTCGTCGATTAGAATTTGCAAGAATTCATGTTCAGTGGAATATCGAGTAATGGAAAAATATTCTCTTTATGGATGAGACCAGAATTCCATTATAAAAGCCAGATGGACTTAACCACGTCTACAGAAGAGTTGAGGAACGGTACGTCAGCTGCAATCTTATAGAGTGTTAGTTTTGGTGGTGGCGGTTTAATGCATTGAGGAGGTATAAGTTTGAGAAGGACAAAAGGAACTTGTCGAAGTGACTTGTATGTTGAAAATATCCCACAAGAGCATGTTGTGCCATATGTTGGCCATATTGGATACGAAAAATTTGTACCAATGCACGATAACGCTCGACCACATGCAGCTAACATAGTGACGAATTTCCTAAATGAAGCTCAAATTGAAACATAAGATTGGCCCAGACTTGAACCCGATCGAACACATGTGGGATCATCTGAAATGTCGCATACGACGTTGAAATCCCGTTCACAGTACAAAAAAAGAGCTTCGAGGAGCGCTTAAGAAATGGAATGCAAGTCCTCAAGAATTCATTAAAACTCTACTTTTTAGCATGCCAAGAAGGATGCAAGCAGTCATAAGATCTCGAGGAGGAAATACTCGTTACCATCTATGCCCTTATTTTAATCAAAAGTATAGTACTTGCCCTCCTAATGACATAAAAGTTTAAAGTACATATCCTTAATTAACTTAATTTTGTTAACATTTAGTAATCATTTTTTTTTCACGATTCTCTATACATAAAAAATAAATATTGTTTACTTATAATTTAAAAAATAAACTATTCTTTCTCGTTTGATGGCTTGATTTATTAGAATTTATATTTTCCAAATAAAAATATGACAATTTTGAAATATTCGATAATTTTGTCCACGAGTGTATTTTTATATTTTACGACTTAGTAATTTCATTAAAAAGTTTCTTTGAATATTATTAAAAAATGTTACTTTTCCTACAACTGCTATAAAAAGTAGCGTATTTCTCATTTTTTACTTAATTATAAACCATGTAGGTATTGCTCACACTGTGAGAAATATTTTTTTCACGGCACTTTGCCCACACCACATACGTACATTTATATGGAGAATCAACAAAAATGAACAAATACTTAGTTGGCTGCTATTCCGCTTAAATATTTGTCACAACTGCTAAATTATAAAAGTTTTTTATTTTTTTAGGGTAGTTTTCATTCATGCTTTGATAAATTTTCATTGAATTGTGGCCTACTTTATTATATTCACAAAATAAATTCAAAAAAATAGAACACAATGTGCTGACGGCAGCTGTTCGCTGTTCGAATTGTTTATGGCTCTAAGATTGAAAATTCAAATTCAAAAGGGCGCCACTCATTTTAAATAAATGCTATACTATATTTGGAGAATTGAGAAAACCAAATACCTACCAACAACAAATTAAATTTTCTTAGATATCTGGGTTGGGCAAATAGGAGAATAAAAAACATATCACATACAAGAATATAATAAAGACACCAAAATGATCAAGGCAAAAATATATTATGGACCAGAGTAATAGATCATATCAGTAATAGTTAAATCAATTAAATAATACATATAATATGTAACACAATATATTATAACATTACATATTATATATTATAATATATTACCATATATAATATATATAACAATATTAAATAATATATCATATTAAGATACATACATTTATATACCGGGTGTTATACCTCTCAAAGTAACCAAAATGAGGTATATGGGTAAGAAATAAACCTGTGACTAAATCCGCTGTCACATAGTACTATGTGAGAGCTTCACAAGAGCTCTTTAGATTATAGTTTATAAAATTATCACGGTGGTATGATATGTGATATCAATAATTAGTTATTAACAAAAATGATGGTATGATAAATACTAATATGAATAATTAGCTATAAATAAGTCTCAAAAAGTAAGAGAACACTGAAGATGTAAAAAAACCTGGTGTTAAGGTCCATTGGTCCATATATGTAGCCTCTATCCAAGGTCCACTTGATGTAGTTGAAGACAGCAAAAACGAAGACAGGAAGCAGACAGAAAACAGACAGGAAACAGCTCAGCAAAACGAAGAGGAGATAAGAAGAAGGCTTAACCTCCCCGGTCAGCCAGGAGTCTGATGATGAGGGCTAAGCTGTACCCTAACAAAAAAATAGCCTCATGAGAGGACATATGCAAAAAAAAAACCAAAAAAATGAAGTAGGTATATTTTTAACCTGATCGATATCATTGCTGGTTCATAAATCATAACTTACCTTCTGAGAAGGGAGGTAAAACTAGAAGATAGCCAAAACAGCAAACAGGACTAGCAGGACATCAGGACAAAAATGGCGGCGTTCCTACCGCATGGCAGTCTCCCGGTGGTCGGCACAAATCCCCATTTAAAGGCTCCAAAAATCACAAACGATGGGTGCGACTTGAACTCGGCCCCGACGGCACTTACTAAACTTCTCCAAAAGACAAACTCCAGTTCGCAGCTAGAGGACGGATACCATCTCCTTTTTCCAAAAATTGCCAAAAAAACTGCACATCTTGTATGAAATCAGCGCCAGTTTTGAATTCCTAGCCTCTCATTGGTCAGAACCATGAATGCTATCCCGTTTGACAGAACGAAATCCAACGAAGGTAATCAAAAAAGACTACCATTCTTCTTCTTTCTTTTCTGCTACGGGCACGAACATTTTCGACTAACCGACTTGAGACCGAAGATCGATGACAGAAGTTCCATGACAGAAGATCAATGACAACCCAAACAATGACATCGACGTCTAGAAAATAAATATAACCTATAAGAATCCCATAAGATTATATTATGAAAAATAGAGAAAAAACCCAGTAAATACCCAGAGATCTCATTCAGAATCAACAAAATCCTGGGACAACCTTCAATAGCCTAGAATTCATCACACTAGAGGACACAACGGTATGTCGCCTGCCTACATGTGAATGGATGTTTTTATCATCATAAGATTCCTGCAGCTAAATTACATCACTTCCAACAGCCCTTAGAATGTCAGAAGCAAGAGTATTACCTAGTGTTGAAAACCTGTGAATTTACTAGCATTCAACTATATGTGATGTTTGTTTTGAAATAGTGGTTTTGATAGATGTTCTATTCAGGAATTTGATATCAAAACTGAATGTTCTCTGTGAGTGCAATGCCCAATAAATGAAAAATTTATTATATAAAAAAACAAAATTAAAAAGTAGCAATTTCAAATGCTACAGAATATTAGAATAGAATAATAAATAATATGGATACTGACAGTAGTGACGATTTTGATAATACTCCGCAATGAAAAAAGCTGCAAAAGTAACGTTAAATTTATTGCCGGATATTTCAAGAAAAAAGTATGAATTGGCACACGAAAAATTTATGAAATGGAAAAGAAATACAAAAATAAAATCTTTTTCGGAAAGTGTACTTTTGGTATACTTTGAAGAGATGTCGAAAAATTCAAACGCGTCCAAACTTTGGTCACAATATTCAATGTTGCGAAGTACTATCAATATAAAAAAATAACATTGATATATCCACGTATCAAAAATTACGTTCATTTTTGAAAAGAAAGTTCGACAATTACGTCCCCAGAAAAAAGTTTCTTTTTAAATTACCAGCAAGGAAAATGTACTACAACTCGGGGTGTGTTTTGGTCTGCTCTACAATAGTCTGCCATCTCTTCCTATCGGTAGTTATGGTCCACCAGTTTCTGCATCTAAGCTTCTTAAAATATGTCACTACATCATCTTTCCACCTTTTCTTAGGTCTGCCTTTGTGTCTCATTTTGCAGGCTTTCCATTCAGTTATTCCTCTCGCTGATCTTTCTAACTTCATTCTTTATATATGGCCCAGCTATCTGATTATTTAGGATATCACAAACCTAACTATATCCTCTCGCATTTAGTTCATGGTTCATTCTGGATCTCCATGATCCTCCCGCTTCATGCACGGGTCCAAATATCTTGCGTAGTATCCTAGACAGGTAGTCGGCATTTACAAATTTTGGTAATATAGTTTAGATAATTAAAATTTTTTAGAAATTGGAAAATCTACATATATATATATATATATATATATATACAGGTCACTGCTTCAGATGTTCTTCAGCAAAAATTTTAGTAAATGCAGGAGGATACATATTGACCTTAAATCGCCATGGAGGATGGCAATCCAATACAGTGGCAGAAGGATACATCGGGGAGTATATTAAAAATAAAATTAACGTTCCTAACAAAATCGTCAACTCTATTGAACAACCACTCGAACTCTTTACTGAAATGGAGACAGAAAATGTACCGTATATAAATGATCAATCCTTAAGTTCTATAATTATTATAACAAAATTTAATAAAAAGAAATGACATTCCGAGTTTGACTATACAAACTTGTACAAATTCTACTACCTATTAACTATAATTTTAAATAAATTATTTAGGTTAGATTAGGTTTGGTATTATGTAAGTGGGGCGTGGGTCGCCCCTCCACTGCGACCTTTTGTAGGTCTATTGTTGTTCACCCCTAGAGGTTACAGTTCACCGCACAATCCAGTCCTTTTTACGAAGTTCATGGTTGTATGGGGTGAGATTTTTTTGAAATCAGTAGGTTCTAAATTGGTATAACCAAATATGTTGATTCTTATCATTCCCAGGCCTGGGGATGAACATAGTATATGTTCAGCAGTTTCGTCTTCCGCGCACCAAAACCGAAAGTCCGTTTGTTGATTCAAACCTATCCTTCCGAGCTGTAAGCAGTTCTGTTAGAATTCGCTGGTCATTCCTGCTCCATTCTAGGATCTGCTTAGTTGTGTTTCTCGAAAGTTTAGGTAAGAACGCCTTTTAGTGAGTCAGCCCTGGTATATCGGACCAGTGCGTGAGTATTTTCCTTTCCGCCCAGTCCGAAATAATTGTTTTGGCGGGACTTGTAGTGACTCCAAAGACCGGTTCTGGTCCAATTAACGCAGATTCGGCCCCCTGTTTTGCAAGGATGTCGGCTTTTTTGTTTTCCTCCCCCACCTGGTGCCCAGGTACCCACTTTGTATGTATGCAGGCGCAGATCTTAGTATACGCTGTAGAAATTTACAATTCTTGTCCACGCCCAGGTACCCACAGCAGGGTCACTCTGTTGTTCGCACCAAGGTACTGCAGGGATTCGATGCAATATCATACAAGTTTAGAATTTATTTTGTTGGAGCACTGTGCTTTTAAAGCAGCCTTACTGTCTGATATTATACTAATATTTTTGTTTGCTAGAGGTCTGTTAGTCAGCTCTCTTGCACACAATTTGATAGCGAAGCCTGAAAGATTGTAGCATACCTGCCAAGACTGGAAGATATTTAAATCTTTGGTTTTCTGCTGAAAACACCGACCCCAACTTTATCTGGGGTTTTTGAGCCATCTGTGTACATTACGTATTCAGTCTCTGGGAAAAGGATTTCTCCCCTTAATTAAATAATTAACTTTAATGTCATTTTAGTTTTGCTAACCATAAAAATAAATATTAAGGTTCATTACTGGTATTTTTTAAATTTGTGCAGTTGTAGAAAAAGTATAGTCTGCAACATGTGGGAAAAGTACTTTTTTAACTCGTGTGTTCGCTTCCACACTCGTGATCTTTTCCCACTTGTTGCACAATATACTAATTTTCTATACTTTCATTAATTCTTTAAAATGTTTTAAGGTCATATTTATTTCTGGGAAGAGAAAGAGATGACTCACCTGGCGGCATTGTCACGGGAAGCCTAGGAGTGACCCAGAGATCCATCGTCATCGAATGGAAGGACGAATGGGATCAAAGGATGCGTAGATTCCGTCGTCGAGCACGCAAATGCAAATAAACTATTAAAATTTCGAAAAAAAATCATAAATCTTCACTAAGTAATTTGCTCTAATCAGTATAAAAACAATTGTCTGAGAAAAAAACGGCTTACTTTTCTATTGTGACTAAATTTTTAAGAGTTTACTTTATTACATCTTATCTATTACCCTTATCCTTTGTAAAAATTTTTAAATATTTTTACATTTTTTAACAGAATTTAAAATAATATTTGTTACAAAAAATATTTAGTTTTATTTACCAGAAAAAATTAACTGGCAATTTTAATGATATAAAAATAAAAAATTCCACTTAAAATAAATTTTTATTTTTTTTATTTAATGATTGGCATAGTTAGTTTATTGGGTGTTTATGGTCGTAATTAATAACTAGTTTATTTATTTTAATTTTAATCACAGACCATTAATTTGACTTACTTGAAATATTTATTAATTAAACTATAAAACAAATACTTACCTCTGTTTGTATCACAAGTGCATCAAAAACAAAGACACAATATTTATTATAGAAATATTTGATGACAATAAAAATAACATTAATTAAAGGAAAACATTGTGAGTTTTTAACACAAAATACTTTTTAGATATTTTTTGTAAATTGGAAAAAAAGATTTGTTTTCCCGGTCAAACATTGCAAGCGTAAGCCTTTTTATTCTCAGACCAAGATTTTTTTTTATTTACTCAAGGAAATCTTGGGGTTGTTTCTATTTCTTACATTAACATGTCGAATGTATCATTTTAGTTGAAAATAGAATCCCTTTAATGCTGGTAGGTTAACTGTGATTTATCGATATTTTTTAGTACTTGAACGCTTTTGAGTTGCGTGTATCAAGAAGTTAAACTTTTCATTTTAACTTAAAACTATTTTCAGTGCTTTTCTATTACAAAAAAACTAGGTTCATATATGTAATAAGTTTCACCCTTTTATTATTTTTAAGACTTGCTGCTGTCTTGTATAATGTGAAGAATGCATAAAGATACAGAAGTGGTCAATATTGTAAAACAACGAAAACTTAAATATTTCGGACATATCATGAGACACCCAGAAAAGTATGACATTCTACATCTTATAATACATGGTAAGATTAATAGTAAGAGACGCCCCGGCAGACGAAGAACTTCCTGGCTCAAAAATCTCAGACAGTGGTTTGGTTTCACCACTATACAACTTTTCCGAGCGGCTACAAACATTTGAGCGTGACGTAACGAAGGGAATAAGAGGATCACAAACTTGCAAAAAAACGTCATCTTGACATTCTCGAGCGCGGTCGTTTTTTTTTATATTTTGAAGAAAATATTAATGAGCTTTTTTTAATGGATGGATAGATTATTTAAGTCATCGCAGGTGTTGTTGTGAATATCGTCAACCTCTGGAATATCGGTAACATCTGCTGGAGAAAACATCCATTCGTGAAAGATATTTACATTGAATGGATAGATTTCTGTTGAAGAAAAGCCGCTTGTCGCGTTTTTTTTGCAGTAGCTGCTTTCTAACAAGCTGCGCTGAAAATTTCAGATACTTAAAAATGGGTAACAGTTACCTGGATGGTTCTTCAACCACGTGGTCAGCTCTTCATTATAAAATATACGTAGACGTGAATAAAAGCTCACATCTAAAGGCTGCACTCCGTGAGTGCAGTGTGGCAGAAAATATAACAAAACTATGCCATGTTTTTTTGCAAAAGTTATGACCTCAAAACTTTTGTGGCTGGAGTGGTCATCAACCAACAGCTACACTTTTGTTCAACGCTTGGTTAATCCTGGGTTAATCCAATTGTTCCAGGTGATGCATGATCCATTAACTCGTTCTGTATATTCTTGCGTGTGAAAATCAAAGCTGTGAGAAACCCTGATTTAGGGCAATCAATTTAAACTTGGAGAAAGTAGTGTTAAAGAAAAATTATTAAAAAAAAAATTCCAGAACACCCAGTGAGTAAAATAGAGATTAACAAAAAGGTATCATTTGCAATCCACGTTATTAACTCATTTTATTCGTTTAAAGCCGTTATTAGACGGCACCAAAAAAACTTTAAAATCTTAGATAATTAAAGCAAGCTTCTTGATATACTCTATGATTAGATGCAATCAAAATGTTCCATATAAAGTAATCATCATTAATGAAAATAATGAACTTATAACTAACAAAAACCCGAAGGAGGAATGTTAATTTCGGCGTAGTTTTACATGTATGTATCTATGTATTTGGTACACTCAAAAAACAATGACATTTTGATTGTATTTATGACGATCAAGAAAGGGGTTCAAAAAATTCGTTAAATTAGCTATTGATATTTTTATTTTTGTTTAATTTTAATGAAAATAAATAATATTTAAAGCGTCCATAATACTAGAAATTTCCAAACAAAAACTTTGTTACCTAAATATAAAAGAGTATTGGATAATACAAGGTGGTCCAAAATAAAAGACCCAATTTTCTTTGGCTACATCTCTTTTGAATGAATTTATAAAAAATGTTGTGGTTTTTTTTAAAATATTTATTAGAACCTTTATATGACCAGTGCTGAAGCCTTTGAAAATAGTAAAAAGTTAAAAAAACTAATAGTAGGATGAAACCCATTAAAAAAGAAAGAATATAACAAAAATAAAAGAAAAAATAATTTACGGGCGATCTGAGGTCGGGAAGTGGAAGGGGGTGAGTTTTTAAGGCTAAAAAACGGTTTGCATTTTCTGAGAAAATTTACCATGGTAATGTATATTTTTTTTCACACCACCAGAAAGTAGAGATTTCAACGAACAAAAATCCTACCGACTTTTTTAAAAAAAGCTGATATTTTGACGTAAGAATTTTCGATTGAAAATTAGAGTGCTTTTTCGATATTAAGACAAAATAATGTGAAAAAATAAATATTTTAAAGCAAAAAAATTACAGTGTGTTTGAGACATAAAAAGTTTTCACCAAACTTCGTGAAAAAAAATTTTTTTTGTAAAAGATAATAAAAAACCAAAAACTTGGTTATTTGAATTTTTCACATAAATTTTGAGGTTATGTGAAAAAAGTGTAAAAACAAAAGTTGTAGATCTTTTTATTACCTACAACTTTGCTATTTAACATTTTTCCATAGGTCTCACCCCTTTGCATTTCCCGACCTCAGATCGCCTGTAAATTATTTTTCCTTTCATTTTTGTTATATTCGCTTTTTTTTAATGGGTTTTATCCTACTATTATTTTTTTGGTTTCAAAAATTATCGACCCTGGTCTATTTATTACATTATTATTTGAAGATGAGATCGGTCAACTGACCACCCCCATTATTAATTACCATTTAGGCCAGTTTCATGGAATTTTTAATGGTTTTTTGCAACATTTCTGGGGCTTATTTACATGAAACCGTGACTTCAAAAAACCCCACTGAAAAAAGTTTGGGACGGTTAAATCTGGTGATCTTGCCGGCCGTTTTATATGTGACCATAACACGGAAATAGAGGTATATCTTCGAAACAAGATAACAATTAAGAAAATACAACTGAAACAGGGATACCTAGGCATCTCGACGGAAAAATTGTATCTGATAATCGGCTACATATCGCCAAATTTCGGGATGTACGTATTCACTCGGGTTATTGATGGGATCTTCGACCTATGTATTGGCTTAGGCGAACAATATGTCATTATAGGTGACCTAAACGCCAAATCCCCACTATGGGGATCTTCAACACTGGATCATATAGGGGAATAAGTACATTAGGGTGTTGAATTTTTAGGTGATATTTTTTTTTCGGTTTCAACTCGATTTTTCGGTATTAAAAATTTTTTTTTATAAAAAATAAGTATAAAGCTTTTGTAGGAAATTAAATTTGCCACAAAAAAGTTCCTTTGAGCAAACACTCTCCGATCAACAGTTTTTGAGTTGTAGAGTTGGAAAGGTGAATGTTAATAATCAGAGATACCAAATTTTCTTTAAATTGGAATTTTTTTGATCCTACATTAAATATTATTTACAATAAACGCTACAAAGTTAATAAATTGTTAATTTTAGAAACGTCATTTTGTATTTAGTAAATAAAAATAAATTTTATTCCATATTTACTATGAAATCACAATATCAATGAACTAAAATTCAAATTTTTGCACAATTCTGGCGTTGTTCTTGAATTCATCTATACTTTCACCGCAGTAAACATAAGTTTATAATACCGAAAAATCGATTTGAAACCGTAATAATTTTTTTTCCGTGTTATTTATATGGGAAATCAAATTTTTGAATGAGTAAAGCCTCTAATTATCTTGGAATTTTCTTCCCAGCGGTAATATTTTTTTTCTATAAATTATCAAATTTTCAGGTGGGATCAAAAAAAAAATATCGCCTAAAAATGAAACAGCCTAATGTACATCACAGAGAAGATGGCAACATGGGACTTAATAGTCCATAACACAATTGTAGCATGAGGAATTCAAGGCTACGTACCGCTCATCATTTACAGTAATTGTTTGGTCTGCGTTGTTTTTAAAAAAGAATGGACCGATAACACTTGCAAAGTAAACTCCACACTATACAGTGACTTTGAGTGGATGTAATGGCTATTCGTAAGTCATACGGGGTCTTTCCAATTCCTTATCCAATCTCTATTGGCACCAAATAGCACGTGTCAAAGTGGGAGAAGATCTGAGTGAGGAGATTAAGATATATCGAGGTGTCAGACAGGGATGTGTATTGTCGTCTCTCTTGTTCAATGCATATAGTAAAGGCGTCTTTGAAGAAGCGCTGTCAGAGGAAACCGGTGGTATAGTCATAACCGGGGAAAAAATGAACAACTTGCGATACGCAGACGATACCGTTATCTTCGCCGACAGTCTGGAAGACCTACAACATCTGGTTGAGTTAACAAGCATTTTTTGCAAGAGCCTAGATATGAACCTAAAGAAAACCAAAGTCATGGCAACTTCAAAAAACCAAAGCACAAATTACAATAGACCATCTATAAATATTAATAACGACAAATCTGGAATGGATATCCACCTACAAATATCTTGGCACATGGGTAACTGAAACAGCAGAACACACAACAGAAATGAAATGTCAAATTGAAGTAGCTCGCAGCGCTTTCATAAAAATGAATAAATTACTCTGCAGCCGAGATATAACCTTAGAACTGAGAACCAGAATTCTAAAATGCTATATATTCTCCATTCTATTGTATGGAATGGAAGCTTGGACACTCAAATCAGAAAACATCAGGAACATAGAAGCATTTGAAATGTGGTGTTAAAGGAGGATTCTGAGAATACCATGGGTTGGCAAGGTTTCAAATGAGAAAGTCCTACGCCAAATGAATAAAGCCAAAGAAATTAGTAACACCATAAAAAGGAGAAAATTAGAATATCTAGGACATGTTCTGAGAGGAGATAGATATAATATCCTTAAGCTAATTATTCAAGGCAAAATAAAAGGCAAGAGAACGATTGGCAGAAGAAGAATATCTTGGCTGCGAAACTTGAGGAAGTAGTTTGGTTGCACGTCCGCCGAACTCTTCAGGCGGGCGAATGATAAAGTCCGAGTAGTGGTGGTGATTTCCAATCTCCGATAGGAGCGGAATTGCAAGAAGAAGACGGGGACTTTCAGTGCCCCAGAAAGGAAAATTTTGTTTTTCACGTTTCCTCGAAGATGGATGGGCCTCGTTACTCGTGGTAAGTTGTGTTTAAAACTTAGAATGGCAAGAGCACGAGCTGATGGACTTTCTGCATTTTGTAAAGGTACATCTTCAAATCTTTATTAAAAATGCACTGTGGAAGGGCCAATTGTGTCGCACATCTTCTGGTTGATGTTGTTGGGTCTTCCATCACATCTTGATCCACAGAAGTGATATTCTGTGCAAAACGAGCAATTTGAGGTTTTTTACCGTGCAATGAATCTGTTGTTGATCCAATCTATTCAAATAGAGTGGCTTAACGCCAGAACGGAAACAACCAGAAAAACGGCAACGAAATTCACACTGCATGTGCCAAAATTGCAGACGAATTATTCCCTAAAAAGATATACAAAATCATTCCGCGTTCTTGACGAGTATAGCGTTCCATGGTTTTTTCACGTAAATTCTATTTATGTTTACAAATGTCAGAAATGAACTAAAATTTAAAGTCATTTGCAAAGCTTAAGTATTTCTTCTTCGAATGGGGTAATTTATTTTGGACTATCTGTTATTAGCAAAAATATGCCCAAATATCATTTTTATTGCAGATTAAACGAAAAAAAAATTAATTACAGAAAGCAATTAATCCGCTAAATATATTTAAATAATATTCATGTCATTACCAAACGCTGTCATCAGCAATAAAATTTGAAAGGTTCTAAAAGGAAATGGATTACTTAGCTGTTTCAGATAAGCATTTTTTTAATGCGTCATTAATAACACCTAATTTACTTTTAATGCATCTAACGATTTAAAAAAATAAAAAATCTATAAAACCAGATTTTGGTTACCAGCAAGAACAATTATTTAGACTATTAAAATTTTTTTTTAATGAGTACATTTTTTTTTAAATTTCATTAAAAAAATGTGCATCTTTTTTCAGTAGATTTATTTTACAATTCGTCATTTAATACCAGATAAAAAATACTACACCTGTTGTTAAATAAGTTGTGATTTTTTTTTTGTAGAAAGTCAAAAAAATTATTTTTCGAACTCCTTTTGAATTAAAAAAACTAAAACTTTTGTGACTTAACTCTTACGTAATTATTTGTATAATAAATGCACTGTACCAAATGCATTTTTATATTGTATGTTATATAACATTTTACCTAAGACAATTTGTAATTATTTTTTATTTTGTAAATAATCTTTTTTAGATAATCCATTAGTCGTGATTATTGTAATAATTTATTTATTGTGTGTATAATGGCAAAATAAAGGCGAGAATGTCCATGGATGTTTGTTTATGTATATTTTCTATTTTTGTATTTTTCTTATTTTTCTAGTTTGTTGTAAGATTTCTATTTATTTTTATATTAAAAAATATGCAAGTTGCTGTAAACGAAAATTTATGATGCCTTCATTAATCAAATAATTTTAAAATTATATTTTCACACGTTTAAATACACTAATACTGCAAAAATATTTAGTTTGCTTGATTCTCGCTTAATCTCAGAAGTACCTACCTTTTTTAAAATAAATTTATCAACAAATAAAAATTACTAATTACTAAAAGACTGAGAGAAAAAGTGATGGCAGCAGTTAGCAAGCTGACTGCACTTGAAGATACAGGAGTTGAACTACTTCATGGGATCTCTCAAATGATAGGGGATACCGACACTTGGCCTCATGATTGGACGAAGTTAGTATATGTGCCAATACATAAGAAAGGACCAAGATATATGCGATAACTATAGAACAATAGCTCTTACTTCACACGCTAGCAAGGTTATGTTAAAGATAATATCGGAACGCATAAAGCCTTACCTTCTACCACAATTACTACCAGAACAAGCCGGCTTTGTCCCAAGGCGAGGAACCTGAGAACAGATACTAAACCTCCGACAAATAATCGAAAAATCGAGAGAATTCAATGTGCCTACTTACTTATGCTTCATAGATTACTCTAAAGCATTTGACTGCATACGATGGCAAAATGTATGTACTATCTTAACTGAAATGGGCGCACCTCACCACTTAATATCGTTAATACAAAATTTATACGACAACAACACAGCATACGTCAGAGTAGGAGATCTGACCAATCCATTAAGAGTGAGTAAAGGAGTCAGGCAGGGTTGTATACTAAGCCCACTACTCTTTAACATCTATGGCGAGTGGATCACGAGGAAAGCGCTTGATGACTGGCAGGGAGGAATTACCATTAACGGCATCAAAATCTGCAACTTGCGCTACGCCGATGATACGACTCTAATCTTATACGAAGAGTCGAAGAAACAAGCAACGAAGTAGGCCTGCAGATAAACAGAAAGAAAACCAAAATGATAATTGATCGTCAAAATAATAGCAGACCTAAAGTAAAAAGGATAAACAACATCGAGAACGTTGATGCTTTCATATATGTTGGTACTACAATCTCAAGCAAGCGCGTATCCAGCGAGAAGATAAAGAGGAGAAGCGCAATAGCGAAAGAATCCATGAACAAACTAACCAAAGTATGGAAAAGCAATCTCCTTCTTCTTTACCCAGCTATCGTAGTCCACTGCTGGACGTAAGCCTTCCCTTTACGTTTCCATTGTTTACGATCTTGAGCCACACTCATCCACTGACTTTCGATTCTTTTTATGTCATCTCGCCATCTTGTGGGAGTTCTTTCTACACTTCGTTTGTCATTTCGCGGCCGCCACTCCAATAATCTTCTCGTCCACCTATCATAATTTCGTCTAGCTACATGTCCTGCATACTGTCACTTCAGTTTCGCAATTCTTTTTATTATGTCTTCCACTTTCGTTATTTTGCGGATATCTATGTTCCTAACACGATCTGATAGTTTTATTCCCAGCATAGAGCGTTCCATTTTACGTTGAGTTATTCTAAGTTTTTCTGCACTCGCTCTTGTTAACGTGAGTGTCTCTGCTCCTTAAGTCATGACAGGGAGCACACACTGATTAAACACTTTACGCTTTAAATATATCACTCTTGAATACTCCGTTTAGCTTACCATAGGCTGCCCATCCAAGCCCCACTCGTCTTTGTAGCTCCTGCGTTTGGTTGTCTCTGTGTATTTTTATGTCATTGATATAGATATCTATATTCTCTTACTTCGTCGATGTTGTGACTTTCCAATGTGAGAGTTTTCTCCGAGAACTAGGTTGGTCATTATCTTTGTCTTTTGTGTGTTTATTTGTAGTCCTACTTTTGTGGTGGCATTTGCAGGTTCTGTCAGCATTTCTTGGGCTTCTTGTATATCGTCAGCGATTAGCACGATGTCGTCGGCAAAACGCAAGTTGTTTAATCTCTTACCGTCGATGATTATGTTTCGTATTTGAGGACGGTAATAAAAAGTTTGGTGACATCGTGTCTCCTTGCCTAACTTTTCTTTTGAGTGGAAATTTAGTTGTGTTTTTGTGTAACCTCACGCATGCTGTTGTATTTTTATATATATTGTGTATTAGTAAAGTATATCTGTAGTCAATAGACAGTGTCAAATGCTTTCAGGAAGTCTACGAAGAAGAGAACCAACGGTCTATTATACTCCACTGTTCTTTCAATAAGTGTTTTTAAGGCCAATAGATGATCTGTAGTTCCAAATCCTGCCTGTTCCATTGATTGGTAAAAATCAAGCTTTTTTTCTAGTCTGTTGGTTATTATTCTTGTGAAAAGCTTGTATAAGTGAGAGAGTAAGCTGATGGGACGATAGTTGGCTATGTCTGTAGGATCTCCTTTTTTATGAAGCAGTATCATCAAAACGTTGTTCCAATCCCATGGTATGGTGGTTTTTATTAGGCAAAGGTTAAAAAGTTTTTTGATAAGAATGATACCTTTCATTTTAATTGCTTCTATCGTTATAGAATATGTTCCTGCTGATCTATTATTCTTCATTTGTGTTATTGCATTTTTAAATCTCCTCACCATCAATTTCGGAAATATCTTCGGAACCTTGAATTTGGACCCCATATTTTTGGGTTGTTTCTTTGGGATCGGAATGAATTCCTCTACTATTTGTAGTAACTCGGATCTGTTAGATGTTATGTTTCCTTCACTATTTTTCAGTTTTGTTATTTCGTTTTTACTAATAGCTAATTTTCTCCTAAGAACCTTCATGCTTTTGTTTTCTTGTATGGTTTGCTGGATTTGTTGCGTATTGTAGTGTCTTATATCTCTCCTGATATTCCTAGAAATTTCTTTATTTATCTTTCTTAGTTCTGGTAAACTCGTATTGTCTTCCAGCATTTTTGTTCGAGCAGTCCTTTAGTGTTTGAAGTGATCTTGCTTTCGCTAGTTTGATTTGGACAGTATTTGTCGATAGCTTGACGTAATGTATCTGTTATTATTTTGTTTGTATCGTTTATGTCTGTTATGTTATCATTATCATGCAATGCTTGGGTAATCATGTTTTATATCTGTCAGGGTTTTCTGGATCGTTCCATTTGTTTGTAAAAGCAATCACATATTCCTTAACACCAAAATAAGATTGGTCAGGAGCTTTCAGTCGATTCGTTTTCAGTCTGTCTATATGGATCAGTATGCTGGACTTTAAAAAAGACTGATAAACGGAAGATAGATAATTTCGAAATGTTTTTCAGGCGCATAATGCTGAAAGTGTCCTGGACTGAGAAAAGAACCAATTAATCCATCCGGACCAATTTAGAATTAAGAAGAGATTGACCATTGTGGTAACGGAGAAAATAGCTAAACTATTTGGTCATGTGATTAGAAGAAATGGTCTTTAGAGACTCACTTTGAAAGGGACAGTCCCTGGCCTGGAAGGTCGCCTACAAGATACATGGATTTTATGACCGGTCTAACAGGCAAAAACCTTACCCTAACATTCAAGATGGCAGAAGATAGACAGGAATGGAAACCCATCACAGAAAACAATACAGGAATTCATGATGCTCGAAACCAAGCAAATGACTAAGAAGAAGAAAAGACTTCCGGATATAAATCATTGTGAATATTGTAAGCAGTTCTTTAATTTTAAAAATAGTACCAATACTAGCTCATATTGGGACTATTATAGATAATTTGGTGGGTCAATCAGGCCAACTAAAGAAACCTTAAAAAAATTGTGCAAAACTTAAGCTCTAACATTTATAACAACGGACATGGTTTCATTAATTCATTCCACACTCCGTACCAGTTGGGGTTGTCTCCATAACTCTGCAACCTAGAGGTCTTTTGTGTTGCTACTCTGGAAACACTGGCAAATGAACTGCCTACTGGCGAAGGCCAAAAGTCTGCAAATCAGATCTTTGCTAGCCAAGGGTACTCTTTCCAAAACTACTGTCCCCAAGTCTAGCGAGTGATTCGCAATCGAAGATAATGTGGGTTACTATTTCTTTATGCTCCCCACAGTTCCTGCAGATGGGGTTCTCATTGAAGATTTTCATACTGTGTAGGTGTTTTCTGGTTGATCAGTGTCCTGTTAGGAATTCTGTTGCCAGTTGGACCTCGTCTCTGCTGAACGTTATCAGGTCTTTTGCCAGGCAGTGGTCCAGCGGAACTATCATTAGCTTACTGTATATTTTATATATAACACGATGAAAACAATCTCCTACCAAACACCTTCACGAAATTAATATCTGACAAGCTGATTTAAATTTGACAGAGCTTTGTTTGGAATCACTTTTTGACAAGAATGACATTTGTGACGTCTATTGATTCTTAATTCTAATAATAATTCTAATAATAATTTTTTATTTATGTAAAGTACATTTGCTAGCAACTTGTTTATTTTTTTTTGAATGAATGTGTAATGTTTGAAAATGTTTTATAAGTTTATTAGAGATTGTACAGTATTATCATAACAAAACGATTGTATTCCATTATTATTGTATTACATAATGAAAAAACTGCAGGAAAAATATAAAACGGCCACCTTTTACCTGCATTTGTCTTACAATTACAAAAAACAGTTTTATTATTTTAAATATTAGATATTATTAAATAATAAGTTTTGTGAATTGTTCAGTTTAGCTGGAAAATGGGCAATAAAATTGGAATTTATGTTATTTATCAACAGAAAGATCCGGCATTTGAAAAAATATTTAACCACAAATAAAAATCCAGTTTATTTTAAAATTAATTATTGATTTTTTATTTTTTAAATAATCACCAATTACTTTGTTACTTGAACAATGATTGTTGCTTATTAACCTTTTATTTGCTAAAGTCAATTTTTTGTCATGGCCAGTAGGTTAATCTATAATTTTATATTTAATTGGAATAAAAAAAAAATACCCAATTAATTTTGAACATTTTTAACATATCCATTACCAAAAAAAAATGTCAAAGTTATTTGGTGTTCTTATTATCATACTTTTTTTAACTAATCTGTAAATTTAGAAGATTATTTAAGTAAAACCAATTAACATAAGTTCCAATCAAAGGTAAAAACTATATCTAGTTCCTAGAATTCATTTTAAGAATATAAATGTTTAAAATTAATAGACATCAAAAATAACCCTAGATCTAGTTTCTGTGTCGTCAACATATCAAACTGTAATGTGCTTCGAAACTCAGCTATGTTGGATAAAAAATAAAAAAATCTTACATTTAAAAGTTATTATTTATTTTCTTCTATATCAAACCCAATATTTATAATTCCTTTATCCTACTCCTTCTGCAAGAGTACTGAGTATTTTTTGTTTTATAGAATTATATATACATAGATATTGTCGAGCAGGGAGAGCTATAATAAGACTATCAGGAAAATGATAAAAGAAAAAACCAAGAATGAAGCAGGGCAGCAGCTGCTTCATTCCTGGAGCGAAGCTACTGAAGATTTGCGTCCTTAAAGGTTCGTTACCAGATACTTACAAGCGACCATTTCATATTATGATCAAATCGAATGTAAGGAAGGCAACGGAAAACCACATCATTAAATTCTCTAGGATAATCATCAGCATGACTGGAAAAGAAAGTGCCAAGGCCCTCAGTCCCCGGCAGGTCTTAAATGACCAGAGGGTGCTAAGAATCACCGGGCCAGTCATGAGGAAGATTGCTACGTGGAACGTTAAAAGCATGTATCAGGCGGGTAAAATACACAATGTTATCAAGGAGATAAAACGACTTAACATAGAGATACTAGGAATTAGCGAAATGAGATGGAGCAAATCGGGACAATGAGAAATAAATGAACATCAAGTATTCTACTCGGGTAGCGGTAACAACCAACTCTACAATGGCGTGGGTATCATAATGAACAAGGAAACCAGCAAGTCAGTAATGTCGTTTGTTCCGGTAACGGACAGGGTGCTTTTTATAAAACTACACTCGCAGCCATTTGACATCAACATCATCCAGGTTTACGCACCAACATGTGATCACCCCGATGAGGAAATAGAAGACTTCTACGAACAAATTACAGATACCCTGAAGCTGGCGAAAAAATCAGAAGTGACTTTTATCATGGGCAATTTTAATGCCAAAGTAGGAAGTACACCACGAGAGGATATTATCGGTATATACGGATTGGGAACAGCAAACGATAGAGGAGATCGGCTAGTTCAGTTCTGCCAGGAACAAGATTTCATTGTGTCAAACACCTTTTTCAAACTTCCAACAAGAAGGCTCTATACGTGGACATCTAGCGCCCATACCCCTGAAAAAATTATTCGTAATCAAATAGATTTCATACTTATTAAAAAGCGATACAGAAACTGCATAAAGTATGCAAAAACATATCCAGGTGTAGACATAAACTCAGACCATAATACAGTTGTTGCAGCAGCAAGACTTACACTCAAAAGATGTTTGCAAAGACCCAGACATAATAAGCCAGATGTTTCAAGGCTAAAGGACATAAATATAATAAGTAAACTGAAACATGAACTGAATTCCAGACTTGATGCGATACTCATAACGGAGGCAGCCGAGACTGATGAATTGTGGTCCAATATAAAAAATACCATCTCAGAAAGTACCACCAAAATACTTAAACCTCAACAAAACAACAAGAAGAAACCATGGATGTCAGAGGAAATCCTTGATCTTATGGAAAAAGACGGACACTCAAGGGCAAGAGCAACGAATACCGGGCGCAAAACCGCATAATCAAAATCAAGATAAGAGAAGCAAAAGAGAAATGGTTTTACGAGCAATGCCAAGAAATAGAAGCAATGGAAGCAAAACACGATACCTTCAACATGCACAAGAAGATAAAAGAGGCAGCAGGTATCTGCAGAAATAGAAACGCGACGACTTTACAGAACGCACAGGGCAGGCTGATACTGGATACTTCAGAAAAACTAGCGGAATGGTGCGACTACATCGAGCACCTATTTCACGATACCCGGTCAGAACTTCAGAAAGAATTCTTTAATCAAGGCCAAGCCTTAGACATAACGAAGGCAGAAGTTCAATATGCGCTGTCAATTTCAAAAAATGGGAAAGCTAGTGGTCCTGATGACGTCTATGTAGAAGTTCTAAAAATACTGCAAAACGAAGAATCACTGAACACGCTGGTAAAGCTATTCAATCTTATTTACCGAAACGGCAGTATACCTTCTGATTGGTTAAAATATACTTTTGTCCCGCACCCCAAAAACGCGAAGGCCAAGAACTGTGGTGATTATCGTCTTATTAGCCTGATGAGCCATGTGCTTAAACTCTTCTTGAAAATAATACACAAAAGAATATATGCGAAGTGCGAGACAATGATGGGGGACTCTCAGTTTGGTTTTCGCAATGGCTTTGGAACAAGGGAGGCACTATTTAGCATACAGGTTCTTATCCAACGGTGCCGGGACATGTCGGTGACTTTTTACGCATGTTTCATCGATTACGAAAAAGCCTTTGATAAAGTAAAGCACGAAAAAGTGATCAACATTCTTAGAGAAATAGGACTGGAACAACGAGACCTTAGAATAATAGCCAACCTTTACTGGAACCAAAGTGCTCAAATAAGAATCGATAACACCGCGTCCGACGAGATCAAAATCCTGAGAGGCGTTCGTCAAGGATGCATTTTATCACCACTGTTATTCAATTTGTATTCCGACAGGATATTTCAAGAGGCGTTGGATGAATGTGACGAGGGGATATCTGTCAATGGGATTAATATCAACAATCTGAGGTATGCGGATGACACGGTTCTTGTTGCCGACTCATCTTAAGAAATGACAAGTATCGACTTTTAAAGCTTATTATAGAAGGGAAGATCGAAGGACAAAGAGGCCCGGGTAGAAGAAAGATATCCTGGCTAAAAAACTTAAGACAATGGTATGGAGTGAGCACTACCACATTGTTCCACCGAGCTGTAGACAAGGTT
Source organism: Agelastica alni (assembly GCA_950111635.1). Classification (NCBI taxonomy): domain Eukaryota; kingdom Metazoa; phylum Arthropoda; class Insecta; order Coleoptera; family Chrysomelidae; genus Agelastica; species Agelastica alni. Next base: position 69,730,493 of record OX467710.1, read on the forward strand.
CAGATAGCGCTGATGATTGCCAACGTCCGAGGAGGACAGGGCACCTAAAGAAGAAGAAGAAGAAACAAAAATAGAAAGAGTTATAGAAAACAACAGGAATATGAAATGCTTAAGACTAACATTAGGTAGATATGAAATGAATAAAATAAAAGACATGAACGGCGTAGAAACCAATATTAAAGGGGATATCATAAATATCACACAACTATTTTATACAGAACTGTACCAAACAAAAAGGGAACCACCGGAAGAAATCAAAACACAACTCCAAAATAAAATAAAGAGCGTAAACATAAAACTATAACCTGAAATAAGCAAATCGGAAATAAAAATAGCACTGAAAGAAATGAAAAATAACAAAGCACCTGGAAAAGACTGAATAACGGCAGAAATGTTAAAATATGGTGAAAAAACTGTGGTTGATACTCTCCATAGTCTCCTAAATAAAATACTAAAAGATAAAAAAATCCCAAACAACTGGAATGAATCCATAACCATCATCCTACATAAAAAAGATGATAGATCGGACCTAAAAAACTATCGACCTATACATACATACATACATATAGTCACGCCTTTTTCCCGTAGGGGTAGGCAGAGACCACTTCCTTCCACTTCCGCTACGGTTCTTACACACATATTTTGCATTCTCTACTTTCATCAGGGCTCTCATGCGAGAGATATGTTCGCCGAGGTTGACCTCTACCGACTTGTCCATTCACACTCGCCTTATAAATTTGTTTCGTCAATCTTCCTTCATCCATCCTTTCTATGTGTTCAAACCATCTAAGCATTCCTTTATTTATCTTTGTAACCACATCTTCTTTTACGCCACAGCGTTCTCTTATCTCACTATTTTTTATTTTATCCAACCGAGTCACTCCGGCTATACTTCTCAAACTACTCATCTCCGCAGCATTAATCCTATTTTTATACTTCTTCTGCCAAACCTTACATTCACTACCATACATAAGTGTAGGAACCAACACACCTCTATGCACAGCCAGACGTGCCTTTTTTGACACTTTCTGGCTGTTCATAAAGCTATGCAGTGCCCCATTTATCTGTTTTCCTGCCAACACCCTTCGCTCAATGTCACTGTCATACTTTCCATCTCTCGTAAACTTTGAACCCAAGTACACAAATTCATTTACTTGTTTTACTCATTCTTCCTCATTTGAAACTTCACAGTTTGTCATGCTTTCTTCTCTTTTAAAAACCAAAACCATTTCGTTTTGCTTGCATTTATTTTCATCCCTTTGATTTTTAGGGCATCATGCATAACTCCACCTATAGCACTTCTCAATGTAGTTTATAAGTTCCTCACAAAAATACTAACCACTAGGCTAACAACAAAATTCGACGGATACCGATCGAAAGAACAGGCTGACTTTAGAAAGGGTTTCAGCACGAGTGACCACCTATTAACAATGAAAACCCTAATAGAACGAACCAACGAATATCACATCCCACTATATATTGCGTTCATTGACTTCGAAAAGGCTTTTGATAGTGTTAAACATTGGGCAGTGAAAAGCTCGCTAATTAATAGCAGAATAGACTACAGATACACAGACCTAATAACCAACATATATAGCGAAGCAACAACAACAATTAAAATCCATGAGGAAACAAGACCAATACACATAAGAAGAGGTATCAGACAGGGCGACACAATATCACCTAAACTTTTTAACCGGGCCCTAAAGGATGTTTTAAAAAAATTTGACTGGGAAGAAAAAGGTATAAAAATATGTGGACAACACCTGAACAACCTAAGATACGCAGATGATATCGCCTTGATAACAGATAAGAAAGAAGAACTGACGGAAATGCTGGAAAAGAACTGGACACAGCAGCTAAAAATATAGGTCTTAATATGAACTACGCCAAAACTAAAACCATGACTAACACTGATAAAGATATCAAAATTAGATTAGAACAAGAAAAATAGAAAAAGAAGAAGAATATATATATTTGGGACAAATTATTAAACTTATCAAAGAAAACCAAACAGCAGAAATCAAGAAACGAGTTATATTGGGTTGAGCAGTATTAGGCAGATTGACCTACAACCTAAAAAATGAAAAACATCACAATACCTCAAAACCAAAGTATATAATCAATGTGTACGAGGTAGCAAAACTAAAATGGAAATTCGCTGGTCACAATATCAGACAAAAAGACGACAGATGGAACAAATGTATTCTAAACTGAAGACCCTGGGAAAATAAAAGAAGTAGAGGATGACCCCAAATGAAGAAGCACTCTGGAACTCTATGGATGAACATGGCGACAAACAGGGAAGAGTGGAAAAGACTGGGGGAGGCCTATGTCCAAACATGGACCGAAGCAGGCTAAATAGATAGATTGTCTAGCGAGGGGAGCAATGAAAAGAAGTGGTGGCTTACGGACATAGTGCCGTCAGCGTCCTGGAACAAAAAACAAAGATTACGAACATTTAAATTTGGTGGTACTATTACTGTGCATTTATTATAAAAAAATGTTTTTGTTATTATTGTGAACCACGCCCTCTAGCTGTGGAGTAGGAACCTTAAAAATAATTTCCATCAGTTTATCGTATGCGAATTAGTAATACAGATTTTTTTTACCATTATGATACAGCTTTAATTATAGCTTTTTTTTAAAGAAATACAATGCTATAGCCATTGTATAATTGTCTTTATACAATGCTAAAGCGATAGAATTGTAGAAAAACAAAAACTTTTATGAAACAAAAATGGCCATAATTTTTTTTTATTTTAATTATGCTATTGACCGTAATATGTCCGAATAAAATAAATAAGGTAGGTTTGTATATATGTGGGGAGCTTTGTAATATCATTGCATAAAGACAACATAGTAGCATTGTATAAAGACAACATAGTAGTATAAATAATGCATTAGTTTTTATACAATGGCTCGACCATTGTCTAATGTTGTCTTTATACAATGGCTTAACCCTGTGAACATGCGTTGATGCGCCATCTAACACCGTTTGATGTTACTATCTATCTGTCGATACCTTTCTTAAGCTGTGAACACTTCTATAGGAGTCTATATTAGGTGTTGGTACGATATAAACAAAACGCGCCATCTATGCTTTTAAACATTAAGTGTATTTTTACTCATTGATGACAAAGTTCTCTGTAAACGGTCACTACCGTAGTCGTTATGGATTCGGTTAGATGGCGTGATCTATTTAAAAAAATATATAAAATTTCTATAGTTCGGAGTGGAAACAAATTTTATTATTATAAATAATGACACTAAATAACATGCTCATGTTTTATTTTAAATAAAATGAATTTTAATAATGTGTGTGTGTGTGTTTGGAGAGGGTTGGCATTGGAAAAATTCCATTTGCCACAGAAATGTTTTAATAATGTAAAGTAGTAATAATTTTTAAAGAGATTTTACATAAATTCATTAAAATAAACATTCCTCTACAGGGCAAGGTAAAATCAACATAAATATTATTATATAAAAAGTGTATGTGTATCAATATCCTACTACTATTATAAACGCGAAAGTTCGTGAGTATATATGTATGTATGGATGTTTGTTATTTTTTCACGCAAAAACTACTGAATGGATTTTAATAAAACTTTACAATAATGTATCTTATACATCAGAATAACACAGTCTATAATTTATAAAAATACTACTATTATAAACGTAAAAGTTTGTGAGTATGTATGTATGTATGGATGTTTGTTCCTATTTCACGCAAAAACTACGAAATGGATTTTAATGAAATTTTACAATAATGTAACTTATACATCAGAATAACACATAGGTTATGATTTATAAAAATACTACTATTATAAACGTGAAAGTTTGTGAGTATGTATGGATCTTTGTTACTCTTTTATGCAAAAACTACAGAATGGATTTTAATAAAACTTTACAATAATGTATCTTATACATCAGAATAACACAGTCTATAATTTATAAAAATACTACTATTATAAACGTAAAAGTTTGAGTTTGTATGTATGTATGGATGTTTGTTCCTATTTCACGCAAAAACTACGAAATGGATTTTAATGAAATTTTACAATAATGTAACTTATACATCAGAATAACACATAGGTTATGATTTATAAAAATACTACTATTATAAACGTGAAAGTTTGTGAGTATGTATGGATCTTTGTTACTCTTTTATGCAAAAACTACAGAATGGATTTTAATAAAACTTTACAATAATGTATCTTATACATCAGAATAACACAGTCTATAATTTATAAAAATACTACTATTATAAACGTAAAAGTTTGTGAGTTTGTATGGATGTTTGTTCCTATTTCACGCAAAAACTACGAAATGGATTTTAATGAAATTTTACAATAATGTAACTTATACATCAGAATAACACATAGGTTATGATTTATAAAAATACTACTATTATAAACGTAAAAGTTTGTGAGTTTGTATGGATGTTTGTTCCTATTTCACGCAAAAACTACGAAATGGATTTTAATGAAATTTTACAATAATGTAACTTATACATCAGAATAACACATAGGTTATGATTTATAAAAATACTACTATTATAAACGTGAAAGTTTGTGAGTATGTATGGATCTTTGTTACTCTTTTATACAAAAACTACAGAATGGATTTTAATAAAACTTTACAATAATGTATCTTATACATCAGAATAACACAGTCTATAATTTATAAAAATACTACTATTATAAACGTAAAAGTTTGAGTTTGTATGTATGTATGGATGTTTGTTCCTATTTCACGCAAAAACTACGAAATGGATTTTAATGAAATTTTACAATAATGTAACTTATACATCAGAATAACACATAGGTTATGATTTATAAAAATACTACTATTATAAACGTGAAAGTTTGTGAGTATGTATGGATCTTTGTTACTCTTTTATGCAAAAACTACAGAATGGATTTTAATAAAACTTTACAATAATGTATCTTATACATCAGAATAACACAGTCTATAATTTATAAAAATACTACTATTATAAACGTAAAAGTTTGTGAGTTTGTATGTATGTATGGATGTTTGTTCCTATTTCACGCAAAAACTACGAAATGGATTTTAATGAAATTTTACAATAATGTAACTTATACATCAGAATAACACATAGGTTATGATTTATAAAAATACTACTATTATAAACGTGAAAGTTTGTGAGTATGTATGGATCTTTGTTACTCTTTTATGCAAAAACTACAGAATGGATTTTAATAAAACTTTACAATAATGTATCTTATACATCAGAATAACACAGTCTATAATTTATAAAAATACTACTATTATAAACGTAAAAGTTTGTGAGTTTGTATGTATGTATGGATGTTTGTTCCTATTTCACGCAAAAACTACGAAATGGATTTTAATGAAATTTTACAATAATGTAACTTATACATCAGAATAACACATAGGTTATGATTTATAAAAATACTACTATTATAAACGTGAAAGTTTGTGAGTATGTATGGATCTTTGTTACTCTTTTATGCAAAAACTACAGAATGGATTTTAATAAAACTTTACAATAATGTAGCTTATACATCAGAATAACAGATAGGCTATAATTTATTAAGATATTATGTGAACCTACTACTATTATAAACGCAAAAGTTTGTAAGTATGTGCATATGGATGTTGGCAGCAATCAGAATCAATATGACATTAGTTAAAATCAAATGTCAAATAACATAATATTATAGCGGCAAATTCAACAAATAAAACTACATCAGTTGTTTACCTAACAAACTGCCTCGTCAACATATATAAATACTTACATATAGTCACGCCAGGGACCACTTCCTTTCAATTGCTACGTTTCTTACTCACATCTTTTGCTTCTTTTACTTTCATTAGTGCTCTCATAAATGCTCGTCGGTTGTTAGTAGGTACTCTTGACCTGGCCTTTTTTCAAAACAATGTCGATCTGATCAAGATATATTCGTCCAGGTTGACCTCTACCGACTTGCCCATTTACACTCACCTTATAAATCTGTTTCGTCAATCTTCCTTCATCCATCCTCTCTTCGTGTCTAAACGTACTCATTCTTTGATTTTTTGGTAGTAAACTTTCCAGTATATTATTTGTACTCTTTGTAATTTCAGGTGGTGTATTTTCACACTCTGATTCTGAATCACTGGATAAATTCGTGATACTTTTTATATTTTCGAATGAAAACGTGACAGAAATAATTTTGACACTACTGAAAATTGTCACTACGGTGACAATCAACTGCGTCAAGGCTAATGTTATTATTGCTAACCGGTGTGACAATATTATTCTATTACAAGAGATAGAATGTTAATACATTTGAATTGCATGAGGGCTGAGGTGTTGCAGAATATTTCTTCAATCTCAAGAAATAGAATTCCAGCATTCTGTAATCAAATTTCATTTCAGAATTAGCAAATTCTGTGATGATCGTGGAGAAAGAATTTTCTACGTATCCCTCTGCTACATTGGTTAATTTCCATCCTCTCTGTCTCTACAAATTGGTTATACTATCATCACTTTCAGCGAGTAAAGTGGCTGAGCTCCTGAGTTATTTGAGATTCGGTAAATCCCTAGCTTCTGATAAGTGATCTATTTCTTCTTTATTTAATACTTTTAATTTTTTGGTTTATAGCCAGTTGATTTTTGTTTAAGGAAAGCAATAATTTTTTTTTTAATTAATTAGACATAAACAATAATTTGTTGACAAATGACAACCAGCCTGCTCAAACTCGAAGTTGGAATTGCGACGTTGTCAATTCAATTTCAGAAATTATGGATTCGACTGTTAATCTATGATAAACATACAAAATTACCCTAACCTAATCTAACACCAACACTGCCTGGTGAACAAATAACCTAACCTAACCTTTGTACGCGCGCTTGTTCTATACTTATTTGTTTATTTTCCTAAAAAACAATCCTGCGTAAATTCATGAGTAATCTTTAAGTTATAACTCTTTTTGCTTAACTGACCCATAAAAATATTTTATGTAATATACAATTTTTTCTGGTTGGAGTTCGCAACATCGCAATTCCAACTTCGAGTATGGAAGGCTGTCATTTGTGAAACAAGTTGATTGTTTATGTCTATCAAATAAGGATTAATTTCTTCCGAATTGTTGACGTTTATTCCGTTAAACAATTGCAAACAATTTTGTGAAATAAGTGAATAAGAATGTGAAAATTGTGCTGCAAAAAAGTACGAGGAGTTTTAAGTGTTTGATCGTGGTAATATATTATTATACAAAATACTCTTGAAGTGACCATTATAACAAATACTTACCAAAAACTTAAGTTTTACCATTAATTTTTCTCAAAAAAAGTATTTTCCAAACTTTTCCGCGCTAAAATTTCTATCAGTACACTCTGATTTAATCGTGTTTTCAATGATCTGTTAAAATTTTTATGAAAATCAATTTGGCTACCGATTACTTTCATTTTACCTAGCGGCTTATATGTGGATTATTTTTAATATTAATAATTGTGGACTTAAGCATCGAGTACAGTGCAACAGAAGTAGCTTTGCGGGCGAGAGATCACAAAATCTGCGCACAACGAAAACATTCGAATAACGATCCGATCGGCGACGACGAAATTTTCAGTAATCGTAAGTCTCAAGTACAACCGAAGGAAGAAGCTTACGAATGTGAAGTATATTCAGCCGAATATTTGTTATTTTAGAGGCTAGTCGTCCGCACAGCTACTTCTGTTCCACTGTAATTACTTCAAAGGCTTGATGGCTATAAGATTTCGGATTTTTTCATTAAATATGCAAGAATCACCTGTTCATTTATAGTATGCACATTTTTAGGATTAAAACCTGAAAATAATATTGCCCGAATGGCCCTGAAGTGGAATCCCCAAGGTAGCCGCGCTAGGGGCCGCCCAAAGACAACCTGGAGACGATCGATATTAAGTGAAATACGAAAAATGAATAAATCATGGCAAGAAGTCAAAATGCTTGCCAGAAATATAGTCCGATGGAGAAACTTTGTTGAGGCCCTATGTTCCGCCATGGAATGATGGGAATATACAAACATACATACATTTTTATCATTGCTCCATTGTTTAAATAAATTATAGACCCATTTACACCTCTCTCTTGACTTTACCGGCAATAATTCGTAAGTTGCCGCTGGAGCAGATTCACTAATCTCATGTGGAATCATTTCAGCATTACTTTCACTACCAATTTCCATTTTTTACTCTTGATAAAAATCGATACTGCGTACCGTTTTCGGAATATTTTGATTTGAAAATTATGAAGTAATAACCGATGTTGGTATAAAGCAGGGGACTCCAAACTTTCCATCCTTAGGGCCATACTGATTACTCCAATAAGTTCCGATGGCCAAAAACATATTATCATTGTTGCCGGTGGTAAAAAGTGAAATAGTCCACTGATAAAAAAAAAGTCCGAAAAAGTACGCAACGTTTAAAAAAGGCTGCAAATCGGACTAAAGTCCGCAAAACGGCGCAACACTGCATATTATTAATTTTCCTGTCATTATCTGTAATTTCTAATTGATACTGTTTCAATCACAACTACGAAGTAAATGTTTTTCAAATTTTAAAACATGTGAAATATTCAGCCACACCGCTGAGACTGAGTTTCCTATCGATTTTGTAATCGAAACTTTGAGTGCTTTGAAAATAAATTTTGATACTCGTTTCTCGGACTTTGATGCCATTGCGAATCAAATTAAGATTTTTCAGAATCCTTTTGATACTGACAATGAAACCCTAGCCCCGGAACTTCAAATGGAAATGATTGATCTACAGTGGAGTGATATAATTAAGAACAAATATCAAAACTCATCTTTGTTGGAATTTTATAAGAGTCTTCCACTGACACAATTTGATAATTTGCATAAAATTGCTCGTGGGCTGTTTTCTGTTTTTGGTACTACTTATTTGTGTGAGAAGACTTTCTCCAAAATGAAGTACACAAAAAATGTTTACAGATCTAAATTAACTGATGAGCATCTTAAATCTCTTTTAATAATTGGTACAAGTAAAATTAGTCCACAACAACAAACTATTGTCAGTGAAAAATCTCAATTACAAAAATCTCATTAGTATTTCATATGTCATTATGCTTGTTATAAGTTATGTTTTTATTTAAAATGTATAAAATGTTAGTTGGATTCATTTCAATAATTTGTTAGTTATTATATACTGAAGTTAAATTTTACGCATATTCATGTCTTCACTCATTACAATTATGTGTTTCTTTATCTAACTTATCACAAAAACAATAACAATAAGCCTACAACAATGTTATGAGTAGTTAGCCCATGACCATATCAATGTAGATGTCATATTAATAATTGTTTAACATAAAATTAGAATACTTCAGTAAACTAAATTTAATTTGCTATAAAAAATATGTTCTCTAAAAGGAGTTTTCAAGTATGCTAGCTCTCCGCGGGCCGGACAAAATCTGTCCGAGGGCCGGATGTGGCCCTCGGGTCGTAGTTTGGAGACCCCTGGTATAAAGTAATGATAAAGTTAACAAGAAAGGGAAGCCCTCAATCCCATTTTTTTTAACATAAATCCGTTTTATCGATGAGATCTCAATTACACGACAAAAAAAATTTTAATTCACATAATGCATACTAATTAATAACTTAATCATTACTTTATAACAGCATCGGTTATTACTTCATAATTTTCAAATCAAAATATTCCGAAAACGGCACACAGTATCGAGTTTTACCAAGTTTATCCATTTGGTGTAAAATTAAATGATGTTCACTTTAAATTTTCTAACCTTTAAAAAATTCTGTTCAATACTACTTGGTACGAACCGTGTAAGTAGCGCCCTTTATGAGAGTCAGATATAAAGACGCATTCATGGAATGTATCAGCTTCTAAAACATATGCGTATAAAATGTCATTACAATGTTTTCGGCAGTTTGGGCAAAATCGTAATAAATGTATTTTATTCAACGTCCTTTATCTTGAATACGGATGGCGTTACGAAAATTTTTTACTGAGCAAATCCCCCAATTATTTTTCAGTTTTCTACCTATCCTAAAGACGGGGTTACATTTTTCTGAAACACCCTGTAGAAGAGTTAATAATTAAAAGGAGGTTATAAAACTCATGATATATTAAAATAAACCTTCCTGTAGCATCGGACAAAGAACAGACCACCCTGTAGATACACAAAATCGTCCCGAAATTAAAGAAATTGTATCGAAAATGAAAAAAATCGTCCAGAAAATAGCTATTTTCTGTAGCATTTGTGTAAAGTGGTACTCTCGATTAAATAAATCATATTCGAGACGGCTGCAAAAAAACATATAAAGATGTTTGCACTCAAAGAAATAAAACTGACTAAACTCTCGACCGACGTCACGGAATATCATTGACGTTTATCACAAAAATGTTGATTGTGTCTGACACTGACTCAATTGGGGTACAGCCTGATGATTACATGGCATCTCTGGCCAAATATAACCTATCATTTAACAAAATTAAGGGTGTGCTGCACAGTCTTTTTCTTGGTAGTGCTAATAAGAACCGCAGAACTGCGTGTAGGTAGCTTCACCGTGCCCTTTTAATCAACTAGTTACTTGAAAACCGTCTGCAGCAATTATCTTGACCGTCACTACAAACACATACTTTCTTTTAAACCAGAAAATAAGACTTAAACGGCACTGCGGATTAAAAAGTTAGTAGGTATTTATAATCACCCAGTTTTACAAAAAAGGATCCTACAGAAGTCAGAAAGGAAAGGAAATAACAATACACGAAGAATTATTTAAGGTTTGTAATGCTGTAATTACAAAAACCAAGTGCATGTAAAGTAATGATATCTTATAATATGAACAGCTCAAGATTAACATTAACATCTTTTTGATAGCAAACAAAAAATATTATTTTCGCCCTACTGTGTAGAGAACGTTACTTTCGGCTAGCTACGCTAGTTACCGCTTTCCGCATACAGTAGGAAGAAAAATAGTATACACACCACACACCACGGGCATTAAAGTAAAAAAATTTTACGGGTTGCACTCTGGGAGTGCCGGCAGAAGTGAAAACTGCGCCCTGCGCCGCCTAAACGAAACAGCCGGCGCAGGCATACATTTTCGCCGCGCCGTAGAAAGATTATTAACGCTTTATTATAAATCATATATTAAACATCAGTACCAGATTTGAATGTTTTCGATTTCTTTCTTCCGCTTTTTGCTTGATCTTCTTTCAATATGGCGCTTTTCTTCCTACCTCGACTTTTTCGTTTTCGGCTACCTCGTTTTCGGTTTTGCCGCTTTTGGCTACGTCGTCTACGGCTTCTGCTTCTATTTTTTCTTCGTCTTCGAGCCTCCGTTATCGGCAAACCAAAACCTAATTTAAACCTTCCCCCGTTCTCTTTGATCAAACCAGCTTTCAGTCCAGTTTTTAATGCTTTTTTAACACAAATTGATGCATTTTTTAACGGCTTCTTGCACTGATAAATTATTTGATCTAAAGTTTTGTCGGGGGGAGAACCATTAGAGTCATTAAGACACGCTATGGTGTCCACAACATCTGCTAAAAACGACACCTCTCCTTGGACCATTTTAATGCAGCAGAACTTAATCAATAAACTAATGAAAAACACTTAAATTTTGAATTTAGCTACTAAATTAATTTGTCAAAATGACATAAAAAATGTACTTGAATTTGTCAGTTTGTTGAATAAGGTTGCCAAGTTACCAGTCAAGAAAAGTCGCATTTTATATTGCTCCAGTGAAATACATCCGTCTTACGAATTTTCGATCAGGCCACGTGTCCTGACGCGAGTTTAACATTTTTTACCCATTACAAAAAAAGTTCACAGCGTGCCATAAGAAGTTATCACTTCAAAAATGTCTCAGAACATTATGATTGTGATTATTGATTTCAGATTTTTTTTAAATAAAAAAATTATCTCGGCTTCCAATGATGGTAAGAACTCTTTTTTTTTTATACGTGAAATGATGCCAGGAATCTATTTTCATGAAAGTCATTTCTATAAAAACAAAATCTTTCTCTTGCTGGATGTTTATGAATTCTTCAAATGTGGCTGAGTCATTGGTCTCTTCATTAAAATTACAGGAATCTTCCTCTATTGTACTCAACTGGACATTTGAGCAAGACTGACCTTGGCTGTACATTGCTGACGAAGTCTCGCAGCCGGTTATCACATGTAAAAATAAAATATATTTTGTCATTTGGGATAAGCAGATAAACGTTTTGAAGAATATATTTCTGTTCGCTGTTTAGCCCTTCCAGGATTTAGTAAATAAATAATTTTATCCATTGGATTCCTTGTAGTAAGTAGTACCAACAAATCAACATCTTCACCAACTACAATTGTTTTGTTTGTTGCATTAAATTTTTCTATTGCTGTTTCAGTTATGAGGACATCTGCGTCATTTTGAGCTTGTTTCACTGCAATATTCGCAACTGTTAATTTGTCACTTAACTTGGAAATGAAACGAGATTAATTATTAATGTTAGCGAAAAATAACGATTACGTATATACAGTGTGGAACAGCCAAATGGAATAAATTCGATAACGAATCAATGAGAGCGTGTTGGGAAGAACGCTTGGACATGTCGATTTGTATTTTTAGATGCGCATTTTTTTCAAAAAAAAATAATTATATAGGGTGTTGCATGTGACAGTGGCCGATACCAACTTTCTTATTTTAAATAAAACCCCCTGTATAATATTTATTTTTTGGATTCTTCAGAAAATTCTAGACATAATTCATGTACAATGTCCCATACCTATCTTCAACTGTTTCGGAAATATTAATTGTTTTCAGATGTATTACAAAAATTAACATTAAAAAAAGAAAATTATTTTATTTCACAAATAATGTAAAAAAAAAAAAACAAAAAAACATTAGTTTCAATGTAAGAGATGTTCAAAATGTTCGACGCGAACGTCTTGGCAACATGCTAATCTGGTATAGAAATGTCTTCTAACGTTACCCAATATCTCAGGAATGGTAACTCTTAAGAAAAAAATCATAAAAACCGTTTTTGTAGAGAGTTTTAAGATCTACAACTTTGGTTTGGAATTTTTTTTTGATAAAACTTACCGTTTTCGAGATAAATCCAAAAAACCTCAAATTTTGACCTTTGACCCCGAATAACTTTTGTAGCACACATAGATTTATAAAACTTTATTTGTAATGGTAAACCCCAGCTCTCCACCAATATTTGGCTCTCCGGGAATTTTTGTTATTTGACACTATTTTTATGTCTAAGTTGACCAGACTATCATATTGTTTCTTGAAGTATAAAATTCTTTTGATGTAAAAATAATAAACTGGCATATTTAGTGATTCATTTTTTTTGTTCATATTTTTCGTGACACTTATAATAAAAAACAATCCAAAACTTACTATTAAACGGCAGCGTGGCGGGAAACAAAACTGCAAAATACTGTTACAAGAAGGGGCAATTTTGCCGCCCTCTTAATGGTAGCGCCCAGGGCGGACCACACCTCCACCCCCTCCTCTCGGTACGCCACTGGGTGTTAGTGAATTGACATGGCGAGTATATTTTGATTTAAAATGACAATGGCAATTGACTTTATCTGCTAGTATGTAAATAGTGGTAATAAAGACATTTTTTGGTCTCTAAACGATTATTTATTTTTCTACAAAAATTCGAAACTGTTTTTCACCGGAATTTTGAAATCTGTGATGATAAATTCTTTTCTTATCATTGTTTGTTTTTATTCTAAACTTTACAACCACGTCGGCACTCTTTTCATAGAAAAAACTCCTTAGCATAAATTGTGGCGGTGCTATCATGTTATGTATTTATCATCCCCCATAAAACTCTTACAGACGGTTTTACCATTCTTACACACGATATTGCATCCATTTCTTAGTAATAAATAATAAAATAAAATACTGTTGACAGTTGCTATTTTTATCATTATCTCTTCTTCAAAACGATCCAACTATAATTTCTTAGTATAACAAAATATCTTATTTATTTACCCTTTTTACAAATTTTATGACCGCTAAATTTCTAATTGTGTCTAAAAATGAAAGATTTTTTTTAATTAATCACTAATAGAAAGGTTGTGTTAGAAGATAGTGGAAAATTTTAAGATGCTGAGGATGGTTTTATCCGTTTTAACTTTACCTTTGATGACGATACCGTTGCCAAATGTATATCTACTTTAAAAATCCGTTCTAGATTCTTGATTATCTTTCGTACATGCTACACTGGGTAAGTATCAGTGGCGGCTGGTAAGGGAAGGCGGGGGAGGCTAAGCCTCCTTTTCAATTTTAAGTAAAACATGTACCCGGCTTACATATCTTAAAAGTGTTTTTATTTTATTAAATAACTATCAGAACCCGGTTTTATTTATTAAACAAATGTTTTATTTTAATGTCAGATGATAACCATGCGAGCAAAATAATGCTGATGTTCTTCGATCTAAGCTGGTCCACTTCCTCGATTACCAAATACCACCTAAACAGGCAGATTTTGTCAAAGTGCGAGGTACACGAGAACAAATACTAAATTTGTTCTTGAGTACCTCCATAAGTATTCGGACTAAACGGCATACATAAAATTTGAAAAGATCGATATATATCCATCAATACCAAAAAATCACTAGTCCATGGCCTAGTGTTTTACATTTTCTGGTACGCTTCCGAGACATGGGTTATGAAGGCAGCCGACACGAGTCGAGTCGAAGAATGCTAAGAATACCGTGGACGGCACATCGCACCAATGTGTCAGTGCTGAACGAGATTGGAACATCAAACCCTCTCAGTGGCTTGACATCAGCGCGAATACTGAACTTCTTCGGACATATAACTCGTCATGACAACATTGAGAGACTGATTGTCCATGGCAAACCCCTTGGCAAAAGGAAACGCGGACGCTCCCCATCTAGATGGACAGACATTGTATCAAAAGTAACCGAGAGTCCACTAGTGGAAGCCATTAGAACTGCTGCTGCCCGTGGGAGATGGCGAAAGACTGTTAGAGTTCTAAATAATAACACCTGACATTAACTTGTGATCACTACACGTCGTTATCGACGTTAGACTAAGAAGAAGAAATAAACAATATTTACAGTTTTTTCGATAGGTGTGAACACGTAAAGATTTTATGGTGTTTAAACTCTGGAGCAGTCAACATATAATTGGCCGTGCGAAAAACAGGAACTTTTTAAGATCAAACCAGTAACACTTAGAGATTTGCCTTGAGCCTCGTTGATGGTTATAGCGAAAGCCAGAAGCACTGGAAACTGTAATCGCTTGAAATTAAATGGCAAATCTATTGAAATCATTGGAATTCGTGGTATCAGCACATCTTTTCCGTTAAATTTTCCGCTGATGAATGTGGCTTCGATTAAATACGAGTGAGCATTAACAGTGAACCAACTTTTAAATTTAAGATGTGTGGTGGCATTCCAGATGGTTCCAAAGGGTTAAGAAACTAGAAATTAGATAGTTGACATCTTGTTCCTCATCTATAACTGTGTCGATCGATTTATACTTGACAACTGCACCTAGAAGCTAAATGTTTGACAGCTTCAATATTTTCGAATAAAAAATTTGAAATGACAGGTGTTTGGCTACGAATATTTCATTTGCGTTTTATGGGAGGTACCCTTACCACTTCCTACACAAAAGTTTCTTTACTAAAACCAACCCTGGTATGTATAAAACAACTCCTGAAAATTTCATCCCAATCGGTCCAGCCGTTTGGAAGTTTTTGTAGGACATTTTCATTTTTATACGTATAGAAATTTTCGGATATAAATATTTTGTTTGCGTCTTTGATTGAGCTCTAATCTTATAACTACTGTTTTTAACGCAGCAATTATATAAATAATCTACGAGAAATAATTACCCACTAAACATGCTATGTTACAAAATATTGCTACAATATCATGTAATACTTGCTCCCGTAATATGGCATTACAATATTGCCTAAGGTTTAATGTAATGTTATATTCCAAATCAATCAAAAAATCTACCATCAAATAATTACTTATACTTATAAATAATCACTTTCGATTCATTTTCAATCGTAATATTGCCTAAACCTTGTAACCCCATAGAGGTAGGCAGAGAGCACTTCCTTCCACTTGCTACGGTTCTTACGCACATATTTTGCTTTCTCTACTTTCATCAGTGCTTTCATACATGCTCGTCGGCTGTTGGTACTCTTGACCTGGCCTTTCTTTAAAACAATGTTGATCTGATCGAGATATGTTCTCCGAGGTCGACCTCTACCGATTTGTCCATTCACACTCACCTTATAAATTTGTTTCGTCAATCTTTCTTCATCCATCCTTTGTACGTGTCCAAACCATCTAAGCATTCCTTTATCTATCTTTGTAACCACATCTTCTTTTACGCCACAGCGTTCTCTTATCTCACTATCCTTTACTTTATCCAACCGAGTTGTACTTATAATGTTGATTTCAGGTTAAATTAGGTAAACACAGTGCAACAGAAGCAGTTGGCGGGCGACTAGCCTCTAAAATAACAAATATTCGGCTGAATATACTTCACATTCGTAAACTTCTTCCTCCGATTGTACTTGAGACTTACGATTACTGAAAATTTCGTCGTCGCCGATCGGATCGTTATTCAAATTTTTTCGTTGTGCGCCAAGCTACTTCTGTTGCACTGTACTTTAGTCTTGCATCATGCATGATATTTTTTTAACCCATTATTTTTAAATACTGTAAGCGGTGGACCAACACTAATGGACCACTAAAATGGCTCGCAAGATCTCCCAATTTTACACCTTCGAAAAAGTTTTTATGGGGTTATTTAAAGAAAAGGCCTTTTATATATTTGGACGAAAAAATAGAATCAAACGTAAAATTAAAGCAATTAATGCTGCTGCTGAGGCATTAAGAATGTTACGTGTCGTAAACTTTGGCGTCAAGTCGAATGTCACCTGAAACAACAAGGACAACATTTTCAACATTTTTTTTTTAAATTTGATTTATTTATTGTAATTAAACGACTATACAAAGGTAACTAATATGTCATTAAAAAGGATATTTTGTATAGAAGCCAAGTTTTAAATTAATTATACAGTGTCATTTAAATTTCAAAACCAGAAGTGGTTAAACATTGTTATTATGCTTCCTAAATAAAAATAACGTAACGTGAGATGGCGCTGTCAATAACAAAATGTCGGATCAAGGTGTGAACAACAAATATTCTGTCATTTGATTACTTGTAAAATCAAAGTTTTTATTTAGGAAAATTTTAGTAATCTCAGAGATTTAAGTTAATTTTTTGTGTTAGACTATTGGATTAAAGCTGGATTTAAGGTTTAAAATTTAGGAACAGATTTATCTTTTAAACGCTTTCTCTGTGTTGTTAAAGTCACTATGAATACCAACAAATAAAATGATAGATCAACAACAATATCAAATTTACCAATGAAAAAATCATCTTTCACAAAGTGCTTGCTGCAAACAATACTTAAACTTTGAGATTTGTTTTCGTATCTTTAAAATCATCTTCAATATCTGAGCTTCCTTAAGTTTCAAAGAAAATTTATGCAAAGATATAATGGAATTGCCATATGTAGAGCAATGTGGAATAGAGCATATTTTCCGCGATTTTATCTCCATATCACCTTTTTTAATCCTTTACATTTTTGGATTTTGTGGTTTATTAACACCAATTCTTTACAAAATATTGTTTAAATATAACACTTTCAATGTTTAAATTGCTCAAAATAATATATAAAGTTCACTTTTCACCCATATAAACAAATGGAGGTCAGTTTTTTATTCACACCTCGAGAAGTTCATACTATTAGTAATAGATGTCGCCGACTCTGTGATTATTTCTTATTTTAAAATTAAACGTGTTAAAATAACTGAGATATGGCGTTGGAACGATACAACTAAAAATCCGGTATGTATGTTGCAATTTAAAGTTTGGATCTATAACTTAAAAAAGAATGTCACCCATTTTTTTTTCATTTATATTTAAAAATATAAATTAACAGCACAAATTTTAAAATCATCTTTTAGAAAAAAAAATTTGCAAACATTGTAAAACATTTGCTTTTAAAGTTAAATTATTAGAGAATCCGATTCTAATTTAAAAATTATCACGGTGCAAATCAACTAACATTCCTTTTCTGCCCAAAAAGTTGATACTAACCAATTTTAAGAGCAAGAAAAAATGAAGAGCAAATCTCTGTTTTTGAAATAAGTCGTTAAAAAACACATAGTTAATGGAGAAAAAAACTTTTCGACTAAATTTGTTGGCTGCTGTATTAAAATTCTACAAAGACAACAAGTTACAACCCCGATTTAAGAATTTATGATTTGTTGAAACGACAGAAAATTAATGTCAATGGTTCTTTTGAAAATATAAACAACATTTTTTTTCCGTATCTTTTTAGGTTTGTTTCGAAAAAGTGGCTTAAAAATATGTACTATTGCACATACATTGTGCATTCCTGTATGCGAATGATTTTTATTCCAAAAGCCGCAAAGCGACAGATGTTAACAGTCACAAATCTCATCCTACACTTAAAAGATACATTTCCTGAAACCAGTAATTTTTGCTGTGGTCAAATAAAGACCAATAGACCAATTATGATTATTATAATAATTATGTTTATGCAACTGCAGCCGCGGCGGGCGATTGTGAATCGAAAGAGCCAGGGCCAAGAAGTTCTCTCTTCAAAGATTCTTCATCCTTTCGGAGAGCAGAGGCGGTGAATAAGGTATGGTCACAGTCGTCGACGTATATGTACGGAGAAGTGAGAGGAATTCGAATCACTACTGTGCATTTCCCACGCGATAGAAGCATTCGGTGTTCCTCAGTGTTCATTACCCCACCCATAGAGTTTACTGTAACTTAGAAGACACCGCAAATAGACACTGACCTGATGATGGCGAGTGACCACCACTATGTTGGACAATTATCGTGTGGAATTACCGAATGGCAATCTCGTACGTGATTTTTGTGCTTAAAATTGGAACTAGAATATCTACAGGGTGTTTCAAAAAAAGGTAACCCCGTCTCTAGGATAGCTAGAAAACTGAAAAATAATTGTGGTTTGCTTAGTAAAAATTTTTTGTAACTCCATCTGTATTCAAGATGAATGGCGTTGAAGAAAAAAAATGTATACACATTTATTACGATTTTGCAGAAACTACCGGAAACATTGTAATGAAATTTTGTACGAATATGTTTTGGAAGCTGATACATCCCATGGATTTGTTTTTATATCTAAGTCCCGTAAAGGGGTTTTGTTACACGGTTCGTACCAAGTAGTATTTAACATAACTTTTTTTGGCTTAAATTTATTAATCAAAATTTTAAATAAACTTGTACCGTTTTCCGAATATTTTGATTTGAATATTATGAATAATAACCGATGCTGGTATAAAGTAATGATGTTCAAAAAAAAGGTAACCCCGTCTCTAGGATAGCTAGAAAACTGAAAAATAATTGTGGTTTGCTTAGTAAAAATTTTTCGTAACTCCATCTATATTCAAGATAAAGGGCGTTGAAGAAAAAAAATGTATACACATTTATTAAGATTTTGCTGAAACTACCTTAAACATTGTAATGAAATTTTGTACGAATATGTTTTGGAAGCTGATACATCCCATGGATATGTTTTTATATCTGAGTCCCGTAGAGGGCTCTAGTTACACGGTTTGTACCAAGTAGTATTTAACATAACTTTTTTTGGGTTAAATTTATTAATCAAAATTTTAAATAAACTTGTACCGTTTTCCGAATATTTTGATTTGAATATTATGAATAATAACCGATGCTGGTATAAAGTAATGATGTTCAAAAAAAAGGTAACCCCGTCTCTAGGATAGCTAGAAAACTGAAAAATAATTGTGGTTTGCTTAGTAAAAATTTTTCGTAACTCCATCTGTATTCAAGATAAAGGGCGTTGAAGAAAAAAAAAATGTATACACAATTATTATGATTTTGCTGAAACTACTGGAAATATTGTAATGAAATTTTGTGCGAATATGTTTTGAAAGCTGATACATCCCATGGATTTGTTTTTATATCTGATTCCCGTAGAAGGCTCTAGTTACACGGTTCGTACCAAGTAGTATTGAACATAACTTTTTTTGGGTTAAATTTATTAATCAAAATTTTAAATAAACTTGTACCGTTTTCCGAATATTTTGATTTGAATATTATGAATAATAACCGATGCTGGTATAAAGTAATGATGTTTAAAAAAAAGGTAACCCTGTCTCTAGGATAGCTAGAAAACTGAAAAATAATTGGGATTTGCTAAGTAAAAATTTTTCGTAACTCCATCTGTATTCAAGATAAAGGGCGTTGAAGAAAAAAAAAATGTATACACAATTATTATGATTTTGCTGAAACTACTGGAAATATTGTAATGAAA
The DNA here is from genome assembly GCA_950111635.1 of Agelastica alni. Taxonomy (NCBI): domain Eukaryota; kingdom Metazoa; phylum Arthropoda; class Insecta; order Coleoptera; family Chrysomelidae; genus Agelastica; species Agelastica alni. Next base: position 69,750,891 of record OX467710.1, read on the forward strand.
TTTTGTGCGAATATGTTTTGAAAGCTGATACATCCCATGGATTTGTTTTTATATCTGATTCCCGTAGAAGGCTCTAGTTACACGGTTCGTACCAAGTAGTATTGAACATAACTTTTTTTGGGTTAAATTTATTAATCAAAATTTTAAATAAACTTGTACCGTTTTCCGAATATTTTGATTTGAATATTATGAATAATAACCGATGCTGGTATAAAGTAATGATGTTCAAAAAAAAGGTAACCCCGTCTCTAGGATAGCTAGAAAACTGAAAAATAATTGTGGTTTGCTTAGTAAAAATTTTTCGTAACTCCATCTGTATTCAAGATAAAGGGCGTTGAAGAAAAAAAAAATGTATACACAATTATTATGATTTTGCTGAAACTACTGGAAATATTGTAATGAAATTTTGTGCGAATATGTTTTGAAAGCTGATACATCCCATGGATTTGTTTTTATATCTGATTCCCGTAGAAGGCTCTAGTTACACGGTTCGTACCAAGTAGTATTGAACATAACTTTTTTTGGGTTAAATTTATTAATCAAAATTTTAAATAAACTTGTACCGTTTTCCGAATATTTTGATTTGAATATTATGAATAATAACCGATGCTGGTATAAAGTAATGATGTTTAAAAAAAAGGTAACCCTGTCTCTAGGATAGCTAGAAAACTGAAAAATAATTGGGATTTGCTAAGTAAAAATTTTTCGTAACTCCATCTGTATTCAAGATAAAGGGCGTTGAAGAAAAAAAAAATGTATACACAATTATTATGATTTTGCTGAAACTACTGGAAATATTGTAATGAAATTTTGTGCGAATATGTTTTGAAAGCTGATACATCCCATGGATTTGTTTTTATATCTGATTCCCGTAGAAGGCTCTAGTTACACGGTTCGTACCAAGTAGTATTGAACATAACTTTTTTTGGGTTAAATTTATTAATCAAAATTTTAAATAAACTTGTACCGTTTTCCGAATATTTTGATTTGAATATTATGAATAATAACCGATGCTGGTATAAAGTAATGATGTTCAAAAAAAAGGTAACCCCGTCTCTAGGATAGCTAGAAAACTGAAAAATAATTGTGGTTTGCTTAGTAAAAATTTTTCGTAACTCCATCTATATTCAAGATAAAGGGCGTTGAAGAAAACAAAATGTATACACATTTATTAAGATTTTGCTGAAACTACCTTAAACATTGTAATGAAATTTTGTACGAATATGTTTTGGAAGCTGATACATCCCATGGATTTGTTTTTATATCTGAGTCCCGTAGAGGGCTCTAGTTACACGGTTTGTACCAAGTAGTATTTAACATAACTTTTTTTGGGTTAAATTTATTAATCAAAATTTTAAATAAACTTGTACCGTTTTCCGAATATTTTGATTTGAATATTATGAATAATAACCGATGCTGGTATAAAGTAATGATGTTTAAAAAAAAGGTAACCCTGTCTCTAGGATAGCTAGAAAACTGAAAAATAATTGGGATTTGCTAAGTAAAAATTTTTCGTAACTCCATCTGTATTCAAGATAAAGGGCGTTGAAGAAAAAAAAAATGTATACACAATTATTATGATTTTGCTGAAACTACTGGAAATATTGTAATGAAATTTTGTGCGAATATGTTTTGAAAGCTGATACATCCCATGGATTTGTTTTTATATCTGATTCCCGTAGAAGGCTCTAGTTACACGGTTCGTACCAAGTAGTATTGAACATAACTTTTTTTGGGTTAAATTTATTAATCAAAATTTTAAATAAACTTGTACCGTTTTCCGAATATTTTGATTTGAATATTATGAATAATAACCGATGCTGGTATAAAGTAATGATGTTTAAAAAAAAGGTAACCCTGTCTCTAGGATAGCTAGAAAACTGAAAAATAATTGGGATTTGCTAAGTAAAAATTTTTCGTAACTCCATCTGTATTCAAGATAAAGGGCGTTGAAGAAAAAAAAAATGTATACACAATTATTATGATTTTGCTGAAACTACTGGAAATATTGTAATGAAATTTTGTGCGAATATGTTTTGAAAGCTGATACATCCCATGGATTTGTTTTTATATCTGATTCCCGTAGAAGGCTCTAGTTACACGGTTCGTACCAAGTAGTATTGAACATAACTTTTTTTGGGTTAAATTTATTAATCAAAATTTTAAATAAACTTGTACCGTTTTCCGAATATTTTGATTTGAATATTATGAATAATAACCGATGCTGGTATAAAGTAATGATGTTCAAAAAAAAGGTAACCCCGTCTCTAGGATAGCTAGAAAACTGAAAAATAATTGTGGTTTGCTTAGTAAAAATTTTTCGTAACTCCATCTGTATTCAAGATAAAGGGCGTTGAAGAAAAAAAAAATGTATACACAATTATTATGATTTTGCTGAAACTACTGGAAATATTGTAATGAAATTTTGTGCGAATATGTTTTGAAAGCTGATACATCCCATGGATTTGTTTTTATATCTGATTCCCGTAGAAGGCTCTAGTTACACGGTTCGTACCAAGTAGTATTGAACATAACTTTTTTTGGGTTAAATTTATTAATCAAAATTTTAAATAAACTTGTACCGTTTTCCGAATATTTTGATTTGAATATTATGAATAATAACCGATGCTGGTATAAAGTAATGATGTTTAAAAAAAAGGTAACCCTGTCTCTAGGATAGCTAGAAAACTGAAAAATAATTGGGATTTGCTAAGTAAAAATTTTTCGTAACTCCATCTGTATTCAAGATAAAGGGCGTTGAAGAAAAAAAAAATGTATACACAATTATTATGATTTTGCTGAAACTACTGGAAATATTGTAATGAAATTTTGTGCGAATATGTTTTGAAAGCTGATACATCCCATGGATTTGTTTTTATATCTGATTCCCGTAGAAGGCTCTAGTTACACGGTTCGTACCAAGTAGTATTGAACATAACTTTTTTTGGGTTAAATTTATTAATCAAAATTTTAAATAAACTTGTACCGTTTTCCGAATATTTTGATTTGAATATTATGAATAATAACCGATGCTGGTATAAAGTAATGATGTTCAAAAAAAAGGTAACCCCGTCTCTAGGATAGCTAGAAAACTGAAAAATAATTGTGGTTTGCTTAGTAAAAATTTTTCGTAACTCCATCTATATTCAAGATAAAGGGCGTTGAAGAAAACAAAATGTATACACATTTATTAAGATTTTGCTGAAACTACCTTAAACATTGTAATGAAATTTTGTACGAATATGTTTTGGAAGCTGATACATCCCATGGATTTGTTTTTATATCTGAGTCCCGTAGAGGGCTCTAGTTACACGGTTTGTACCAAGTAGTATTTAACATAACTTTTTTTGGGTTAAATTTATTAATCAAAATTTTAAATAAACTTGTACCGTTTTCCGAATATTTTGATTTGAATATTATGAATAATAACCGATGCTGGTATAAAGTAATGATGTTTAAAAAAAAGGTAACCCTGTCTCTAGGATAGCTAGAAAACTGAAAAATAATTGGGATTTGCTAAGTAAAAATTTTTCGTAACTCCATCTGTATTCAAGATAAAGGGCGTTGAAGAAAAAAAAAATGTATACACAATTATTATGATTTTGCTGAAACTACTGGAAATATTGTAATGAAATTTTGTGCGAATATGTTTTGAAAGCTGATACATCCCATGGATTTGTTTTTATATCTGATTCCCGTAGAAGGCTCTAGTTACACGGTTCGTACCAAGTAGTATTGAACATAACTTTTTTTGGGTTAAATTTATTAATCAAAATTTTAAATAAACTTGTACCGTTTTCCGAATATTTTGATTTGAATATTATGAATAATAACCGATGCTGGTATAAAGTAATGATGTTTAAAAAAAAGGTAACCCTGTCTCTAGGATAGCTAGAAAACTGAAAAATAATTGGGATTTGCTAAGTAAAAATTTTTCGTAACTCCATCTGTATTCAAGATAAAGGGCGTTGAAGAAAAAAAAAATGTATACACAATTATTATGATTTTGCTGAAACTACTGGAAATATTGTAATGAAATTTTGTGCGAATATGTTTTGAAAGCTGATACATCCCATGGATTTGTTTTTATATCTGATTCCCGTAGAAGGCTCTAGTTACACGGTTCGTACCAAGTAGTATTGAACATAACTTTTTTTGGGTTAAATTTATTAATCAAAATTTTAAATAAACTTGTACCGTTTTCCGAATATTTTGATTTGAATATTATGAATAATAACCGATGCTGGTATAAAGTAATGATGTTCAAAAAAAAGGTTACCCCGTCTCTAGGATAGGTAGAAAACTGAAAAATAATTGTGGTTTGCTTGGTTAAAAATATTTGTAACGCCATCCGTATCCAAGATTTAGGGTGTCGAAGAAAAAAAAATTGGTTATTACTTCATAATTTTTTCAAAATACTTTGAAAACGGTACACAGTATCGAGTTTTACCAGGAGTACCTTTTTGGTGTAAAATTGAATTATGTTTAAGTTCACTTGAAATTTTAATAAATAAATCTAACCTTAAAAGGTTATGTTTAATACTACTTGGTTCGAACCGTGTAACTAGCGCCCTCTATGAGAGTCGGATATAAAAACAATTTCTTGGGATGTATCAGCTTCTCAAACATATTTGTATAAAATTTTATTACAATGTTTTCAGTAGTTCCGGAAAAATCGTAATAAATATGTATACATTTGTTTTCTTCAACGCTCTTTATCTTAAATACGGATGGCGCTACGAAAATTTTTTACAAAGCAAACCCCAATTATTTTTCAGTTTTCTACCTATCATAGAGACGAGGTCACCTTTTTTTGAAATACCCTGTACAGGGATATTTTCACTAACTAAATACTTTCAAAGAGACAAATTTATTTTAAACACATTGTGCAATACAAAACTAAAACGGGTACATGACAAAAAAAAGTAATTAAAATAAATGTTAAAAAACGTCTATACAATGATAATAATTGTAAATTTTTAGTGGACCCACAAAAAATTTCTTTTTCTTCTTAATTGATTACGCAAGTCCACAAAAAATGAGGTCATGTTGTTGTTGGTCAGCTGGAGGTAATTTGCTGTCTAGAATCCGAATCCGAGGTCATAATTGGTCCATCATGTTAGTATTTTAAAATACAGACTACTCATTTCAGCAGCATTGATGCTACTTTCATGCTTTTTCTGACAAACCCAACATAAAGTCTACGAAAGCGCAGTAGACCTTTTGACTTCTAGCCAAGAATTTTTCAAATATGCCTTGTAATAAAATGACCTGATTCATACATCTCCTTCCTTTTCTAAATCCTGCTTGTACATCCTACTTCTTTTTCATCAGTTTCATTTGTCACTTTTTTAATCAATATCTTTGCAAACAGTTTGCCGACTATGCAGAGTAAACTAGTACCTTAGCCGCTGTAAGCTTCTTCATCGAAAAAACCCATCTATTACTGACATCGCCATGGTGACGCGTAACCATAAGTTTTCTCTTCCCCCTCCCACAAAAATTGCTCAACGGGCTTAAAGAAGTTTTCACTTCAAAAACTTTTTATTTTTAAAAAAGCTGTGAACTTAAGTTTATACAGTGCTTTTATTTTAAAACCAGCCAGTTCAAATAACTATTGATTTTGCATAAATCTAAGAAAAACAAAAAACACGTCATAGTTAAAATCAAGGGGATAGTTTAAAAATGACCTACCTACCTACCTACCTAGTAATACATCAAATAAAAACCCAAGACAAATGCAAATTAGCCATGTAAGAAACAATTTATTGTATCGATTTATTTTGCTGATAACAACAAATTTTATGAAGCAACATAAGACCACAATAAAAATGACTTACCGCACTGTTGCGTAGGTAGATGTTTAATTAGGGATCAATTAACTTGCTTCCGAATACATGTCACCTTTTTTGATATTTTTTGTCCTTTTGTGTCTTTGTTTCAAAAATATTAATAGTATATTTAGTTAGTTATTCGTGACGTTAAATTAGCCATTATTTGTAGCTGTAGCATCTTGAGTTATTTTAAAATGGTGTATTCTTTGCAAAAACGAATAGAAATAATATTTACAACAAGTGCGCTCGAGGAACAGCTCGAGTTTTTAATGAAAGGCATCCTGATAGAAATACAGGCCACCAGACCATCATAAAGTTAGTACGGAAATTTGAAGAAAGTGAATCCGTTTGTAGTTAAAAAAAAATAATCCCAGACTTCTCGACAAAGCTGCTCAAATTGAAGTAGGTACTGGGTCATATTGCTATAAATCCTACCTCTTCCATTCCAAAAGTATCAAAACTTACAATTATTATTTATGTTGTTAAAATTGCATAAGTTTTTTCTTCATAGAATACAAATTTATCATCAGCTTAATGAAGACGGCTATGACCGCAGAATTGAATTTCATGAAACAATGTCCCAAAACGCAAATTTGGTTAAAAATATTTGTTACAGTGATGAATTAATGTTTTATTTAAATGGCTTTGTTAACATACATAATTGAAGGTACTGGGATGATAAAAATCCTCACGTGTTTCGACAGGATAATACTCAGTTTCCAGCGAAGATCAATGTATGGGCTGGTATTCTAGGAAAAGAGATAATTGGACCATTTTTTATTGATCAAAACCTAACGGAAAAATTGTACCTACAATTTCAAAAAAATGATATTGATCCACTTATTTCTCAGTCACTAGAAAGACAAGATGATGAACAGGAACCACCACATTTCGCACTAGCTTTAAGACAATGGCCAAACGAACGATTTCCAAGACATTGGATTGACAGAAGGAGTTTTTTAGAATAGCCGGCAAGATCTCTAGATCTAACACCACCTGACTTTTTCTGTGGGTTTATTTAAAAATGTTAGCTTACAAAACTCCTTCCGAAGACATTGAAGAACTAAAGCTTAGAATATCTGAAGAATGTAGACGAATAACTAGCAAAACTTTGCAAAGAGTTCGAGAAGAATTTTAAATTAGGTTAAATCTTTGCCTACAAAATAATGGAGCAAGCACACTTTGCACAGTTACTGTACATACATTTAGGGAGCTGTTTGTAACTTCATTTTAGTTTCTGTTGTAATTTCGGCATGTTTAATGTTACCTGCATAAATAAATCGATAGAATAAATTGTTGTTTATATGGCTGATTAGCATTTTTTTGGATTTTCATGTGCTATATGTCATTTTGAAGAATGGGTGGGGGATGTTAAAGGGGCGCCACTTGGAAATAGCAGACTAACATTTTTAAACCTCCTCCTTGAATTAAAATTCAACGTGTCTTTTGTTTTTCTTACATTTATGCAAAATCAAAAGTTATTTGGACTGTCTGGTTTTGGAATGAAAGCATTGTATCTAGTGAAGCTACTTAAATTCACATCAAACTACACAACTTTCAAATTTTTATATTTTTGTTCATGCCCAATAACTTCCAATTTGTGGAATTCCAAAAGTGTACAACTTATGAAATTTTTATGTATACCAACTTTACTGTTACCTGTTGGTTCTTCTTGGGTAGAAACACATTAAAAAAAATCCATAGTTCACAGTCTCCATAAACATTTTATGTTGTGCTATTTTGTAATGAGGAAGGTCACTACATTAACGACCCAAAACTTAAATTAATATTATTGGCAGCAGTAAACAAATAACTAATAATTTTTTAACAAATTTTCCTAAAAAATTAAATCACTAATTCACGATCTAGAATTATCTACATAAAAGTACACATAACTTTTATTATAATGATAGGTAATTGTTTTATTTATCTTCAATAAAACAATTAAAAAGTTATTGTTGCCTTTTAAAATGGACAAAGCCTGCCATTATTTCTTCGTCGAAATGTTGCATCTAGGACAATGTACGGGTTTTCATTAAAAAAAAAGGTATAATATTAACCTACAACAAAAGTTTCATAAAATATTAAATTATCTCCGTAAAGATGTGATGATACTATTCTGATTCACAATCTTTGGTTATCTATAAAGACATAATTATTATAATAATGATAATTGCTCTATTGGTCGTTTATTTTAAATTTTATAATGAAGATAATAAAGGTTTCAGGAAATGGTCCGTTTTGGTGTAGGAAGAGATTTATAACTATTAACAGATGCTTTTTATTGCTATAAGCCTGTGATAGACACAAATAAAAAAAATCAGTTTTATGTTTCTACGATCCTCAAAAAGCTGTTGAAATATCCTTTAAAAAATACACAAGGTGCCTTCCAAAAAAGTTCTTTATAATAAAAGGTACGGTCGCTGTATATAAAAAGGTTCTGTCACGTGGAGACAGAAATACTAACCTCATGGGTATCGAAGAACTTACCAACACAGAAAAATTAAATCATCCATAAATATTTATCACAAACAAAAACTATTATTCAGCACAAAAAAAAAATTAGCGGTCATTGGGTCTACGACAAAAGTGAAAACCTAAAACTATGAAAATAAGAGTGGTTTTTTGGATATTTAAACTAATTGTATTAATAAAATTTGAAAATTAAAATCATTGAGTAATAAATCCCATCAAAAACATATATGTGAAATGAAAGCCAAGTTCAATATTATGATATATGCCTTGGTTGTTGACTTCAACGACAAAAGAAATCTAAACGGGTTATTTATAACAACATAAAATATTTTACACCCGTATAATCACCAACAGGCTAGAGAATAAACTGGATTTCTACCAACCTAGAGAACAAGCAGGGTTCCGCTCTGGCTACGGGACTAACGATCATCTGCAATGCATAAAAACCCTCATCGAGAAAACAGTAGAAACAACAAACCGCTTACCCTAATCTTTGTGGACTTTTACAAAGCCTTTGACACCGTTGAATTAGTTTCAATATTACGAGCAATAAAAGAATGCAGAATAGATGGAAGATACTCTAACATTATATACAATATCTACAAAAACGCAACAACAACAATTGACCTGCATACATCGTCAAGGGAAATAAAAATAAAAAGAGGAATCAGGCAGGGCGATACGTTATCTCCAAAACTATTCACTGCGGTCCTGGAACATGTTTTCAAAACTCTGAATTGGGAAAATAAGGGAATTATGATAGATGGGGAAAGACTGAGCCATCTAAGATTTGCGGATGACATAGTTCTAATGGCAGATGACATGCAGGAAGCCAGGGAAATGCTAAAAGATCTACAACGGGCAACACAAAGAGCAGGTTTGGAAATAAATTATAACAAAACAAAAATGTTAACCAACCTAGTACCAAGCGAACCTGTAGAAATAGAAAACAAAATCATCGAAATCACAGAAAAATACACCTACCTTGGCCATGAAATCCGGATCGGCAGGGACAACCAGACGTGCGAACTGTCCAGACGAATATCTCTGGGATGGGCAGCGTACGGAAAGCTTAGGGACATATTTAAATCAGAAATTCCCGTAAGTATGAAAAGGAAGACCTTCAATCAGTGTGTTCTCCCAGTTATGACATACGGGGCTGAAACCCTAACCTTAACAAAAACAATAGTTAAAAAACTACAAGTAGCGCAACGGAAAATGGAGAGATCCATGTTAGGACTTTCCCTTAACGACCGAGTCAGAAACGAGGATATAAGGAGAAAAACGGGGGTAGAGGACATAATAGAGAGAATTACAAAGCAGAAATGGAGATGGGCAGGACACGTGGCTAGAATGAAGGACGGAAGGTGGACAAAGAAAGTTCTGGAGTGGCGACCGAGATCGGATAAGCGAAGCAGGGGTAGACCACCGACACGATGGACAGATGACCTCAAAAGGATAACCACGAACTGGATCGCAGAGGCGCAAAATAGGGAAAGATGGAAATATTTCGAGGAGGCCTACGTTCAGCAATGGACAAGAGAATAAGGCTGGATGATGATGATGATGATGAAAATATTTTATAACAACTTATAATATCATTTCTTCTAATAACTTAGGATAATATATTAAAGCCTAAGATCTGACTTGGCTAGTTCGAATATATGAATTATATTATAGCCTTCACAAGTTCTGAAGCTGTAAGTTCTTATTTTATTCGTCCGAAAATTTGGCTTGCTTGTAGAAACTAGCCATCGAACATAGGGTTCTTCCATGACTGTTTTAGTATGTACTTAATAATAATTATGCTTTAATATATTATTCTAAGTTATTAGAAGAAATGATATTTGAAGTTGACATAAAATATTATGTTTTTATAAATAAATTTCAGGACCGACCAACCAAGGCATATATCATAATATTGAACTTGGCTCTTATTTCACATTTGTGTTTTTGATGAGATATCATTACTTTTTGTACAAAAGTTATTAGTAGGTACTTATTCTTAATAAAATTAATACCAAATAATTTTGGTTATCCTACTGTATCTCCTACGTTTATGGGGTATAAATGTCTTTTTTGTGTTATTTTCTATATTTTCTTGTACCTTTGAAATGTTTAAGTAAATTGCCCATTCAGTATTCGGAATTTTTTTTATGCATTTTCTGTTTATACTTAATTTGACCAAATAGGGGCGGTATAACGTGTGCAGGCGGTTGTACTCTACAATAGATCTCTCTTGTGCCTTGATTTGATTTGGATCTAAACTGATAAGATGAACTCCATCTAAGGTTTTAACTCTGGAGAGTCTAACGTAAGCCTGCCCATTAACAAATATAGAGGAGCCTACGTCGAGAAGAGTGCTGACTAGGCTAAGGCCTTGTAATTTGTGGAGCATATGCTAAGCAAATAGGGAATTGTTCCATACATATATATTACTTAACATGCCACGTCTTTTCTTGGTTCTCTAAAGAGTACTCTGCTAGTGCTCTCTCTACTGGCAAATTGTGCCCGAGCTCAGCCGTAGAGGGTAGAAGAAAAAAATCTAAAAGTGAGCCGCGCCACCGACTTAAAACGGTACAAGCCGGAAACCCCTAGGTCTTGTAGGCACCAGCAGAGCCACGCGAAAAACAACAAACAATTATGGTGAACTAGATAAATAAAACTATATTTACAATTACGGCAATATATTAATTAAGTAAAAATGATGTTCTGATTTTTTACAATAAATTATGTATTTTCGTAAAGTGGTTTAAACGAATTTAATACACTTTCTTAAAATAATATTTAAATTAATTATAACAATCTTCCAGACAGTAATAAAAACCTAATGAGGTACAAAAGAGAATTAAAATAACAAAAAAACAACAACAAGAAAATGTTCACAATATTTAAAATTTCGAAAATAATTGGTTTTATATAAAATTCCTGATAGCAAAAGATTAACACAACAAAAAAAAGGAAAAACCAAATAAATGGACTTGCTACAAAAATAATATTTTAAAACCCTTACAATATCCACATAAATTATATTCAGTGATATATAAATTCAGATTCAGCTTGGAGCCGGTACAAATTTAACGAAAAATAATTTGGTTACTTTTAAACTATTGAAAACTTTATTGGGACGTCACTGGGAGCAGGTACAAATTAAATGAGAATAACTTGTTACTTTTAAAGTATTGAAAACACTTATATCAAACACATAACTGATAAGTTGATAAAATTAAATTCCATACCATGTAACCAATTGAAAACCTCACTGAGACGTCACGGTAACATCGATGATCCAAGAACCGAAAAACCAAATAGTATTATCAATAATTTCTGCTAAAATTACCAGGCAAGTCTTTATAACGCTGAAATTTATCGTCGATGTGGATGGAACGGCACGTGGTACTTCACGATGGCTTCACTTCATCAAATCCCACAAGTGGTGATCTTAACTCGACACCAATATCCAAAAATATTCACCACATGGGCACGACAGAATGGTCAAGTTAAGAATTAAATGGTTTATCTTCCTAATCCAATAAAGATGGCCCCAAATTCAGCCAGATATGGAAGAAGAAAACTTAGAAGTTCCGCTCCCGTGTTAATATTCAACCGTTCCAAAAAACTCTCAACCGACTTCCACCACTGCCACCAAACCAATGCTTATCCTTCCTCGCTCCCAGACCGGACATCAAGAAAATGACCCGAGACACGCGTCAGCCAACCTTTCCATGTATAAGTCCCTAGTTCATAAACGCGCTCGTTCGCATCAGTTGCCAGCCCATGCAAACCAACAATAATATATCGAACAACACACTACGATCGAGGCCAATAATCAAGGCGAAGTCCAATAAGAGAGACAAAAATGTCACAGCTATCAATAATCGAATTCTATCACTACTACATAGGCAACACTACATACAACGAACCCAAATGCAGACTATTGAAACGGCAGATAGGAGAAGAAAATAATAGGCACGTGACAAACATCTAGAGCTTGGTTTTGACTAGTTCTAATTCGTAAATTAAATTATGCTTAAATTGTATTGTAATTTTATGTACTACAAATATTATTAACTTTTAATTTAAACTATTGCCTAAACCATACTTAATAGAATCAATTAATCGAAAACTTATAATTAAATGATAAAACTTTACTAGTTTCTGATTTATTTCTTTGTATTTACCCAACTACCTATCTGGATGCCAAATTTTAACTTTCTAGGTCATCTAGCACTGGGTTAGAGTTTTGATCTAAAGGTCAGTCAGTGATAAAAATGACGATAACTGTTTGGGGTGTGTTTATGAAATTTGAAGCACATATGTATCTTGAAGAGGAGTTGCAGGCGATGGTTAATGTTATGCATGATTCCCTGAAAATCAAAGGGATGAAAATAAATGTGAGCAAAACGAAAGTAATGGTTTTTGAAAGAGAAGAAAGCATGACAAACTGTGGGGTTTCGATTGAGGGAGAAAGAGTGGAACAAGTTAATGAATTTGTGTACTTGGGTTCAAAATTTACTACAGATGGAAAGTATGACAGTGACATTGAGCGAAGGGTGTTGGCAGGAAAACAAATGAATGAGGCACTGCATAGCTTTATGAATAGCCAGAAAGTGTCAAAAAAGGCACGTCTGGCGGTGCATAGAGGTGTGTTGGTTCCTACACTTATGTATGGTAGTGAATGTTGGGTTTGGCAGAAGAAGCATGAAAATAGGATTAATGCTGCGGAGATGAGTAGTCTGAGAAGTATAGCCGGAGTAACTCGGTTGGATAAAGTTAAGAATATTGAGATAAGAAAACGCTGTGGTGTAAAAGAAGATGTGGTCACAAAGATAGATAAAGGAATGCTTATATGGTTTGGACACGTAGAAAGGATGGATGAAGGAAGATTGACAAAACAAATTTATAAGGCGAGTGTGAATGGGCAAATCGGTAGAGGTCGACCTCGGAGAACATATCTCGATCAGATCAACATTGTTTTGAAGAAAGGCCAGGTCAAGAGTACCAACAACCTGCGTGCATGTATGAAAGCACTGATGAAAGTAGAAGAAGCAAAAGATGTGTGTGCGAACCGTAGCAAGTGGAAGGAAGTGGTCTCTGCCTACCCCTATGGGAAAAAGGCGTGACTTTATGTATGTATCTTGAGAGTTTCAATATATGGGCCAAATTTGACATGTTTAAGTGAAATAGTTTTTGAGTTATTAGGGGGTTAAAAGTAGCTCCAAATGGTACACACGGTACCGCTCGCCATTCTGTTAGCTTAAACTTGGCTTGACACCCTAGCGCGTGTCTAGATAACCAAATAAAAGTGGGCACAAGGCCACTTTTTGAAAGACAAATAGAAGAAAAATAAGTTATGACGTCATAAAAGTTTTCAGTTCAAAAAATCGACGTGGCAACGTTTTAAAAAGACACTACTTTCCATACAGAAAATTTAAATTTTTAATTATCGAATTTTCGATATAATTGGTTGAGTGGTTGATACTAAGTTGCCGAAAGCATTTTGAAAGTTTCTTCGTTGATGATAAGAAATAAAGACCCACAGTAGACTGTTTTTATCTCTCTCAACTTCGTCAAATTGTGTCACTGGTCGTAACCTAAACAACCATCCTGTTGAAACGAAATGTCTTCAAAATTAATATGAAGTCGGAATATTTTGTAGTATGGAAACTGAAATGCAAGGGTATGGGAATACCTCTCAATAATAATAATAATACCCTATACACCCTATGCAGACGACCAAATCGTAACAGCACAGGATCATGATGGTTTAAACTATATGGTTCGAAAAAGATTACAAGAAATAGGGCCTCGAAGTCAACATAAAAAAAAACAGATTGCATGCGCATTGGTGGTCTAGCACAAGATATTGACTTGGATGATGGAACAAAGATTAAACACTGCGAGGAATATAAATACTTGGGAATAAAGATAACACACGATGGGCTACTCGACACACCAATCAAAGAACGAAACACAAGGCAGAAAAGTTATCTCTATGATAAACGGAATCTTATGGGATCAAACTATATCGAAAGCTAATAAACAAAGAATATATAATACCATCCTTAAAAGCATTATAACCTACGGTAGTGAAACATGGCAAATAAAACAGTCTACAGAAAAAATGCTAATAACAACTAAGATGGACTTCTGGAGGAGATCTGCGGGTAAATCAAGAAGAGACAGGATACACAACGACAGAATAAGAGATATAGTGGGTGCCAGACACACAATTGTTGATGATATAAGAACAAAACAGTTAATATGGTATGGTCACGTCCAAAGAATGTCAGACGATTGGTTACCAAAACAAATTTTGACATGGATACCCCAAGGGAAGAAAGGAAGAGGAAGACCAAGCTGAAAAGCTGTAAGCCGATATATATATATATATATATATATATATATATATATATATATATATATATATAGTTGGAAGACGCTAATATTATACTCCCAGCATTTTTCTAGTATTTGCCGGAGGGTAAAAATTTGATGCGTGGTTGGTCGTTCGCTTCTAAAACCCGCTCGGTAGTCTCCTAAGAGTTTCTCTGCAAGAGGGGCAATTCGTTGAGTGAGGATGTAAGCGGAAAATTTTACTCTTACACTATTATTTAATTTTCACTTTACTTTATAGTTATAATTCGATTGTTCCTCAGAGTTATAGCGTAAGCATCACGGGTATTTGTAACAAGACAAAAATTTAAATAGTATACCTACATTATTCAATGATATTCTTGTTGTTAAATATTTTCTTTTTTTATTTTAAAAATTTATGACCTAACGCATTATGCATAGGTACATTTCGGTAAATAAATAAAATTAATAATTTAATACTTTGAAACCATCCACAGCAATTATAATTATAATGACGAGTAATCTGTCTATTGGTTTCTGTTTCACCACAGTTGTAATTGCAAGCTTGGTAAAAAGCATGACTCGCTAAAATAACGTGCGGCATATTGTAAATTTAATTTGTTGGTTAACCTAATACCGATACGAATATTGCAAATAATTCAGATGTATTCATTTTATGCGTATTTTAAGTATTTGCCGAAGCAATTTTAACCCTTAGCGACATAAAAAATCTATTATTTAAAGAACGAGCAATCGGTATAATCCGGTCAATCTAGACATACAAAGATACATAAATTCCCAACAAGCTTAAAGTTAGTGAAATGGTTTAAAACATAGTTATAAATAAAATTTTAAAATTCCTCGTCATTCCCGTGTATGGAAAAAATTTTACTCAAGGTCAAAGGTCAAAAAAATGAGTTTTTCGCGATGTTCAGCAAAACGGTAAGCTTTATCATAAAATTACCCCAAACAAAAATTGTAGATCATAAAGTTATCTAAAAAATATGCAGCAATACCTTTTTCCTATGAGCTACCGTTTCTGAGATAAAACGATTCAAAAAGTTGTAAAAGTTGTACACGTTCCCACGCCACCTATGAGGTAGTGTACTTAGC
The DNA here is from genome assembly GCA_950111635.1 of Agelastica alni. Taxonomy (NCBI): domain Eukaryota; kingdom Metazoa; phylum Arthropoda; class Insecta; order Coleoptera; family Chrysomelidae; genus Agelastica; species Agelastica alni. Next base: position 69,766,670 of record OX467710.1, read on the forward strand.
GCGTTTTTTTGTAACGTGGTTTCTCCAGTAGGCCTATTTCACGGGTCTGTTATGATTCTGTTTAATTTGAAACAGAATAACCGATATTAGCAAAGGTTGGAAATGATAAAAACGATGTAAGTTAAAAAAAAATCGTGAAATTTATTCGTCTAATTCGTAACCTTCAAATAATTTTTCTTGTTCTTCTTCTTGATCTTTTTCTTCTTTATTATCTTCATTTAGGGTGGCCACATTCGAAAATGATGCTCCGAAGAAATAAATACTTTTATACCACCACTGGCCACATGCTGCCGAAGAACTCGGCACGCTGATCAGTCTCACCCATTTACTCTCAAGATTGACACTACAAGGACCAATCTCCATCAATAATCCTTCTATTACAGGGCTGCTACGGAATGGAACAAGCTTACAAAATCAGTTTTTTCAGAGAACTATGACCTGCAACTTTTAAAAACCGGATTCACTATCACCTTTTTATAATCCTTCCCCCCCTTCTAATAGTCGCAGTGCGGGCCGTCCGCGGCCCACACGATAGGTCTTCCCTTTTTGCGACTATTTTCACTAGTAATACCACTAGAGGTCAAACAATTTCCGGATATTAATTTGACTTCGTGTGGTATTCGGTAAGAACATTCTACACCGAATTGTGGTGGAAAATCAAATATTCTTAAAATTTATTTTTCGATTCTCAACAATGCAAATTATTTTCTTCATCGAGTCACCACCGAAACATAAAATGTGTGGTCGACTTGATTGTTGAGTTGCCATGGTAACCAAGTGAGACCCTAACCTGGAAATTATTATTTTACTTTTGAAGCTGTCAAGTGGCACGACGTAAAAAAATGTTTCGCTTCGGTCAAGAAAGCAGAGAAAATATTCGCCAGGAGATTAAGCAGTTGACACCCGCGAATACCAGGAAATCGAATTCAAGCGTATGAAGACAGTTCAATCTTGGTTTTTGGTCTAAATTGACCGGACTATAAGCTATTCAAATATTATACTGTAGGTACCTGAAACACTATTTAGCACACTCGCTGCGACTGTCAAAGTAGCGATATTCATTAGCGCGTGATCCTCAAAAGACGTGTTGATGAAACAGCACAATTTTTAATATATAATATGCAAAATAAAATAACAGACAGAATAATTGCAGAGATCTACTGAAAAAGTTGGAATTACGTTCCAACGGTGCTTTACTTGCTGGAAATTCCAATAGTGTTTCCTTCGAATGCTTTCACTATGTATCGCATCATTTGATTATATTGAACACTTTGAATGCTGTTGAAAAATTCTTGTTACGTAGGGCGGTAAGTGGACCTTTACTTACCGCTACTACTAAATACTGCCGATGAACAACGTGTTTTATTGCAGATCCGAGAACCGGTATTGTATTGTAACGTTTTACTTTAATCACACATTTATGTGCACATTTATTTATAACTTTCCAATACAATTCATTTAAACTTTCATTTCAAAACCAGCCAGTTAAAATAACTTTTCATTTTGCGTAAATGTAAGATAAACAAAAAACAGTGTTGAAAAATTCCGTATTTTTCAACTGTAGAATGTCGATAGACGCGTGCCATAGGCAACCAATTATTTACTTGGTTTCCTAAGATTAGGCGTTTTGCTTTAGGCAAGCTTCTTTCATGTGCCCTATCCGGTCTCCCGAACGTTGGCTATCACTCTGGCTAGAGCATTTCGATCTTCTGTCAAGTGTATGAGTTCTCCTACTGAACGTATATTTGTCCATTCACGAATGTTCTTCAACAATAACTGTTGCCTTCTTCCAGGTCCACGGCGCCCCTTTATTTTTCCCTTCATTATAATTTGGAGTAGTTGATATTTATGTCCTCTTAGTATGTGACCAAGGTATGCAATTTTGCGGCATTTTATGGTGGTCATTAATTGCCTGTTAGTTTTAGCCCTTCTGAGGACTTCCTCATTTGTTACATGGTCTGTCCAAGGTATGCGCAGCATCCTCCTATGCAGCTACATCTCAAATGCCTTTAGTCGGTTCATTGTACTGATCTTGAGTGTCCACGTCACCGTACCATACAACAGTATTGACCATATATAACATTCAGTCACCCGTTGTCTTAGCTTAAGATTCAAATCATCATTGCAAAGAGGCGGTCTCATTTTATTAAACGCTGCGCGCACCATCTCTATTCTTTTATTTCCATATCTGGGTCCAGTGTTTCCGTTATGGTGCTTCCGAGATATTTAAACTTTGTGACACGTTCTAATGGGGTACCATCGTGGTTTAGATTGACGAACAAGCAAGCTTTGCTTAGAAAACCCCCGTGGTATCATGTATTATTAATTTTTAAGTTTTAACAAAAATGTTCTTTTTTACTGCAGTAATAAAATAAAATGTGAATCCTATTAAGGAAAAAATACAGTTTAGGTCGACAGCCAGTGACAAAATTCTACAGGATAAAAGAGACCTGAATTTGTAAATGTTTTAAATAGACGACAAAATGGTGTCTCTTGTATAGCATCGTATATACTAAAAAGGGTAATTATATAGTTTTAATTTCCTTAAAAACAAAACGAAGTGTAATGGACATGATGACCGTTCTATAACTCACAATTTCGCAACGTACAGTAAAGCAGGACAAATAGAACAGCGACCAACCCAAGCTATCTAAGACTTAACATCGAATGGAGGCACGGCGAGATTCAACAGAGGCAGAAACATACAACATCCTACAACTTCTACATCCATCTTCTAGATTCTTCCCTGTTGCTTGCCGGCGCGTCGAGAAACAGGTTAAATTTTAAATCAAAGAGGAGGTTTAAAAATGTTATTCCGCTGTTTCCAAGTAGCACCTCCTTAACATCCCCCACCCCTTCTTTAAAATGTCAAAAAGCAACCCCTACCTTGTGATACATTAAATGAAAATCCAAGAAAAATGCAAAATAGCCATATAAACAACAATTTATTATATGGATTTATTTTGCAGATAACATTAATTCTTTTTCTTTCGCTTGTAATTCGTCTACATTTTTCAGTTATTCTAAGCTTTAGTTCTTCAATATCTCCGGGAGCAGTTTTGTGAACAAATTTTTTTAAATAGCCCCCACAAAAAAAAGTCAAGTGGTGTTAGATCTGGAGATCTTGCCGACCAATCTATAAAACCCCTTTTGCAAATCCAATGTCTTGGAAATCTATCGTACTAGCCATTGTCTTACAGCTAGTGCGTGATGTGGTGTAGCTCCGTCCTGTTAAAGGTATATATTCTGTTCATCTAGCACCACATTTCCCTGTTCATCAACTTGTCTTTCTAGTGACTAAATTATAAGTGGATCAATTTCATTTTTTAATAATCGTAGATATAATTCTTCCATTAGGTTTTGGTCAATAAAAAGTGGTCCAGTTATCTCGTTTCCCAGAATACCAGCCTATACGTTGATCCTTTAAATAAAAACTCGAGCTGTTCCTCGAGCGCACTTGTTTTGATGACCGTAAAAAAATATTGTTTCTATTCGTTATGACAGAAAATACACCGTTTTAAAATAACTCAAGATGCTACAGCTAAAAATAATGGCTAATTTAACGTTACGAACAACTAACTGAATATGATATTAATATTTTTGAAACAAAATGACACAAAAGGTCAAAAAAGGTGACATATATTAAGAAGTAAAGTAATTAATCCCTGATTAGACATTTACCTATCCAACAGTGCCGTAGGTCGACATGTTATTTTACAAAATTTGTTGTTATCTGCTAAATAAATCGGTAGAATAATTGTTGTTTATATGGCTGATTTGCATTTTTCTTGTATTTTCATTTGATGTATTAAAAGGTAGTGGTTGCTATTGGACATTTCAAAGAAGGAGTGGGGAATGTTAAAGGGATGCCACTTGGAAACAACAGAATAACATTTTTAAACCTTCCCCTTGATTAAAACTTCGATAAGTTTTTTCTTTTCTTACATATACGCAAAATCAAAAGTTTTATGGACTAGCTGGTTTTGAAAATAAAGCACTGTATAATCGATATAATTGGTAAATATAGTGGTAGTACAATTCCTCACGAACAAAATAAGCTTTCGATTGCCTTTGTACGACCATTCCTCGGATCAGTCGATTTACAAAAACACCTTTTTTTTGAAAAACAGCTATAACTCCAAAACAAAAATATTTTTTTTAATTTTATAAAAAACTTTGGACTTGCTTTGTATTATACTTTTAGTGCATTTTAAGCGTTTTAATAAATAATTTAAATTTTTCAAGCAAAAACAAAAAAGCGTCATTTTTGACGAATTTTGCGACTTTTCTCGGAAACTTATGAATAGATTTTTATGATCTAAAGCTTATTTGAAAGATATTTTTAGTATCTACAACTTTTTTATTTATATCTTTCCGGTAAAAGTTGTAGTTTTTTTTTGAAACGGAAAAAACTGTTTTTTTTTTCACTTTTGTGAATTTTTGTGCACATTTTTGCCATTGGATTTATTGTAGGATTTGAAATCGCAAGATCTATACGCCCATATTTTTTGATTACCGTTTACAATTTGTGACCAATTAGCATAAAGGTTCTGACAGATTAATTGGACTATTGAACATCCTTACAGTCTCATGATAGTTGCGGCCAGCTTCGCCATAAATTACAATCATTTTGCATTTTTTTTATAAACTGCGAGGTTGTACCATTTTTAAATTTCACAATACTTAATCCAATTGACAGACAGACACGTTTTTTTCATGAAACTGACTTCAAGAAATACCCCATTAAAAAAAGTGTACTAACTAGCACCGACCAAACATTTATTTTTCTACTTTTGTACATTTAGAAGAAATTAAATGCGTCATCGGAGATTTCAGGGTGATACTCTTCTTCTTAATCCAACATCGTCACCGATGTGAAGTGTTTATGACACTTCGTCCATGCCGGTTGTTCGTTTCGCGCGTTACAGTTTCCACTTCCAGCCTTTTGTTAGTGAGCTTGGAAATCATAACGGTCCATCTGGTCGGCGAACGTCCACGTCTACGCTGCCCTGTTGATCTTCCTTGGACAACTAGCTTCTTCATATTATTATTTCTATTGATCTGACCAAAAATTTGAAGATCCGGCCATACGTCAGAGAAGACAGTCGGTTGTTGTGGACGGATTTAATTTAGGTAAGATTAAGATGTTAGTCCTTCTATTCGTCCAAGGTATACGAAGCATCCTACGCCAACACCTCGTCTCAAAGCATGATACTAGTTGTATATTTATTTATTATACGAGTAGGTACGTATGGTAAGACGCTTGGATGAGGCGGAAAATTGGAAAGAAGGTTGACAACTTTCCTTCAAGTTTTACTGCACTTGTAGATCCCTCTACACAGGCTTTTGTGAGACTGATCAACTTTTTCTGTACGCCCAATTTATCAAAATTGGATCGTGGATAATTGAAAAAACATTTTATTCACACAAAAAACTAGGGTTAGTCTAAAACATACATATGGTCGTGAACGAGTCTGGCGAAGACCAGGAGATATCTCTAAAGGATTCCATTTAGCGGTGGCCCTATTATGTACTGTGACGCTCGCACGGAATTATTTTCTGTCCTTACAAGATCCATGAATGCTAATTACTATCTTAAGAATATTGTAATAGAACATGTGATGCCTTTCGATACATTTTTGGAATACAATTTCTTGTTTATACAAAACAAGACTCGCCCTCTAATAGTAGGTACACGATTATTTTAATCATGTTGGTACACTGGTTATTCATTGGCCAACAAAAAGCCCGGATTTTAATTCGTTTAAGCATTTATGGCAGTGGTCGCCAACCTCTTCAATGTGTTGAGCTACTTTGTTAATTTTGGAATAAACAGCGAGCTACCCACATGAAAGCCACGTAACGCAACGTAAATGAGATAATCCACAGTTAATTTTTCATTACATGTATTTATTTTATTATTTAACTGGTACTACATAATACATAGGTACTAATAATAAACTAATAACAAAATAACTAATATTACTAGTACGTACTTGTTCATAGCTACATTCCTACCTACCAAACGAAGGTGTTTGAAAAATAAACACAAACTTTTATCCAACCACAACGGCACGTCACGCAAGATTTAAAAATTAGTTAATAATAACAACAAAAAAGTAACGCACTATCATGATAAACATTGAAAAATAAAAAAGCACGTTCAATGAGAAGGCTGACACTCAGACTCATCGATAATTGTTCGATAAATGTTCATATGTAAGTCGATTGCGATATTTCTTCTTAATAAACTTTATATTGGAAAAAAAAGATTCACACAAATAGGTTGAACTGAATAATGCTTTCACTTTCAAGGCAACACGGCATAGAACTGAATATTTGTCTTTACTTAAAATAGGCCAGATACATTTGGTACTTGAGACTAACGATTTTAAGGCTAAATCATTTTGAAACTTGATAACTTCCATTTCTGTTGCAGCGATGTCTTCGCCAAAGTTCTGCATAACACAAGTTGCAAACTGTTGGATATCAATTTCCATAAATGGTGAAACAACAAACTGCGCTACTAAAGCCATTTCGTTGAAATCCTTAAAACGATTTTTAAAGTTATTCTTCAGGGTAGAAACTATTTCTACATGATATTTGCTGTCATAGGGTTCTAATGGATTTTGAGATATTTTTTCTGAAAAAATAGGAAAATGCTTGGCATCGCTGTTAATAAGGTTTTTTTCCCAAAACTCCAGCTTTTTGATAAATGCTTTTATATCAGAAATCATTTCCGCTAGTTCTTTGTCTCTCCCCTGAAGCTGCAAATTAAGTTCGTTTAATTTCTCTGTAATGTCCACGAAAAGACCAAAATCTCTAAGCCAGATTGAATTTTCTAGTTCCGGAGTCGGTTCATCGCGTTGTTTGAAAAATTGAACTATGCCAGATAGGACATCATTAAAACGTTTCAGCACCCGTCCTCTACTCAACCATCGGACTTCAGAGTGAAGGAGTAGGGCCCCGTATTGACAGTCAACTTCATTGGCCAAGGTTTTGAATAATCTTCTTTGTAACGCTTGAGCTCTAATCTTGTTCATAATTTTTACCACCAGTTTCATAACGTTGTTTAGTTTCAGGAAATTTCCACATAATGCTTGCTGATGGAAAATGCAGTGGTAACAGAGAAATTGCGGAAAAGTTTCATCTTTACGACATAACGACACCAGACCCTTATCACAACCCACCATAGCTGGAGCGCCATCGGTTGTCAAGCCTACCATTTTCGATATTGGAATTTTCTCGGAAGAAATAATATTTTTTAAATGAGAAAACAACTCCTCCTGTCCAGTAGTGTGTCCTTTCAGTGGAATAAACTTCAAAAGATCTTCTTTAATCGTAAAATCACTAAAAACCATCCTGACGAACGCGGCCACCTGGGCAGTGTCAACGACATCTGTTGATTCAACCAGTTGAAGTGAAAAATAAACACAGTTATCTAAGTCAGTTCTTAACTGTAAAAAAATATCATTGCTCATTACTTCTACACGTCTCATCACTGTATTAGCAGAAAGTTGCATAGATTTTATAGTTGAAACTATCTCGTCTTTATTTCTAAAGTTGGCAAATAACGAATCAGCAGCTTCTAAAAACGCCTGTTTTATCATTTTCCCGTCTTCATAAGGTTTCTTTTTTTGTGCAATTATCTGGGACACACGGTACGATGCTTCAGTTGCAGCCTTATTTTTGTCGACTGTTCTTAAAAATATTGATTGTTGTCCAATTAACTGCTTTTTTAATTGTTTCAGTTTCTCCTTTCTGACGGCAGAATGTAGTGGAAATGATTTTTCAAAATTAGAATGTACAGTTTTATGATGTCTCTTAATATTTCCTTTTTTAGCAACGGAGACCGAAGTATTACATAACAAACACACATTTTTATCTTTATCTTCTGTAAGAAAGTATTGTTTTTCCCATTCCGAATTAAAGTGGTATGTCTTTACCTTCTTGCAACTGCTTCTTCTTGTTGTGCCATACCCCCGGGGGGCGTCGGCGACCTCTCTGCAACTATTCATGTGCACGCTCAATCAGTGTTGCATGAATAGAAGGGACCTACAGTTTAATGCCTGTTCCGAACGGCTAGTTTAGAGAGGCTTTACTAGGCAGAATACATTCGGTGGTTTGCCATTGCCTTCCGAACGGCAGCGGTCGCTTATAATTCGTTGGTTTGACCTGGGAATCGAACCCGGGTCTCTTGGTGCAGAGGCTGGCGCGCTAGCAACTACACCACGACCCCTTCTTGCAACTGCTTGCCATAATATTATTTTTTGTTGTTCTTTACTAACCAAACCGCTGGACGTTGGTTACGCGTTCAGTTTTAAACTAAGCGCAATGTCGCCGCGCCGGGCTTATTTATCCCGTTCAAAGCAATCCAGATCGTTCTCGAACACTAACGCGCTGGTCCGGCTGGTCGGTTCTAGCCGATTCTAGCTTGATGGCGTCAGCGGCAGATCGCTCACCGCAACTTTGCCGCTGTTTATGTTTAATATTATGACAATTAGATTGTTTTGTGGAATTTTCGGAAGCTTCTCTGTGAGAGCTACCAGAATTGCCTCCGCGAGCTACCGGTAGCTCGCGATCAACAGGTTGGCGACCACTGATTTATGGGATCACCTCAGGAAAAATGTTAAAACAAATATTTTTACCTATAAACCTGGGGGAACTTGACAATACAGTCATCACAGCATGGGAACGAATTCTTAAAGATTTCAACCAAAAACATAAAATTTTTTTTGTTAAAAACTATTTTAATTCCATTCTTTTAGTGATATTCTATTAGACATAGACATTTTCTGTTCTTTTAAAATATCATCATCATACGATCATCCAAGGAATTCTCAGTTCGCACAACAAAAGTTCTATATTGTGCTTTTATTAGACCAATGTACGGTCTTCAAATTACAGCTAGGAAAAAATTAACATTGAAGGGGTTTAGAAGAAATTTCTGCTTTGTATTGTCTACAAAATGGGGTTGAATTATGGTGAATATAATTTTGCCTACATTTTTGAATTTACCAATTCTTGAACAGAGAAGAATCAACTCAGATATTTGTTATCTTTATAAAATAGTGGTCATAAACAACCACCAAGCTTCCACAGAGAACGGACCTCCAACTAGGTAGGGACGCTTTAGTGTGGTACACTTGAGTGGGCATTACAGGGCCGAATTTTAGGCTCTTAAAACCCCATGGTAACACACCAACCATCTTTTAAGAAGAATAACATGCCATAGAGATATGTGCCCAAGAGTGCATCGAAAAGAACACCCGAAGGTCAGATATCTATATTTTATCAGATAGCCAAGCAGCACTAGAAGCTCTGAAGTCATACACTTGTAAGTCTAAGCTGACTTGGGACTGTAAACAATTCCTGAGACAATCAGGTTACTCTGATGTGGGTTCCAGGTCACAAGGGAGTTAAAGGCAACGAGAAAGCAGACTGCCTTGCCAAGTAAGGGGCATATACACAATTTTCCTCCCAGAACCCTTCTGTTAAGTCACCAAGGCCCACTTGAAAGAAGAGGTTCGACGCTGGAAAACAGATGAAATGAAATTTCACTGGCATAAAGTGCCAGGACAAAGATAAGCGAAAAGGCTAGTAAGCCTTTCGCTAAGGAAACTTAAACAGCTTATCGAGTTGGACAAGAAAGACTTGAAACTGGTGACGGGATTCCTCACTGGACACTGCCCTCTGAGGTATCACCTGCAAAAGATGGAAAAACAGAGAGTGAAACTGCAGAACATTTGCTTTGCGAATGCCCAGCGATTTTCTACAAGAAGCTCAAGTTTCTGGAAGGGGCCCTTCTAAATTCCTTCGATATCAGAAATTTCGCTCCCAGGAAACTGTACGAAGTCGCGAAATCCCAGGCCTCGAATAGATTAAGGGTTACGCACAAAAAATCTGATAGGTCGAAGTGCTTGAGAGGCAGCATGGCCTACAATCTTCATAAAATAATATCAGGATTAATCAACTGTTTCTGTCTACTTTCTGAATTTTACCTAAATGTTCCAATTTGACATGCCAGAAATCCCAAAGTTTTCCTCACAACCTTATTTACCACTAATTATGCACAAAATTCACCGGTTAACAGGTTGGCAACGAATGGAAATGAATATAGCGGTCAGATTGACTTGTTTCTTCTTCTCGTTTGCGTCTTTAAAACAAAAAGTGAAAAAGTTTGAACCAAAGCTCAATATTCTCCATGATTATTTTAATGTGTCTGTTAACTGTAAATTTATTCATTTCAACATATTCGTCTTTCCAACTTTTATGTTGAATAACTGTTATTTTAATTTAGCTACAAGTAAGATTTAGTTATTGAATATATATGTACTTTATCTGATTACCTTTGTAAAAATAGAGTTTACCCATTGATTCTAGTAGTATTATTCAAAACAATCTCCGTGTCATGCAGCTTTAGCAAACTATAATTTTTTTTTTTTTTTTTTTTTTTTTTTTTTTTTTTTTTTTTTTTATGAAAATTGTCGCAAAAAGGGTAGACCTATTGTGTGGGCCGCTGACGGCCCGCACTGCGACTATTAGAAGGGGAAGGGATTATAGAAAGGAAATGATTGTGGACACGCTTTTTAAAAAGTTGCAGGTCATAGTTCTCTGGAAAAACTGATTTTGGAAGCTTATTCCATTCCGTAGCAGCCCTGTAAAAGAAGGATTCTTGATGAAGATTGGTCCTTGTAGTGTTAATCTTGAGAGTAAATGGGTGAGACTGATCAGCGTGCCGAGTTCTTCGGCCGAATGTGGCCAATGGTGGTACAAGAGTTCTTATTTCTCTGGAGCATCTGCCATGGAAATATCTGTAGAGCAATGACTGGTCTGCAATTCTTCTTCTATGTTCTAGAGGGTGAAGCGTATCTGTGAGAGTTGAGCTGTTTATTAAGCGAATGGCTCTTTTCTGAATGGAATCTAGAAGACGAAGAGAATGCCTTGGTGCTGAATTTTTTAAGTTATTTTAACTTCCCGCTGGGAAGTTATAGTAATGGGTCCGATTTTGCGAATCTCGAATTTTGACATATCTCCACATGTCAAGGTCCCCAGAGTCGAATACAATAGTTTTAAAGTGGAAGTCTGTGGGTGTATGTACGTATGTAAGTATGTTCGTATTTTCGTATGTGCGTTCTGAACTATTTTTCGTCTCAATTATCTCGAGAACAAAAAATTATATCGACGTGGGACCAATTGCATTCGACGCATAATTACGCAGCTTAAAACTGATTAGATTTTCAGCAAAATTGGTGTAGCTGTTTTTTATGGAGAATCAAAAAACTCAAAAAAATGGTAAACTAACCGAATTTTGCAGTTTATAAATTATACTATTTTTAATACAGAATTTTAAAATCTTTTGAATAGTATGATTATTTCAATGATTATGATTATGATTATTTAAGAATATTTGTATGAAAAATATGATGACAATATTTCATACAAAGAGATAGTTTTAAAAAACAATAATAGGAATTGGGGAATTTTAAACTTGTGTCAGCATTAAGAGAATAGCATTGAAGACGCTATAACAGTGAAAAAACATTGTTTGTAATAATCGAGCATTGTTCATAACAATTGAATATTGGTACTAACAAATGATTATTGATCATAATAATTAAAAAAAAAATTTCAGTTATAAATAATTGAAAATAGCTCTCGCTTATGAAATGATAAGAAAAAGTTTGAAAGAATACGGTTGACATTAACAAAATATTGTTCATGACAATTATAATTTGTTATAAACAATTTGAAATCGTGTTTTATAATAATTTTAATAATAATTATAACAACAAAACATATGGTATTTCTTCATTCTTTCCACTGGGAAGTTAGTCGTGTGGACCTCCCGAGTCGCACCCAGACCACTGATATTTTTAATAAGTAATTAGGTGAAAATGGAGTTTTAATTATTTCTTTTAAATTCCTTACTGTCGGGGCAATAGCTTTTGATGAAATGTTCTTCAAATCAGTATTGAGTTTGTACCTTTTTGGTCGTTTATTTTATGACCGAATAAAAAATAATCAATTGCGTTGTATCTGCGCTAGCTTCGGGATTTTTTGTTTGTAATAAAAATCGTTCTACGAGTGCATCGTGTGCTTTGGAACGGCTGTCCTATAACAACATACGCCTCATGTGGCCCATCAGAGGGGCAAAACAGTAGCTACATTGGTCGGCTACCGGGTACATTCAAGTCATTGGCTCGCTACAGCACATGCCCACATACTCCTTTGGAATATACCGCGATGGCGTTTCTTAAAACATGCACAAAAAAATTTCGTTAACATCAAGAACAACGAAATTAGGCCGGGTCGTGGAATATTACCGACAGCATCATTCAAATCATCATATTATCCGCAGACGAACCGCGATGCAAAATAAAAGATCCTTGAAACTATTGTTAAAAAAAACCTTAATCTACACACACCTACGCATTTAAGGATATGATGGACATTAGTTAAATACATCAATGTAAACAAAAAACATTACACAATGTTAATGTAAAAATGTACTGTAAGTAAACTGTAAGTTGTATTTGTGTTTTGACTCTTCATTATTCTTTTCGATTTTCTTCACATTAAAAAACAATTGGAATAAAATTCAAATCGTTTAAGCCATTATAATTAACAAAATGCATCAATTGTAATCAACTTTTTAAAAATAGAAAATATAGGCAAAAATGCAATTTTGATAAACATCTTAAATAGAGCTAAATGAAGGGAAAGAGTGAGGGTTCAAAATCAAGATAAATCAGAATTGGTCCCCGATAGAATTAAAAATAAATTAGAGTAACCTCGAACTTATTTGTTCGAACTTAATAATGATCATTATAAATTGGCTTTACAGCATAGTGCGGGCTATGGGCTCCTCTACAACTCGTCTCCATAACGGTCTGTCTCTCGAGCGAGTACCCCATGTTCACAAGGTTTGTCATTGTCTTTGTTTCACTTTTCAAATCCCTTCCCGTTCTTGAGTATGACCCCTTGTATATGCTACTATATATATATATATATATATATATATATATATATATATATATATATATATTTATATATATATATATATATATATATATATATATATATATATATATATATATATATATATATATATATATATATATATATATATCGCGTTAAAACGTGCGTCGGCTTCTTGCGATTCCTAATCTCCATTCCTCTCTATTCGTCCACATGTCCTCTCTCAGATCTCTCTCTTCCATCTCTTTTTGTATGCCTTCTCTCCAGCTCTTTCGTGGTCTTCCTCTTCTTCTTCTTCCTCTGGGGTTCCACTGTAATATTTTCTTTGGGATTCTGTCTGGTGGCATTCTTTGAACATGCCCGTACCATATCAACTGTTTAGTTCTTATTTCGTCTGTGATGTCGTGCTGTACTCCCATTATTTGTTTTATCCTCTCATTTGTAACTCTTTCTAGTCTTGATTTCCCCGCTGCTCGTCTCCAGTAATCCATTTCTGTGGCTCTAATTTTTCTTTCGATCTTTTCTTTCAAAGGCCATACTTCGCAACCGTACATTATTATGCTCTTCACTATCGTGTCGTAAATTCTTTTTTTGTTGTTGTTGCTTATTGTTCTATCCCACAGTACTCCGTTTAACATTGATATTGCTCTTCTTCCTTTCATATTTCTGTCCAATATTGCTTCTTCGAGTGTCCCATCCTTTGATATTCTCATTCCTAAGTAATTGTAAGCTGACGTGTGTTTGATTTTTTGTCCATTTGATAATTGTAATCCTGTTGCACTCCCCCAATACACATATATTCCGTTTTTTCTACATTAACCTCTAGTCCCCAAATTTTATATTCTTCTATAAGTTTTCGTGTCATATACTCTGTGTCGTCTATGTCTTGGCCGACTATAATTTGATCGTCTGCGAATGAGAGTGTGTATAATGTTGTGTCCTCATCTAAAGGTATGCCCATGTTTTGGCATTTCTGTTTCCAATTCGCTAGTGCCCGTTCCAAATATATTTTAAATAATGTTGGTGACAAGCAACACCCTTGTTTCAGCCCTTTTGTGATATTAAACCCTGTTGTTAGGTTTTGTCCAACTTTAATTCTTGATTTAGTTTTATTGTATAATGACTTTACTCCTTTTATCAGTTCAATATTAATGTTGGAAGTTTCCAGAGTTTCCCAAAGTTTAATTAAGGGTACGCTGTCGTATGCTTTCTTTAGGTCAACGTACAGTATATGGATCTCTTGATTGAATGCTAGTTTTTTTTCTATAATTTGTGTTAGTGAGAACATATGGTCAATCGTTGATCTTCCCGCTCTAAATCCGGCTTGCTCTTCTGCTTCCATTTCCGTGTATTCCCTTTCGATTCTTTTTTTTAAGATCTTGCCATATATTCTACTGATTGTGTTTGTTACGGGAATTCCTCGATAATTGTCGCATTTGCTTTTGTCCCCCTTTTTGTGTATTGTTGACATATGTGATATTTTCCATTCTTCTGGGACTTCGGACTGATTAATACACCTTTGAAATATATATGTTACTATAGTTGTTCTATTCTTTCATTTTTTTTTTCAATTTTCCACCGGGGGATTCTTCGCACCCTGTCCTCACTTAAGGGTGCCCGGGACTGAATGCCGTTTCTTCTTTGTGTCTATCCATGAGCTTTGTTATTGTACTAGGGAAATGTAATGAGGTGGTTTCCCATTGCCTTCCTCATCGCTATGCATATTCCGTTTCTGTGGTTGTCACTTCTCTGTTTGTTATCTAGACCACAACCAATTGATATACTTTTATTTCTTGCCTGAGGTCAGTTTTGAAAATCCAGCTGCCGTTTCCCAAAACTATTTATGGTCCACCCCAGCTATTTGATTTTACCGGTACCACCCATATCTAGGAGGCAATCCCCTATCCGCTACCTGGGGAGGCACCCAATGAAGGACTAGCAACCCCAGATGCATGACAAGAAGCGACAAATACAGAATGCTACAACCCATAATTGAAGGAAAAATAGACGGAAAAAGGGGACCAGCCAGAAGAAGGAATTCATGGCTGAAAAACTTGCGACAATTTTATGTGCTACTTCTTTCATCATTGCCAGCTGTAGCATGGTCCTAACATTCCAAGTGGCTGTAGTGATGTCATTGTTCTGTTTTCATTTGGAAGTCATTCCAGTTTCGTTTAATTTACACCACTTGGATCGGTTACCCAATCTATCACTACGTAGAGGTAAGGGCAGGAATCGAACCAAGTGGGCTGGACCCACTCCCACTTGGTCCTTTGACTTAATAATGATAGTTTAATGAAAAGTAATGGAAAGTTTGTAATAAAAGTCCTAAAATGTAAGAGCACCCATTCTGAATTAGATTGCAAAGCTGGGACAGTGCATAAGAGACCCAAGTATAATACAACCATAATAATTGGTAGATTTTGTAGTACTGGCAGTACTAGCAGTACACATATTCTGACCGGTCATGGTGCTTATTGTGCCCTTACTGTGGATTTTGTGGAGAGAAAGAAACCAGCCTGTAAATCCTTGGCCAATTCCCGGCGTACGCCGGACTAAGGCTGTCTGTGCTAGGCTCAGCGTTACTTGAACCCGAGCAATTAAGGCAATTATCGATTAATGGCCTGCTCCTTTTTTTGGAGGAAGACGGATGTAGCGGATCGCTAATGGCTGTCACGAAGAGACACAATGGGCATTCTATGAGTGTCGTTGACTGGTTTCGGAAGAAACCACTCCCCCAGCTTATTATTATTATTATTATTAATTGCAGTAAATTTAAATACTGTATAAAATAAATTTTGTAAATAATTAAACTGTCTAACTCAGAAAAGGGAGGTGGAGTATACAGAAGTGAAACAAATTTACGGAATATAGGGTTCACAATGAATTTGAACGATATGATCTCTAGCCAATTGACCAGCACATAATTTAAAAATAGACGCGATGGATAATCAAGTATTCAACTAGACCACTGTAGAATATTCCCTTTCCTAATGACTGTTGTCTCACGTTTTAATCTTCTCTATTGCATTAGTCGTATAATCAGACTTTAGAGTTGCGAAAGTAGGGGAGAGTTTTGCTTCATCTTCAGTGCCAATATAATACCGTTGTATATAAGCACATGCTCAAGAAACTCCTTTAGACATCCGACGTAACTACTTAGCTTTCAAAATGCAAATATAATTCTTTCAATTTCAATCATTCTCTCAACAAGTTAATTCCTCAAGTATCTGTCCAAACTTTGATTAACAATTATAGGAGCAAATAAAACACCACGACACCGTGACACCGTGGCCTGTTCTGATCCTGTGTAGTGTGGACCAATCTTAACGTGGGAGATCAAAGCCTCGTTTACCATCTCTAGTAGTAATTCGTAAAGTTCTTGTGGAGCATTTTAAAGTATTTCTTCTCGCAAGCTACTCGTTATCTGTGATAATGGTTTCTGGACAGACCCTCTGCCGCAATAATATAGGATACCACCTGGATCTTAACCTTTGGAATGAGCAAGTCTGGTATGTCTGCATGTATTGGAAATTCAGGAATATTGACTATTTTGTTGTACTCATTCAGCAGTGCCTTGGACCTACGCAGATTAGGTGGAGGTATGCGGCTTAATACTGGAAGCCAGTAAGTAGGTGTGGGTCGAATAGTGACAGAAATCATGCGCATAGTATGGTTGAGCTGGGCGTTTACTTTTCCAATGTAGGAGAAAGTAACCAAAAGCCACGAAAGGACCCTCCGGTAACTCCAAACGAAATCACGTCTAATATTGTAGAAACTTCAAGAGCACCAAGAGACCACGAACTTACAACCAAAATCAAGCGAGAATTAAAGCTACTCAAAACATCCTGTGCTGATAAGACACCATACTCTTAACCTTTCTCCTTTGAAGAAGAAATATTTCCTGCATTGAGAGAAATTAAACCCGGTTAGGCCCTAGGATTTGGTTAATGCTGGCTCCTTCGATGATTTCCTGGATGCAAGACAAAATGCTGTCGAATTCATCAGAAATTTAGATGTTTGTTTGTATCTCTTTTTTTATTTGTTCGTTTTATAATTTTAAAATTGATTAGTGTTTATTGAACATATTCTATGTACTAATGGCCATACGAAAAATAAATAAATAACCGTTATATTTGACACCACTCTGGTTGCAGTGGTACCATTTTCGTCAAAATCCTTTCGAAATTAATATTTTCGAATACACAACGGCTGGAGTCTATCTGTGGTAAATTTTTATGTTTTACATTTTTATTCAAATAAATCTTAAAATTGTTACTTTTAGTACCGCCCTTCCCTACCTATCTAATCAATCATTTCATAATGATTGGAAATTTGAAAACGTACCTACATAAATAAAAAAAAAAATTTAACATGGTATTTTGGGAATCACTTAATTCAAAAAACAAAAAATTTGTTTATTATTGCATTTGAAAATGGGCCAATTTCGTCTCAATGCTCCATTTTTCTAATTACCTATTCATAGATCAGGCCGGGTTTCGCAGAGGATTTGGAACCAATGACCATCTTCAAGGCATCAAAATTGTGATCGAAAAATTAATCAAATACAATAGACCGCTTGGTATTGCCTTTGTAGACTTCCACAAGGCCTTTGACACCGTTGAGTTACATTTTGTGCTGGTCAACTGGGTAGAGTGCAAATCGTTTAAATGCATTGTTAACCGTATATTCCGCAAATTTTTGAAACTACGCTTCTTGTGTTGGGCTTCGTGGACGGGACTTGCCGTAGAAAATCGAAGACGTAAACGTTAAATTTCCCCTCCATGCGGCTCGCGGCTGACGAGTAAGCGGCGCATTGTAGGAAGAGAGAGAATAAGAGAGAATCCGTCGTATGTGTAGTATAGGCTCATAGATTTTTAACCTTACATATTTGACTTATTACCATCACAAAATATTACAAATTAACCATTGCAGATTATTGTAAAAAGAAGTTTGTAAGTATCAATGATAACATGCGGTTGGGTTATATGTATTCAAATACTTCGTTATCGAAATGCGCTGGAGCTCCATCTTGTGAGAACTGCAAATAATTTGCACCATTTAAATTATTTGGAAGAAATACTGTTCCTATTAAATTATTATTAATGTTAAGTGATAGGGATGAAGCTGCTTTTCCTTTAATCTTCTCCAAACCATCACGTGACCAACATCTAATTGAGCAGCTATTACCCCTGTATTTATTTGTGAAAAATGTCATAATTATTGCATAATATACTGAGTTGCTAATTAGCATAGGCATGTAGATATTCGGAAAATGTTCAGATACTGGCCTATAAGACTGTTGCAGTAACTTGGCCTTTGAACTGGCAGGAGTAAGGGCGCTCGCTACTAAAAGCCCAGAGGGTCTTTCCCAGCATTCCACCTATGGCCCTGGGAAGTTCTCAAGACGAATCACATATTTCTTCGGCGGCTGAATGTGGTTTACTGTAGGAGCGTTTCATTTTATATGGCCGATGACTAGAGGGCATTTTTTCTATTTTTTTTTCTTTACTCGTTTACGGGCTTCACACTGAGAAAAATAACTTAAGATTGGGTAATAATTTGCGATAATGTATGTACGTGATTTGAGTGCAAATATGTTCATTAAAGCGGTCCTTCATTTTTGATGAGAATTTTTCAGAAAAATACTAAAAACTGTAATTTTAAAACTGCGGCATATTTCAAGAGATTTTTTTCAAGAAAATAAGATCAACATTACTCTCATTTATTTTGCTAAATAATTAGGTAGGTTTAATATTTCTTAAATTACTTCAGAGAACTTTTTCCAAAGTTATTTTTGTCGTTCCATCTTTGATATAAGTTACCACCATTGTATATATAATATATTTATTTCATAACTCGATTTTTTCAACATATTGAGTCAATAATTCAATAAATTTCAGATCCTTTATTATAATTTTAAATACTTGGGTGCACCACAAAACGTTTTTTAGTATTCCAAAAATAACACAGGCATACAAGGTTCTGCTGCTGGACAGTTGGAGGTAATTTTCAAAGTATTTTGGGGTGTAAAATTAAAATTTAAGGTCAGAATTGAGTCTTCCCATTATGATTTTAGAATATTTGAGCTTTTACACACAAAAAATGGGTTTATTTCTGAGGTTAAGCACAGGATGCACTATTTTTTTTTCTATGTACATCATTTAACATCATTCTTGTAGATTGTAGATTATAGGGTGGGTCGTGAAGGCCATGCTGCCTCTCAAGCACTTTGACCTATCAGTTTCTTGAGGGCTAAGCTTCTGATATCGAAGGGCTCTAGAAAGGCCCCTCCAGAAACTTGAGCCTCTTGCAGAAAAGCGCTGGGCATTCGCAAAGCAAATCATCTGCAGTTTCAGCGAAGTTCTCGCAGTAGCGGCGACTATCACTTTCTGTTTTGCCCATCTTTTTCAGGTGATACCTTGGAGGGCAGTGTCCAGTGAGGAGTCCCGTCACCAGTTTCAAGTCTTTCTTGTCCAACTCGAGAAGCTGTTTAGCTTTCCTTGGCAAAAGAATTACTAGCCTTTTCGCTTGCCTTTGTCCTGGCACTTTATGCCAGTGAGATTTCAATTCATCTGTTTTCCAGCGACGAACTTCTTCTTTCAAGTGGGCTTTGGAAAGTCCACAGAAGGGTTCCGGGTCGGAAAATTTTGTATTTGCTCCTTCTTTGGCAAGGCAATCTTCTTCTTCGTTGCCTTTAACTCCTTTGTGACCTAGAAACCCACATCAGAGTAACCTGATTGTTTGCTGCCAGTTGTCTCAATATACCCTTACGCTGTAAAGCAATTACCTGCGATTTTTTCTTGCAAAATTACTATTATTTTAAGCTATAAAATATATTCCGACAACTTCATAAACATTCACATTAACCCATTGAGGCATACATTTTTTTCTGGATAATTTTTCTTATTATATTATATTTAAAAGAAAAAGTGGTGGTTGAATAATTTTAAAATAATTTTAAAAAATGCATTTAAAAAAAAGAGCAAAAGTATTTTGTACACTCCATACGCACAATCTCTAAAGTAGGCAATAAACTTATTTTTTGATTACAAAACCTAAAATATCTCGAAATTCTTACTTAATGGCCCAATCCTAACTTCACATTTAGATTCCATGCAGCAAATTATTTCGAAAATGACCTCCAGCTTCCTAAAAGCAAATAAGATTCCATTTTATATTCATCTTCGTAATCCTAATTTAAAATAAACAAATAAAATAAAAAATATATGTGTATAGCTTATTTCAACAATATACGACGGTCACCGAAGCATCGACTTAACGGGCGCACTGTGTTGAGAGGTACATTAGTAAATTCTCCTAAGATTTAAACCCGAAAAAATTTTGTTTATCATTATGCTTTTGTTGAGAAGTTTTATTTTTATTTTTTGCTTTATTGTAAAAAGAAATCGTAGATGAAGCTTTCGTTGAGTTTTTTGGTTAGAAATAGACACATATTTAAATATGTTAAAAGGGAATGCAACAAAAATAATCGGTAAAAATTTAATAAATATGTTTAATCATGTAATACTTACGGTATTATAAAGCATCAGATTTACAGTCATCATAATCGGAATCACTGTCGTCGCTATCCTCATTGGGATTGTAAATGATAACAGGATTCACTGCTTTGATGCGGTTTTTACGAACCCACCATTCCTCTATTAAATGTTCACATTTTGTGACACATTTTTCTCAAATTTTAGGAGTGGCAGTATAACGTGCTCGTTGCTAGGTTTCCAAAACAGCCTTATCACTGTAACCATAAGATCCAATGGGATTGTCATAATAAGTTTTGCATATTTCCCAAATATACTCAATGGGATTAAATTGGCAATAATAAGACGAAAGCACACGATGTCCATAACTGAGTATAATTTGGTCCACTTTGTGAATTTTTTCTCATTCGTGCCTTTTAGCCATCGATAATAATTCCGGCTTGAAGCAATACTTTGGAAATTAAATATTTTCGTTCGTTAACCATTCTTTTATTTTCTGTACCGTCCAGGAGTTTGTTGGTTGCTTATTTAAAATTTCCAAATGGTACGGAGCATTATCTTATGCAATGGAAGATGGTTCATGTAATGATGGTAATAGTGTCTGTTTTAACCATTTCACAAACATCTCTGTATTCATATTGTCATGATAATCAGCCGATTTTGATTTTGACAAAAATAAAAGATCCGCCCCCAACAAAACCATGCTTTCCACCTGCATGCACAATAAATTGTCTTTTTCCTTCACCGTCGGTGTATTTTATAGACTTTATGTTATCGTCCTGCCACACACTCTTTGTTCCACCTTTAGCAAAAATCCAAGTTTCGTCCAGATAAACAACATTCATACATACATATAGTCACGCCTTTTTCCCGTAGGGGTAGGCAGAGACCACTTTCTTTCACTTGCTACGGTTCTTACACACATCTTTTGCTTCCTCTACTTTAATCAGTGCTCTCATACATGCTCGTCGGTTGTTGGTACTCTTGACCTGGCCTTTCTTTAGAACAATGTTGATCTGATCGAGATATATTCGCTGAGGTCGACCTCTACCGACTTGTCCATTCACACTCGCCTTTTAAATTTGTTTCGTCAATCTTCCTTTACCCATCCTTTCTACGTGTCCAAACCATCTAAGCATTCCTTTATCTTTTTTTATAGCCACATCTTCTTTTACACCACAGCGTTCTCTTATCTCACCATTTTTTACTTTATCCAACCAAGTCACTCCGGCTATACTTCTCAAACTACTCATCTCCGCAGCATTAATCCTATTTTTATGCTTCTTCTGCCAAACCCAACTTGCACTACCATACATAAGTGTAGGAACCAACTCACCTCTATGCACAGCTAGACATGCCTTTTTGACACTTTATGGCTGTTTATAAAGCTATGCAGTGCCCCATTCATCTATTTTCCTGCCAACATCCTTCGCTCAATGTCACTGTCATACTTTTCATCTCTCGTAAACTTTGAACTCAAGTACATAAATTCATTTACTTGTTTCACTTTTTCTCCCTTAAACGAAACTTAACAGTTCGTCATGCTTTCTTCTCTTTACTTTCGTTTTGCTTACGTTTATTTTCATCCCTTTGATTTTCAGGGCATCATGCATAACATTAACCATCGCCTGCAACTCCTCTTCAAATGACGCTAATATGACTTGATCATTGACGTAAAGAAGTCATTTGACGATCAAATCAATCATTTTTAATCCATACGCTCTATCTTTTAAATCTTTTAAACAATCGTCTATGTATAAGTTAAACAGCCACAGCGAAGCCACACATCCCTGTCTCACACCTTTTTCGATGTTAAATCATTCCGTGCAAGCTCCGTTTATCCTGACACAAGCAGTGGAATCCTCATAAAGTGATTTCAGTGCTCGTATTAAACTACCGCTCACCCCATACATAGACAATTTCGACCACAATTCACTGCTTAGCACTCTGTCATAGGCCTTTTCCAAGTCTATATAAGCGCAATAGACCTTCTGACTTCTAGCCAAGAATTTTTCAACTATACAGATAAACAAATGAAGAGCATTCTTGTTTACAGTAAGTATAATTTTTTAAAAATCGGTACTATACGATTTTAATGTCGGTACCCACTACAATGATAACCCACAATTACTAGTTATATATAATATAATAATAATATATAATATATAATCTTCTCGAAATCAAACAAAAAATGAATCAATAAGCCAAATTAAAGCTTAATAGCTTAGTTAATTAGTGAAATTTGTTGTGTACAATAAATAAAGTCATTAAGTACAGATTTGGTTGCAAAATTAACCGTGCTAACAAACAAACAAGAAATCTTTTATAAAATAAAATTCGTTACCTACGAAATTTGTTTAAAAATATTAGGAGAATTTACTTTCGTACTTTTTAAATGTACAGCTGAATACTGGTTATAGAGTTTTTAACGATAATCCGAAACCACCGTATATTCGTGAAATATGCTATGTTTTAGCTAAATCAATTACCTTGTAAAAATATTGGATATATGCTCGACAAGCGTCCATGCTAATTAGAAAATTTATTATTATTTGTTGATCTAGATATTACCTACTTCTTCTGTAGCTAAACGATGGTTTACCATTTACATCCCGTATAACCTAAGGGGGTCATTTTTTTTTATATTACGTGCATCATTTATATTTAATTTCAGTTGGCAATTATGGATGTAGCAGCAGCACGATTTTTTCGAATGTTAGGTAATGCGGTAGTTACGATTAATCTATTATTTAACGACTGTGATTTATGAGATTTTTGTTCATGTTCTGTCAAAATTAATTGTTCTTTTGATATAACTGAATGTTTAACAACTGATTGCGATTATGATATACTTTATTAAAAAAAAGAACGATTACTTTTTCGCTTTGAGTAGGTAAATTGCAAAATATTTCCGATAAATCTCTACACTGCTTTTAAAAATTAGGTGGTAATTTAAAAAATACTGTTACAATGTTTTCTTCTTGGGTTCGATAATTCTAAACTCTCAGTACAATAACTAAACATTTTTTATTCCAATTTTTTTACACAACAAATAACTTAGATATTCACTTTAAATACTTAACTTTAAACTTACTAAACTTTCTGAACTTAAAAACCTCGATCTATGATTCCGTTTTAATAACTCCAAATCATCGTTCTAGAAAAATTGTCACTATTCGAAATTATTGGACCTTGTTTTTCTAGAAAGAGCCCGAAATAATCCTTTTTTTGACGCAGTATTCTAGAATTTGCCGGTCTATTCTTTTGTTCCAACCGCCAGCGGTATAATCAAGCAGTCTAATTGTGATCGACGCGCCTCAAGGCGACACACAACAGGGCCGGGCCGTAACAATACCAATGATATGTTTTGTTATAGGTATCTAATTTAAAGATTCCTAAAAAACTACACACATTAGTAGTGCTAATTTTACAAAAGAGGTCTTCTACAAAAAAAAATGACCATTAATAAATCATGGCAAATCAAATAGCAATAATAGTTGTTAATTGTACTAATGTATATTTGTGGCTTCGGGAAAAATAAATTTTAGTTGTTTTTTGATGTAAAACATCTAATACGGCGGGAGAGGGTTAAACCGGCTGTTGGTGTGTCTTCCGTTCGACCCAAAATACCTTGGCATGCTGTAGTAACGAAAAAAATGAGATCTTAACGATAAAGAGGATTACATTTTTTTAGATGTTATTGTTTAATAATAATATAATTTATTGACCAATCTAACAAAAACACAGTAAGTGTCAATATAATATAATCAAAAACAAGTAAAGGTCAAAAAGTGCATGATCAGTGGGGTACTGGTCTTACTCAAGCGCTGTAACTTTAATGAATGTAAGTAAAAAAAATTAACAATATTTCGTATGATAATATGTACATATTTGTTTATAAGGTAAGTGGCATACCACAACATTCGTATCGGTTGTTGTAGAGTAATTTTAATTTGGCATATGATTTCTGAAGAATACAAGATACATGTTGACTGAATTTTAGTTTGTTATTATTATTGATGACCTAGGATTTTCACTTTTTAATATGATGGCAGTATTTCGTTTTTAATTTTTACATTGAAGTCATCTGAAGGCACAAATCCAAAAAGCATAAGTGATGATTTTGATGTGTTGATCAATAAGTCATGCTTTTGTGAGAGCGTCACTAATGTATTGAGATCCTCATTACACCGTTCAACACAAAAATCCTCTTTATAAAAATATCGTGTGTTTTGTAACATTTGGACTCAAACTATTGTATAGCTGACCCCCAAATGTTTATATTGGCTTCAGATTTCTTGGACATGACATACTGGCCTAATGACCGAGCTGAACTTACCATATACGCCCGAAAAATGGAGACTATACATAGATTCGTCCAAAACAAGTCTAAAACGAGCATCCATCGGTTCCTATAGGTCATTCGGTAAATATGAAAGAAACATGAGACAATCTTAAGATGGTACTAAGATGTTTAAAGTACGAAGATCACAAATCAAACGTACGTGCTGATTAAAAAGTGGTGGCGTTACTGACAGGACTGCAATCAGGATATACAAAACACTGTAGTGTTGGAGTTAAAAATTTGACCCCAGAAACATTATTTCAGAAAGAAAAAATATATTTACCTCCATTTCACATTAAGCTGGGTCTGATCAAAAATTTTGTTAAAGCAGTGGATAGAGAAGGAAATGCTTTCAAGTATTTAAAAGACAAATTTCCGCGTATAAGTGAGACCAAACTTAAAGGAAGGTATTTTTGTTGGTCCCCAAATTAGGCAATTGTTTAAAGATTCGAACTTTAGGCGAATGAAAGAACGGGCATTAGAAAGTGTTTGCAACAATTTTCTTGGAAATAATAAATCAGAAAATTATCGTGAACTCGTGGAAGAACTACTCACGGCCCATCATATTTTAGAATGCAACATGTCACTAAAACTTCACTTTCTCCATTCTCATCTGGACTCTTTTCCTGAAAATTTAGGAGCAGTATCAGATGAGCATGGAGAACGATTTCATCAAGATATTGCCTTCCGAATATGTAAGCCGACTATTGCTGGACCCTAATACGAGACACATCCAGGAGTTCTTGTAAAAGGAAGACGTTAGGGAACTAAATATTAATTTGTCAAAAATTATTTAAAAATGTTTATACTGTACTTAAGCTAACTTAATAAATCGGCATTGAAAGCGGTTTTTATTGACTTTTTCTTAATATCAAAGCATATGTCCCTCCCTTATCATTGGAAACTGATATCGAACATCTGAGGCGAGATCCGGATTCAGCTGGCCAAAGTATATAAAATCCAGCCAAAATCATTCCAGGGAGAAAAAAAAAGTTTCAAAATGTTCGCCAGTGTTATTTTATCATTATTATCATTCACAAAAGAAATAAAGACAAACATCAACCCGAAAAAAGCACCTGGTTATGACCTAATAACAGGAAAAATTCTAAAGCAGCTTCCAAGAAAAGCAATAGTTAAACTAGTGTACATATTTAACGCAACCTTTAGACTAAAACACGTACCTACCTGTTGGAAGGTAGCAGAGGTCATCATGATCCCGAAACCTGGAAAACCTGTCAACGAGGTATCATCACATAGACCAATTTTATTACTACCCATTATCTCAAAACTTTTTAAAAAAATACTCCTAGAAAGGCTCAAACCTATTATTGAAGCAAAATGCATAATTCCAATACATCATTTTGGGTTCAGAGAAAAGCACGCAACAATAGATCCAGCACATAGAATTACTGATAGACTAGAAAAAGCACTAGAAGAAAAGAAGATATGTTCAGCAGTGTTCTTGGACGTGGCTCAGGCATTTGATAAAGTCTGGCACCAAGAACTTGAACACAAGCTTAAACTACTTCTCCCAGAACAATACAGCTTTTTTTTTTATGAAAATAGTCGCAAAAAGGGTAGACCCATTGTGTGGGCCTTGGACGGCCCGCACTGCGACTATTAAAAGGGGAAGGGATTATAGAAAGGAAATGATTGTGGACATGCTTTTTAAAAAGTTGCAGGTCATAGTTCTCTGGAAAAACTGATTTTGAAAGCTTATTCCATTCCGTAGCAGCCCTGTAAAAGAAGGATTCTTGATGAAGATTGGTCCTTGTAGTGTCAATCTTGAGAGTAAATGAGTGAGACTGATCAGCGTGCCGAGTTTTTCGGCCGAATGTGGCCAATGGTGGTACAAGAGTTTTTATTTCTCTGGAGCATCTGCCATGGAAATATCTGTAGAGCAATGACTGGTCTGCAACTCTTCTTCTATGTTCTAGAGGGTGAAGGGTATCTGTGAGAGTTGAGCTGTTTATCAAGCGAATGGCTCTTTTCTGAATGGAATCTAGAAGACGAAGAGAATGCCTTCGTGCTGAACCCAAATGTGCGAGCAATACTCCAGTAGAGGTCGGATTTGAGCTTTGTACGTCGTCAACAGTTGATCAGGAGTAAAAAACTTTCTGGCTTTCCACAGAAAACCTAAAAGGGTATTTCCGAACATTGTGATGGGATGATTTGAGGAATTCACTTTCTTGGAAAACGTGGCACTTTGTGTTTTTTGGGCGTTCAACTGTAGCTTGCTGTTAAAGTCATATATTAGTTGAAGAATGTTTCGTATTAGATGCGAAGATCAATACTCAGAATTAAAACCGATAAAGGCTAGTGTACCACAGGGCAGTGTTCTGGGTCCTCTGCTGTATCTCCTATATACCTATGATATAAGTAATAGAACAAACTACAGTAGCTACATTTGCAGATGACACAGGTGTACTGGCAGTTGGAAAAACCGAACAAGAGGCCAATAAAACACTCCAAGTCGCACTAAATCAAGTCAATGCATGGACAAAAAGCTGGCGCATTCGACTTAACGAAAATAAATTAGTGCATGTAAATTTTACAAATAAACACACTGGTCTAATTCCAATAACTATAAACAATAATATTATTTCATATGCAAACACGGCTAAGTACCTAGGAATGAACCTAGATGCGAAGCTACGATGGAAAGAGCACATCAAAAAGAAAAGACAAGAGCTGAATCTCAAATACAGAAAATTATATTGGCTATTAGGTAGACAGTCCGAACTATCAATTAGAAACAAGCTTATGATATACAAACAGGTTCTAAAGCCTGTGTGGACATATGGAATACAACTTTGGGGGTGTGCCTGCTCAAGCAATATTAACATTATACAAAGATTTCAGAACAAGGTATTAAGGGGCATTGTCAACGCTCCTTGGTATACAAGAAACAGCGACCTACACAGAGACCTTGGAGTGGAGATGATTGCAGACGAGGTGAAACATTTCGCAAAGAAGCATGAAGAACGGCTTCACAACCACGAGAACGTCGAAGCAATCCAGCTGCTGGACCAACGTGGAATAGTGAGAAGCTTCTAAAGGACCAAACCTTTTGAGCTAGTGTAGTGGTTAGAAGCAGAGCACAGTGCGTGTTGTTGTGTAGTGTAAGCAAGTAAGAACAAAACGGAGAAATACCAATGGGTTAAACTCGGTAAATCACTTTAGTTTTAAGATTTTGTTAGAAAAATATTGCTCGTTCATCTCGTTTTTAGATTAGTTGTAATTAAATAAAAAAAATTATTATCATTTCTGTTTAAAATTGTTATTTACAAATGTAGAATGCTTTAGCAGTTTTTTTAATAAGCCTTGCATATTTTCCGTACAACATAGTTTCGATGTTTCACGTCTGCCAGGCGTTCCGTGACTTAAAAAAAACTAACTGGTCGATTTTATTAATTTTTGTTGTTGGTAGTAGGTAAAAAACGCTAATTTTAATAAGAATCCAGTCACACTTCTATCTTTAGAATACTTGCATCATTTTTAAGTTGGTAAGTTTTTTTCAATGATACTTCGGGTACATATTTCAAAATAACACCTTTCTTGAAGGTAACGTCGCTGTCGGTAAATTGTTTTCTTCTTTGAAAGCACCATTAGTCACTTTTGTTTGCTATATGTATCGATTTCGGGCCATGCAGGCTTTGCATGGGCGTTGCACAGGGGCGCTGAACTTCCTGAAAAACCAATTGAATTGTTGCAAATCATTCAATTGTTCAATACTCCGTTTCAACAAATAATAAATTAAAATTAAAATATTAACACCAATTAAAGAAAAAATCAGTAATTAAAAAAGTACCTATGGCTCAAAAAAGGGTTTTATTATTTTTGTTGAGAAATTTTCCATATGTATTTAATATTACATTGTCTTCTTATTTTTTTAAAAAGTTCCTATTTTTATAAAATATTTTGTTACTATTTTTCTGAACTACTTATTTTTACAAATTGTGAAAAGATTTCGCGGCCATCGTTTAGTGGTGAATGGTTTTTCAGGTTTTCACGGACGTCGTAAGTAAGAGATTCACAACGTTTCGCCATCGCGAGTGGATGGCATCTCATTGGAAACGTAGTAAGGCTATGGCTCTCAAGACTTTATTTTCGAACCTCTGAAGGATTGCTTTGTTGGAATTGCTGGCGGTGCCCCATAGTTGGATACTCTATGTCCACACAGGCTTTAAGATGGTTTTGTAGAACAACACTTTGTTATCCAGTGATAGTTTAGATTTTCGCCCGATAAGCCTTAGTTTAAGTCCAAGTTGTTTACGCTTGGTGAATATATGTTCTTTCCACTCAAGGCGTCGATCTAAATGCATGCCAAGGTATTTGGCATCCTCAGCTTGAGAAAGTTGGTAGTTATTAATACTTACTGAAGGACATAATTTTTCTGCGTGGTGTGAATTTTAGATAAATGGACTTTGTTTCGTTGACTTTAATTCGCCATGTTTTCAGCCAGTGTTGAATTTTAGTTAAATTGTTTTGTAGGTTCTCTGATGCCGGTGTTGGGTTTGTGTGATTTGTCAGTAGAGCAATGTCATCAGCATATGTTGCCGTTGCTGTTGTTTTTGTTGTTGGCAGGTCTGCGGTAAACAAAATGTAGGTATAATATCGGTCCTAGTACACTTCCCTGAGGAACGCCAAAGTGAACGGGATATAAGTCGCCATATTCACTGCCCTTCTTAACTAGAAAATGCCTTTCTGTTAAATATAATTTAAGTAGCTGATAGTGGGGCTAAGGAAGGGACTTCTTTAGTTTAACTTGTAGGCCGCTGTGAAATACCTTATCAAAGGCTCGAGATATTTCAAGGAAAGCTGCAGAGCAGTTTCTTTTGCTATCCCGATCTTTATTAATTTTGTTGACTATTAACTAGTTAGTGAAGCAAGTGACTAAATTTTAAATTATTATAAGATGAATATAAGATACTTACTGTAAAGTTAATTCTGGAAGATGTATTAGAAAAAAGGGAACAAAAACGATTGACGATAATGATTAACACCTGTTATTCCGAATGGGACTTGGTAACTCTTCTTTAACTTGAACTGTCTCTTGGTCTTACTTCACGACTTTCTACAATTTTTTTTACGTTAGAGATCATTCTTTTCCATATATCTTCTGGTCTGTCTATTTTTCTACTTCCTGGTGTTTATACTCCAGAGCTTTATTCGTACCTTTACAAAGAATTCGGCCTATCCAACCCCACTTACGTGTGAAAAATACAATGATATTAGAGTGCGTGTAAAACTAATTCGAGAAAACTTATGAAGAAAGAATTTATCGAATCCGGAAGAAATGTTATTTTTATTCTTAATGATAAAAGAAAATGGCTAGAAACTAGGTAAGCGTAATGATATAAAAGCAGAAAGGCTATTTGTACGGTTGTAAGTAAAAAATATGTGACAAGATGTTTTAAAAATTTTCATAATAACATATTCGTTATAAAATGCCTGCGAGCGCCTCTGATTTCTGACCATACAGCATTAGACACACCTCATTAAATATCCTGTCACTAAACCAGCGTTTTAATTTTTTTCACTATCTTGTTTACCTCCTTCATGGAAATTCCTTGGCATTTGTTCTTTGATTATTTTTAATTATTTAAATAAGTCAAAAACAGTTACCTGCCAGTCACAAAATAAAATCACATATCCTTATAAATAAGTAGGGGTACCTGTTCCGAAGATGGACCTCCCAAATTGAAGACACATTTTACAAGTTCAGAATGACCTTTTTTTATTTACATTTTCTGCGATAACTTAAGTAGGTACTGCTATTTACTCATGAAAAACTCAAAAACCAATGATATATTTAAGTTTGTTAATAGGTACCATATATAAATCGATTTGTACAATATATTAACCAATTCCAAAACCTCACACTGTTTTATTTATGTTACTTAAAGTCAAGTTAATTAATGGGATTAAAAATGTCACCATTGCCTTTTTTCTTTCTTTCGGGGTTGGCATCAACGACAGTTGTCCATGGGGGTATTGCTGAGCATTAGTTAGTTCAGGTAAGCTGAGGTTCGTGCTGCTTTTGCCGCTTGGTTTCTTACCTCCGCTTCGATGTCACCGTATCCTGATACTTCTATGCCTAGGTATTTAAATTTCATCTCCTGTTGTATAATTTTGTCATCCACAACCAGTTTGCATCTTATAGGTGTTTTTGAAGTGGTCATGCATTTCGTCTTTGTACAATGATTCTACTACAGTCAATGAGAAGGACGAGTTTGCTTTCCTGAGTATAACTTCTCAAATCGTGGCTGAAGTTTTGAAATTGCTACTCTCATTTTTTTTTAAATTAATTTGTGACTTGCGCATTCAGAAAAGCCAATTAAATACAGGTACGATGTGGGAAATGGTAAAAAATCTTTAAAGCAATAGTACTGAAAGTGAGGCATGACCAGGTAGTAGAAGTGCTAAACCAGAAAAACCTGGACTCACAAGATATCAGGATATCGGCATGCAGATTAATCGCACCCATTTACTCTCAAGATTGACACTACAAGGACCAATATCCATCAATAATCCTTCTTTTACAGAGCTGCTACGGAATGGAACAAGCTTCCAAAATCAGTTTTTCAAGGAGTGAATGGTGGTCATTTTGAACATTTCATTTAATTGTAAAATAAATTGAAAATCACTTCCTAAACAATATTTCCCTTACTATACGTAAAGTATAAAAATTTCACATTTTCAAAACAAATTTTTTCAGCTATAATTGGACCAAATTTTAAAAACTTGGTTGTCACGTGCCATTTTTTCCCCTTCTACCGTTCCATTAGTAATTGGGTCTCTTATAGTCTGGTGCTCGTAAATAGTTTTGCATACCGTATTTTGTTTTAACTTAAGTATATCATTCGTTGTAAATAGTGTTGCATAGCTAGTAGTGATAGGATTTTATTATTAATGGCTGTGACATTTTTGCTAATCAATGGAGATGGAGTGGAGGTTTTGTTATTAGATTTTGCCTTGATTTTTGGCCTCGATTGTCGTGTGTTGTCAGCTATATTATTGTTTGGTTTGCTTTTCTGTGTGGATAGGCTAGCTATCAACACGGACGAGCGCGATTATGAGTTTGGAACATAGATTTGCGAAGATGGTTGGCTGACGCGTGTCCCGTGTCATTTTTTGATATCCGGCCTGGGAGTGAGTAGTTGGAGTCAGTCGCTTGGTGTCAGTCTTGGGAGTCGGTAGTGAGGATTTTAGTGTCGTCGTGTGATATTAACAAGTGTGCAAAACCTCTACGGTTTTCTCTTCATATCTGGCTGTATTTGGGCCATCTTAATTGGATTTTGAAGAAAAATCATTTGATCTTTAACTTGGCCATTCTCTCTTACCTTCGTTGTTGATATTTGTGGTGTCGAGTTAAAATAACCGCATGCGGGATTTATTTGAGGGAAGCCATTGTTGATTAGCACGTGCCGTTCCATAACCATCATCCATATCGACGATAAATTTCAGTGTTATAAAGACTTGCTTGGTGTTTTTAGCAGAAATTATTATGATAATACTACTTGGTGTTTCTGTTTCTTGGATCATCGATGTAACAGTGACGTCTCTATGAAGTTTTCAATTGGTTACATAGTATTGAGTTTAATTTTATCAACTTATCAGTTATTATGTGCTTGATCTAAGTGTTTTCAATAGTTTAAAAGTAACAAATTATTTTCATTAAATTTGTACCTGCTCCAAGTTGAATCTGAATTTATACATTACTGAATATACTTTATGTAATTATTGTGATGGTTTCAAATTATTATTTTTGTTGCAAGTCCATTTATTTTGTATTTTTTTTAATCTTTTGTTATCAAGAATTCTATATAAAACCAATTATTTTTGAAATTTTAAATATTGTGAACATTTTTTTTTTAATTCTCTTTTGTACATCATTAGGTTTTTATTATTGTCTAAAAGATTGTTATAATTAATTTAAATATTATTTTAAGAAAAGTGTATTAAATTCGTTTAATCCACTTTACAAAAATACAGAATTTGTTGTAAAAAAAATAATCAGAACATCATTTTTACTTAATTAATATATTGCAGGAATTGTAAATATAGTTTTATTTATTTAGTTCACCAAAATTGTTTGTTGTTTATAGTGTGGCTCTGCTAGTACTTACAAGACCTAGGGGTTTCCGGCTTGTACCGTCTAAGTCGGTGGCGCGGCTCACTTTTATATTTTTTTTTCTTCTACCCTCTACGGCTGAGCTCGGGCATAATTTGCCAGTAGAGAGACCGCTGGCAGAGTACTCTTTAGAGAACTAAAAGACGTGGCATGGTATTGCAGAACAGAGAATTGCAATCCCTTTTGAAAAAGGTGCAACACGACCTCCTTTCTCATTCAAATTTTTTGAGGGGGTACTCATAATTCAGAAGGGGTGCAAGAAGGGGGTGATATTTACATACTATAAATTGTCAAATTGAGAATATAAATCGATATGTTTCAGGTTTTTTAAACAAATACATAACTTAGAGTATGAACATTTTTCATTTTTAAAATAATTTTTTTAACTTATGATTGCACCAAACTTGAAAAACTTGGTTTAGCTGAACAGAGAATGAAAATCCCTTCCGAACTAGGTGCCACACGACCCCCCTTCTTATTTAAAATTTTTGAGTGGCTGCTCATAATTCAGATGGGGTGCAAGAAGGGGGAAATATTTATGTACTGTAAATTGTCAAATTGACAATAAAAATCGACCTGTTTTAGTTTTTATTGAACAAATACATAATAACGCTAAAAATGACTTTATTCCATACATATGGACCACAGTGTATACGACGACTAATCTTATTGTTAGAAAGAAGAATTTTTTTTTTCTTTAGCAGCCGATTCTTCAATCATCACTGACACCGCAGGTAAAATAAGATCTTCAGCAATTGTATGAGGTATGAGGTTTTTTGCAATTTGCAATACGGTGCGCAACTTGTAGGAGGCGAGCAGTGCTTTGGAAGTAATAGATGCTCTGGAAAACAAGGATGTCAACTGATGTTTCAGCTCTCTCTTGTGGTTTTTCTTGTAAACTGCCGTAAGATGTTTCTAAATACCGTTTCAATTTATTGGGAAGCATACTTTCAGCTGTAAGCACCTTATGACAAACAACATATTTCCTTTGATAACATAGTTTTACAAAAATATATAAAATAAAGGCATAAAAAAAATAATACAAATTATATTAAAGTAGAAAACGTAAATTTACATACATACATAGGTACCTATATATTATAGTCAGGACTTTTTTTTTGTATGTGTCGATAGAGATCAATACTCTCCACTTGCTACTTTTCTTACACACGTCTTCCGCTTTTTCTACTTTCATCAATGCTTTCATACTCTCGTCGGTTGTTGGAACTCTTGACCTGGCCTTTCTTCAAAATATTTTCGAACTGATCGAGATACGTTTGCCTTGTCCATTCACACACTCTACGTGTCCGAACCATCTAAGCATTCCTTTACCTTTTTTACACCACTGCGTTCCCTTATCACTCTATTTCTCACTTTATCCATCACAATCACTCCAACTATACTTTTCAGACTACTCATAGGTATCAAAGCATTGATCTTACCTTCATGCTTTTTTGCCTAAACGAACATTCACTTCCATACATATGTGTAGGAACCAACACTATGTTATGCACATCCAATCGTGCCTTTTTTGATAAGTTCTGGCTGTTTGTAAAGTTGTGCATGGCCCCATCATTTGTTTCCCTTTAATCAGCACCCAACAATCAATGTCATGCTTTCTTCTCTTTAATAAACCACCACTTTCGTCTTGGTTACATTCACTTTTATCCCTTTGATTTTTATGGCATCATGCATAATAATAACCATCGTAAAGTTATGGACGCAAATTACTTTTTGAAAACCTTTTAATTTTTTAAATTGAATTCACAAGCTTGTAGTTTATGCAAACATTTATCGGTATAAATTTTAATAAATAATATTTGGACGAATACCACTTTCCTACCAGACACCTACACGAATTACTATTTGTACGTACATAATATAAACTTTTATACAGTAGCAGTTTTAATGTCATTTACACAAACCACAGACTCGCGAAGTTATTAATATTTATGACCTGATTCTATAGTACAGGATGGCCAACCGAAAACGAAAAAGAGCCATTTGCAGGAATCTCGTCAACATTTTAGAAAAACGCTCAGACTCGTCGATTTTTTATTTAGGGGGAACACTCTTTTCCGGTATTTTTGACTTTACGTCTTTCAACCACGAGCGAGGATAAGAATTACCCCAAAATTTTTAAATGACATTGGGGGTCGAATAAGATGTCTTTTGAAAGCTATTACAATTCTCTTTACAATAGGTTTTAAATTATATATTTCCTTCTTTTTTTTATGAACAAAAGATCTGATAGGTCGAAGTGCTTGAGAGGCAGCATTGCCTTCACGACCCACCCTACTATCTACAATATATTTCCTTTTAATACTTTGAAAAAAATTATATGTTAAAATACCAATTATTTTAGTTGCTTACTTACTACTTAATTGATTAAATGTTCAAATTGATGACCTCCCACTTCCATACAATAATAAAGATTTTGTTCAAAACGTTCACGCACATTCCAAAGAATTTCCGGAGTAATTCGATTGCACTTGTCAACGATTCTTTGACGCAAATCTTCCAACGACGCTGGTTATGTTTTATAGAATTTATTTTTTAGATGTCCCCACAAAAAGAAATCGAGGGGCGATAAATCTGGCGATCGTGGAGGCCATTCAATGCTGCCTCTTCTCCCAATACAATACCGTGTAAAACTTTGGTCTAAATACTGACGAACAATCATGTGGAGAAGCACCGTCCTGTTAAAAATAAAGATGATCTTCGTCATACTGTAGATTATTTTCAAATACTATTTAAAAATTGGAATTTTAAAATGTAATTTTTTGTATTTAGGAAGAAATGTAAAATTTAAAGACTATTGTAAAGTGAATTGTCAGAGCTTTCAAACGACATCTTATTCGACCCCCAATGCCATTTAAAAATGTTAGGGTTATTCTTACCCTCGCTTCGGGTTGAAATTAGTGGAGTCAAAAATACCGTATAAGAGTGTCCCCCTTTAATAAAAATCGACGGGTCTGAGTGTTTTTCTAAAATGTTGACGAGGTTCCTGCAAATGGCTCTCTTTCGTTTTCGGTTGGCCACCCTGTATTGTCACTATTATTTATTAAATTATGTAATATTTAATCATTTAAAACATACGAAGTTAAATGTAGACTTTTAGAATTAATAAATTTATTGTTTTTATACAAGAATATGCTGATTTTATCAGACGAAATGTATATGTTTGTAAATAATAATAGATAAGTATACATTAAGGAAGAACTACTTTAATAATTATAACAATTTATTACTAATAAAAAAACGTGTTTTTTGATATTAAAATTTTCAAAAATTAACTTGACTTTATTTAAATTTCATAATGATATTGACAGTGATGTTGTATATCCTTTAAACGTGAGCCACCTTTATATTTTTACAAATAGCTTCTTAGTTAATTGCGCTATTGACATTATTAATTACTTTTGTAAAATTTAGCAAATTGTTTTGGTCAAATCTAGATACGTTATTTAAAAAATTCGACCGAAAATCTTCAAAATTCGTGTGCATCGTAACAAGGGTCATGAAATGGATAAACTAAACAATTTGTATGTTATTGTGTTGTTAGATAAACTAGATTCTAAAAGTTGTTTAATCTCTTTCAAAAAAATAATTTTGCTTATGTTTTTAGTTTTGCTGTTTAAACCATTGAACGAGGGTGGTCTGAAAAGTTTCAGACCTTAACGTGAAGATAGCAGTATTCATCAACATTTTAGCCATTTTGGACGTGCAGTTGTTGTTTGACATTTGTCGCAACGGGGCGAAAATATAGAGGAGGAAAAAAGTGGCGATGGCTTACTTGTACCTGGTGCAGTCCGCCTCTCTGAAAGATCTCGCCGTACACCTCGATGGTGATGAACACTATATAATTGCCGTTTCTAGTATATAACTTGATACATGGAGACGCCATTTTGTCTCCCACCGAAACATGAGTAATTTTACGATTTCAGGTTACGTGTATCATCAGAATCTTTTCACTGGTTGTCGACTTGAACTGAATATAATCCATAACTAATGCCAGTTAGAAATGTATGTAGCTAATTTGATTTTAAATAATGTCATTTTGATTCTGATTACTGCCAACATCCATTCATACATACTCACAAACTTTTGCGTTTATAATGGTAGTAGGTTCACACAAAATCTTTATAAATTATAGCCTATGTGTTATTCTGATATATAAGCTACATTATTCTAAAGTTTCATTAAAATCCATTCGGTAGTTTTTGCGTGAAAGAGTAACAAACATCCATACATACATACAAACTCACAAACTTTTGCGTTTATAACGGTAGTAGGTTCACACAAAATCTTTATAAATTATAGCCTATGTGTTATTCTGATGTATAAGCTACATTATTCTAAAGTTTCATTAAAATCCATTCGGTAGTTTTTGCGTGAAAGAGTAACAAACATCCATACATACATACAAACTCACAAACTTTCGCGTTTATAATAGTAGTAGGTTCACATAATATCTTTATAAATTATAGCCTATGTGTTATTCTGATGTATAAGCTACATTATTCTAAAGTTTCATTAAAATCCATTCGGTAGTTTTTGCGTGAAAGAGTAACAAACATCCATACATACATACAAACTCACAAACTTTCGCGTTTAAAATAGTAGTAGGTTCACATAATATCTTTATAAATTATAGCCTATGTGTTATTCTGATGTATAAGCTACATTATTCTAAAGTTTCATTAAAATCCATTCGGTAGTTTTTGCGTGAAAGAGTAACAAACATCCATACATACATACAAACTCACAAACTTTTGCGTTTATAACGGTAGTAGGTTCACACAAAATCTTTATAAATTATAGCCTATGTGTTATTCTGATGTATAAGCTACATTATTCTAAAGTTTCATTAAAATCCATTCGGTAGTTTTTGCGTGAAAGAGTAACAAACATCCATACATACATACAAACTCACAAACTTTCGCGTTTATAATAGTAGTAGGTTCACATAATATCTTTATAAATTATAGCCTATGTGTTATTCTGATGTATAAGCTACATTATTCTAAAGTTTCATTAAAATCCATTCGGTAGTTTTTGCGTGAAAGAGTAACAAACATCCATACATACATACAAACTCACAAACTTTCGCGTTTAAAATAGTAGTAGGTTCACATAATATCTTTATAAATTATAGCCTATGTGTTATTCTGATGTATAAGCTACATTATTCTAAAGTTTCATTAAAATCCATTCGGTAGTTTTTGCGTGAAAGAGTAACAAACATCCATACATACATACAAACTCACAAACTTTTGCGTTTATAACGGTAGTAGGTTCACACAAAATCTTTATAAATTATAGCCTATGTGTTATTCTGATGTATAAGCTACATTATTCTAAAGTTTTATTAAAATCCATTCGGTAGTTTTTGCGTGAAAGAGTAACAAACATCCATACATACATACAAACTCACAAACTTTCGCGTTTATAATAGTAGTAGGTTCACATAATATCTTTATAAATTATAGCCTATGTGTTATTCTGATGTATAAGCTACATTATTCTAAAGTTTCATTAAAATCCATTCGGTAGTTCTTGCGTGAAAGAGTAACAAACATCCATACATACATACATACATGCTCACAAACTTTCGCGTTTATAATAGTAGTAGGTTCACATAATATCTTTATAAATTATAGCCCATGTGTTATTCTAAAGTAAAAGCTACATTATTGCTAAGTTTTATTACAATCCATTCAGTAATTTTTGCGTGAAAGAGTAACAAACATCCATACTCACAAACTTTTGCGTTTATAATATTAGTAGGAAGTAGGAAGTAGGATTTTGATTATACCATACTGAAAGTACGAAATAAGAAACATAAGAACATATTTCCTTTTAATATTGATTTGACTAAAAACTAACCACTGTAATGAGGTCCTAAATACCGTTGTCCTGAAGGATGTAAAAAGCTTAACCTGTCTGGGCAGAGAGGTCAACAGCCAATTGGACCACAGTAAAGAAATTAGAAGAAGAATCGAAATTGCCAGAACCGGATTCATTAATATGCGTAAAATACTTTGTCACCCGAAGCTCCCAATCGCGACAAAACTCTGAACCCCGAAATGCTATATGTGGTCACTGTTTTTGTATGGAAGTGAGACCTGGACCCTCAAAGCAGAGGATACAAAAAAATTAAACGCCTTCGAAATGTGGATGTACCGCCGAATGTTATGGATAAGCTGGACAAGCAAGACTATAAATGAAGAAGTCATAAGAAGAATACACACACGCCCACATCTTATTAACACCATCAAAATAAGAAAAACAGCTTATCTAGGACATCTAATGTGACATGCGAAGTACGAACAGATTCATCTAATATTGGAAGGAAAAATCGAGGAACAACAAGGTATAGACAGGAAGAAGAAATCCTGGCTCCGAAAAATACGTGATTGGACCAAAACCGACGTATATACGCTCATCTATCAAGTACAGGATAGATATCAATTTGCCTCAATAGTCGCCAAACTCAACAGAGACGGCACCTGAGAGAAGAAGGGACTTTAAAATTACCCACAGATAATATTGTAACAATAAATTAACAAAATCCTTACTAAATCACAGAAAATGCTGTAACAATCAATAAATATAAATAGGTATAAGAGCAAAATATTAATTGTAAATCGACCATCTTTACTACCTTAAATTTAGTTTAAAAATTACAAATGTACATATTTTTAGAGAATATTATTGTTCGTGTACCTAAGGATGTAATCATTAGTTAGAAATTAACCTCAACATTTTTTTGTAACAATCAATACAATGCACCGAGTACAACGTACCCCTGAATCTGGCGTTCGTCGACTACGAAAAAGCTTTTGACTCGGTCGAGACCTGGGCTGCTATAAATGCAATGGACGAGGCAAGGATAGATACATACATATATAAAGTCACGCCTTTTTCCCGTAGGGGAAAGAGACCACTTCCTTCCACTTCCGCTACGGTTCTTAGACACATCTTTTGCTTCTTCTACTTTCATCGGGGCTCTTATGCATGCTCGTCGGTTGTTGGTACTCTTGACCTAGCCTTTCTTCAAAACAATGTTGATCTGATCGAGATCGATGTTCGCCGAGCAGTCGACCTCTACCGACTTCCGTCCATTCACACTCGCCTTATAAGTTTGTTTCGTCAATCTTCCTGTATCCATTCTTTCTACGTGTCCAAACCGTCTAAGCATTCGTTTATCTATCTTTTTAAGCACATCTTTTTTTACACCACTATTTTTTACTTTATCCAACCGAGTCTCTCCGGCTATACTTCTCAAACTACTCATCTCCGCAGCATTAATCCTATTTTTATGCTTCTTCTGTCAAACCCAACATTAACTACATACATAAGTGTAGGAACCAACACACGTCTATGCACAGCCACACGTGCCTTTTTTTGACACTTTCTGGCTGTTCATAAAGCTATGCAGTGCCCCATTCATCTGTTTTCCTGCCAACACCCTTCGCTCAATGTCACTGTCATACTTTCCATCTGTCGAAAACGTTGAACCCAAGTACACAAATTCATTTACTTGTTCCACTCTTTCTCTCTCAATCGAAACTTTACAGTTTGTCATGCTTTCTTCTCTTTTAAAAACCATTACTTTCGTTTTGCTTGCATTTATTTTCATCCTTTTTATTTTTAGGGCATCATGCATAACATTAACCATCGCCTGCAACTCCTCTTCAGATGACGCTAATATGACTTGATCATCGGCGTAAAGAAGGCATTTGACAATCAAATCATTTATATTCATTCCATACGCACTCTTTCAAATCTTTTAAACAATCGTCTATGTATAAGTTAAACTGCCATCAGTGCTCCTATTAACTTACCGCTCACCCCATACTTAGACAATGTCGACCACAATTCATTCCTCACCACTCTGCCATAAGCCTTTTCCAAGTCTATAAAAGCGCAATAGACCTTCTGACTTCTAGCCAAGAATTTTTCAACTTTACCTCTTAATGAAAAGACCTGATCCATACATCTCCTTCCTCTTCTAAATCCTGCAATAGATAGATAGAATAAATACAAGATACTCAAATCTTATAAAACACATTTACGAAAACGCTTCACTGCAAGTAACCATTGACGAAGAGACATCAACGGAAAAGTTCGAAATAGAAAATGGGGTCCGCCAAGGAGATATTATATCCCTTAAACTATTCACATTGGCACTGGAAAGCGCCTTTAAAAACCTGCCCTGGAAAAACAAAGGTATCAATATAGATGGCACTCGACTAAATTACCTTCGTTTTGCTGATGGTATTGTTGTCATTAGTAACGACATCAATGAGCTGAGAGATATGTTGGAAGAACTGCAGGAAATCTCAAAACAAATCGGGATTAAGATGAACCTAAACAAAACAAAAATAATGACCAGCGAAGAGACAGCAATAACCATAGAAGGTCACGCCCTCGAATGCGTCGAGGAATACGTATACCCGAGCCATGCTGTCAGACTGGGAAAACAAAGCCAAACCACTGAAATATCCCGAAGAACAAGACTTTGCTGGGCAGCATTCGGTAGGCTAGGCTACAT
This sequence comes from Agelastica alni, assembly GCA_950111635.1. Taxonomy (NCBI): domain Eukaryota; kingdom Metazoa; phylum Arthropoda; class Insecta; order Coleoptera; family Chrysomelidae; genus Agelastica; species Agelastica alni. The sequence continues at coordinate 69,808,192 of OX467710.1, forward strand.
TCTAAAAATCCCAAAGCATTCCAATCAACCTTAAGCGGAAAGTCTATGAGACGTTTTACCCGTAAAAGCATACGAATTGGAGACTATAACACCAACAAAGAGAAGTGCAGAAAGGCTCAGAACAACGCATAGAGCCATGGAGTGCGCCATGTTGGAAATCAGCTTAAAAAATCGCATTAGAAATGATGAGATTCGAAAAAGAATAACGGATGTTATGAGAAGACTGGCCGAACTAAAGTGGAAATGGGCAGGTCATGCTGCAAAACAGAACCCATCCAAGTGGACTAACAAAATAATGCATTGGCGCTCAAGAGCTACAAAGAGAAACGCAGGAAGACCCCCAAAACGATGGCGGGGCGACATTCAGAGGATAGCAAGGAGAAACTGGACCCAAACTACACAGGATAGACGAACATGGAAACTACTGGAAGAGGCCTACATTCAGTAGTGGATGGACATGGGCTAGGGATGAGGATTAATCAATACAACATATTTACGCTTTAATAATTGTAAATCAACAAGGTTCATGACCTAAAATTAAGTAAAAAATTACAAATTTGGGTGTGTTGAAAAAAAATTTCTGTGTTAAGATTTATTTTTATAAATTTTTTTTAATAAATCAATATCCGTTTGTAAATTGTTTATGGGAATATTTGAAAAAAAAATGGTAATAATTTACAAAACTAGTTTTAGGAACTGAAATTTATTTATTTATTTGCAACATAAATTTAGCAGTTTTTAATTTTTTAGTCAGGTATTTTTAATTTAATAAATAATGTATATTATGTGTTCATAACAATCGAAGAAATTTGTTACTTCCATAAATGCTGAATAATTTTCGGTAATTTTATACTAAAACATTATTTAAAACATTTGGGAACATACTTAAAACTGCCATTCTTCTAATACCGTAATTTAAGACTTTGGTAATTTTATACTATCACGGTCCCCTCGTTTTTTGGCTTTAGAAAATCGAAAAATCAACAATTTTGAGTCTTTTTTTTTTTTAATCTTCGTTTTTACGGCGGATTTACGACAAAAATTACGGGAAAAAAAAAATAAAAACTTATATTAGTTTCAGGGCTTTAAATGTTTATGTAAACGCAAAAATGTTAATTTTTCATGTTTTTACAGTTTACAATTCCTCTCAAAATTGACCTTTTCTCACATATTACTGTTTGTAGCATTTTTATCAAGTAATCATCAAAGTAATATAAACAAAAACATTCCTAAAATTACTTATTAAGTAAGCAAGCATACAATATCTACACAGTTATAATTTATTAACTTAAAAAAATTAAAAAAGTTTACCATTAAAAAAAATGGTATCGTGCTAACGTTTAATTTTAGAGAAAATTATGAGTTTGGTGGGGAAAGGAAGGTAGTTGTTTTGATGATAATTGCGTAGGCCATCTAATTAGATCACTAGAAAATATACTAGACAAAGGAAGTAGCAAATAAGTACGTCTATGTTTCTTCGAGAAATAGTGAGATAAAAATTAACAAAAAAAGCATTTTTGTATGATTTTTTTTTAAAATGTTCGTTTTTTTGTGTAGATTAACAAAAAAAATATATGAATATCGTATGATGCTTTGCAGAAAAGTTATGAACGATTATATTCAAAGAAGTGCGTTTATGATCGCCTTTAAAGTCATCAAACCATATGAAATCTGTAAGTGAGATATTTCCTATATTTTTTTCCACAGATCCACCGTAAAAACGAAGGTTTTTTAAAAAAATTCATCAAAATCGGAGGGTTTTTTAATTTTCTAGAGCCAAAAGACGAGGGGACTGCAATAGTTTAAATTTACCCGATTTTCTTGCAACAAGAATGTAGTTACTAGGGTTTTTTTTAATTTTTCGCAAGGTGGAGCAGGAATAAAAAAAAATAAAAACTTATATTAGTTCCAGTACTTTAAATGTTCATGTTAACATACTCATTTACGTATAATTGTTGATACTTTTTTACAAGTCATCGAATGAAGTTTTTAAATTGTTTTCTTAGTCTATACAAAAAACGAACAAATTAAAAAAAAACCTTGATTTTTCATGTTTTTACAGTTTAAAATAACAATTTCTCTCACATATTACTGTTTGTAGCATTTTTATCAAGTAATCATCAAAGTAATATAAACAAAAAAATTCCTAAAATTACTTATTAAGTAAGCAAGTATACAATATCTACACAGTAATGATTTATTAACTTTAAAAAAAAAAAAATTTTACCATTAAAAAAAATGGTAACTTGCTAACGTTTAATGAAAATTGAGAGTGGGGCAGGGAAAGGGGGGTAGTTGTTTTGATGATAATTGCGTAGGCCATCTAATTAGATTACTAGAAAATATACTAGACAAAGGAAGGTCCGCAAATAAGTACGTCCATGTTTCTTCGTGTAATAGTGAGATAAAAAAAACAAAAAAAAACAAAAAAAACATTTTTGTATGATTTTTTTTCAAAATGTTCGTTCTTTTGTGTAGATTAAGTGCGTTTAAAACCATCAAACCATATGAAATCTTTAAGTGAGATATTTCCTGTATTTTTTTCCACAGATCCGCCGTAAAAACGAAGATTTTAAAAAAAATTCATCGAAATCGGATGGTTTTTTTTAAATTTTCTAGAGCCATAGTATAAATTTACCCGATTTTTTTGCAGGAAGAATGTAGGTACTAAGGTTTTTTTTTTTATTTTCGCAAGTTATAGCAAGTTCGGTTTTAAATATAAAATAGTATGGTTCATTGATAACGCGCGTTATTAAGAAAGAAATAGGTACCACGAAAAGCGTCCAACCCACATGAACGTGAACACAAATCCATAAGGCGCAAAATAAAGTGCCTACCTACCATAATTATTCTGAATTATTTTAAAAACTCAATCAAACCTCAACAATGTCATCTTCCTAAAACAAGTCTTTATAAGATCCATAATCCCTTACCGACCGGCCGACTTCTGGTATATGTTACCTGCCATTCTAGTCTTAACGTCGATGATTCTTAAGGTGCTTCTCTCGGTAGGCAGTGCTAGTGGTGTCGGGAGGGGTACCATGGTTTCCCATTCTACTCACTACTTGTTAGAATCATTGGGCTACCAGCCATAGTTTGGTACAGAAGCAAAAGTCAACTATCTCAGTCACTTTGTTATAGACAACATTATAGTTAATTAGACAGTTTTTTGCCAGAATTCTTCACTACCGGTCGCAGCTGACGAACAGGTTAGTGCAATTTTTGTTTCGTAGTTAGAGCGAGTTTCGTTGTACATCAAAATAAATGGTAAATCGTTTTAATTGAGAAATAATTATAAATTTCTTTTGAAAACACGATCGTATGCTCCATATAAGGTAATTTACATTTTTATTTTTGTATTAATCTTATTATTTTTATGTCATCTCGACAATTAACAGCGTGTAAATAACCGAGAAAATCCGATTCGGCGTAATAACGGACTATGTTTTATTAACTATTACGACATATTTATTACTAATTAGAAGCTTAATGTTTTATTATGTTAGTTTTTATTATACGACATTTATGTACGTGAGGTTATTCAATGACACTTTCGATTGCAAATGTGACAAAGTCAAGTTTATGGTGTCGATAACAACTGATTAATGTATTTAACAACAAATTTTAAACACAGTAGTAGAAAATTGTATAAAAAAAAACATGTAATTATTCAATTCTTATCGAAGAAAACAATGTTTTAATTTGGTATATATTTTATTTACATACATGATTTTATTACATTTTAAATTAACCCAGCGTGCATTTTGTATAACAAATAAATTTTTTGATAATTATTATCCGAATATAAAGATAAAATTTAAAAATGTATTAGCGAATGGGTATAATATTATTTTAATTTAAAATATATGCAAATTAATCTATACATTTTACATGAGCGATTCATGAGTGGTGAAAACAGTAACACAAAAAAAATCATTAGTTGATCGATTTATATAATTTTTTTAAAAAACAATTGGATCATATCATGTTAAAATATTTAAAAAAAAAAGGGAAAACTTGTGAAATATTAAAATTTGATTCACTTCTTTGCAAAATAAACTATTTCTTTTATTATCCATACAACAACAAATTATAATTAAAACAAATACATGAAATATTATAATTAATTAAAACGCTAAAAATGTTCTCTCAGACAATATTAATATAATTATTACTAAATTTCCAATTTTTACAAGTACATCAGCATTAATAACTATAATTGTTGCAAACATAATTTTATTCCAATTCGGTTTTTTTACCACTAATTATAGTGTTTGTTAATCTGATACATTAGAAACATTAACAGCATCATTATCATAACCCACCTAATTCCGTTTATCCACTACTGCTTACATAATTTTATAGCTAATAATCTAATAATATAGCGATTTATAAGAGATTATCAATTTGACAAAATAATCCAAAGACATTAATTGTCCATTCAAATATTAATGATATAATTTAATTAAAATATTAGCCTAAAGAAACGTTGCCAACATTCTTACCTAATTAGATTAAAATATACAACCAGTAATTATTTATACGACTGAAAACACATACGACGGTAATAATTATATTTGTCTGTGCTAACATCCAATTACAGATTTATGACTATCTAGACACATTGCCTATAAAGTGTGGTTAATGAAATTCAGATTTTAGATTCCACATTCAAGGAATTCAAATGTATGCTATAAATGAACTGTGTCTGCTCAAAAAAAATTGTTAGAAACGTTAATTATAAAGTAAATAAAAGTTTTACAATATTTTTGACTAAATTTTACAAAAAAATCACTATTTTTTCTAGAATGACACAATTTACAAAAAAAATTATATATTATGATTTAAATGGTGCGATCATTAATTAGATTAATTAAAACAAATAATCAAAATGAAAAAAAATTTCGTTTAAAAATTATGGACAAAATCCCATACATGCGGAAGTAAAAAAATTAATTAATTTAATAACTTGGGAACAGAAAATTGAGCAAATAGATGAGAAATATACCAGACAGACCCAGTTTCTGTGCGGGCATTTCCAGGTACATATTACATATTTAACTAACTGCTTAGAACTATAATAACCATCCGCAGTAAAAGTTAAACTACAATGTCCGAACATAAATTATTAAGGACGTTGACATAAAGTGAAACCAAAATAAAATCGTCGCACGCTGAAGAGAAGAAAGAGAAATCTTCAAGCTCACACAACTACGACTAAGCTATAAAAAGGTTCCAGACCTCGGGCTGTGCGTAACACGGTAGGTAGTTCAGATGAACCGTAGGCGTAACTCCGGTAGCTCGACGATCACGTGCTCAACAACAGCTTATATAAATAATAATCGTTTCTCCGGTAGGAGCGGATTTCGTACGAGCGACATGATACGATTTTAAACACGTCAACTTTGATAGCAACCAAAAAAAAGGAACTTTTTTAAATATTTCAAAAATTCACCGGATTTTTTTGATTGGAAATTGAATTTTTCGATAAACCGACTCGTTCAAAAGTTAATCAAACTGAAAGTTAAATGTATGTCATAATTACCTTTATTACACATTTTTAAGCAAAATATTTAAAATTATCATTTAGTATAAAAGAATAGTCATTAAAAAGTCAAAATAACTAGATCCAATAAGCCTTTCAAATTTTACTGAAAAACCTACCATTTCTGAAAAGAAATAATTAAAATCGGGGGAATTTTATAGCTTACAAACCAATAAATAAAATTTTAATAATCAATATATGTTTTACTAGAAAATTGAACGCTCTACAATTAATGTTTTTTCAATAAACCGACTCGTTCAAAAGTTATTAAAACTGAAAGTTAAATTTATGTCATAAATACATCTTTTTACTTAAATTTTAAGCAATATGATTAAAATTATTAATAAATATTAATAAAGAGTCATTTAAAAATCAAAATTACTAGGTTCAATAAGCCTTCAATTTTACTGAAAAACCGACCATTTCTGGAAAGAATTAATTAAAATCAGGGGATTTTTATTTTCCATAAATAAAACACAAAAATTTTTGTTTAAAATTTTGTAGCTTACAAACCAATTAATAAATTTTTATGATCAATATATGTTTTTGTAGAAAATTAAACGCTTTACAATTAATTTACCCTATAACTTTTCAATAAACCAACTTGTTCAAAAGTTATTCAAACTGAAAGTTAATTTTTTGTCATAATTACACTTTTTACTTTAATTTTAAGCAAAATGGTTATTTAAAAGTCAAAATTACTAGGTTTAATAAACCTTTCAAATAAATTTTACTGAAACACCGACCAACAGAAAAAATTTTGTTTCAACTGTTGTAGCTTACAAACCAATAAATAGATTTTTATGATCAATATACGTTTTTGTAAGAAATTGAACGTTCTACAATTAATGTTTCTTATAATTTTTTGATAAACCGACTCGTTCAAAAATTATTTTAACTGAAAGTTAAATTTATGTCATAATTGCACTTTCTACTTAAAATTATCATTAAATATACAAAAAAGAGTCATTTAAAAATCATAATTACTGGGTTCAATAAGCCTTACAAATTAATTTTACTGTAAGAATTAATAAAAATCATTTACAGTTTACAGTGTCTCTACTTAAGTTGGAACCATATGGAAAATATTTCAATATTGGTTGTGTAAAAAAATTCATTCTGGATAAAAAGTACTGCATGGTCCAAAACTTAAAATGCAACTATTAGATATCAATTTTTTTAACCATTACCAAATTTTTTAATTACGTAATTATGACATAAATTTAACTTTCAGTTCTGTAATGTTTTGAAAAAGAGCAAGTTTAATTCATTGACAGTAACAAGAAAATAATAATAAATAAAAATAAAATAAATGTTGGTACATTTATGTAATTTTAAAAGCGCCTGCAACAATATTTTGTAAAACACAAATTCTTAACTATCTTTGTTCTTTTTTAACAAATACTGAAACAAAATAATTTTTTAAGTATGTAAATTTTATTAACAAATAAAATTAATAATTATCTTACATTACTTACATAATATTATGTAACAAAGCTGCAAAAATTTGAAACATATCTACCTTTAAACTTTAAAAAAACTGCGAAACTGTAAATAAATAAAATTAACATTTTTATTGAAGGATGTATTCAATAACGAACTAACTGGGTTTGGTAGATTAACAATTTTAATAAAAAAGACTAAGTTTACAATTTTACTTTATTAATAATAATCATGATAGGTAAAAAGTTGAAAAAAGATCTTTATAACACGAATACTTTTGTCAGGCTTTTTCTACACATGATAAAATATTTAAAAAGGTATAAGTTGATAAACGAAATTTATTTTTTTAATCCAGCAAAGCGTGTTCGGTTAGTTAGTTTTGATATTAATGTCATCTGTCGAGCGGTTGACGTCCTGACGGTTATTCATGACGTCAACCGCTCGCCAGATGACATTAATATCAAAACAAAAGTTTATTCACCAATCTTTCCTCCTAAAAACATTCAAAAATTATTTATTGACCATCGGCTTCAAATTTTTTGAAAAACAATACATACGAAACAAATCTTATTAATAGTTTTTAAAAAACTTTACAGATTAGCACTGATGATGGCTTACTAGCCGAAATCGGTTTGCTCAATAGAGAATAATACACGAAATACACAAATTTCATTGATAAGTCGTGTACTCAGCACTTGAAGATTTTATTTTATTTTAATAATTAACTTCCCAGTGGAAGTTGTAGTAATGGGTCCGATTTTGTAAATTTTGACATATCTGCACATTTCAAGGTCCCCAAAGTCGAAAATAATAGTTTTTAAGTGGACGTCTGTAAGTGTGTAAGTACGTATGTGCGTATGTTCGTATGTGCGTTCGGAATTATTTTTCGTCTCGATTATCACGAGAACAAAAATGATATCGACCAATTGCATTCGACGCATAATTACTTAACTTAGAACTGATTAGATTCTCAGCAAAATCGGTTGAGCTGTTTTTTATGGAGAATCAAAAAACTGAAAAACGGTAAACTTTCGGAATTATTTTTCGTCTCGATTATCTCGAGAACAAAAAATGATACCGACGTGGAAACAATTGCATTCGACGCATAATTACCAAACTTAGAACTGATTAGATTCTTAGCAAAATCGGTCAAACTGTTTTTTATGATGTAGAGGATCAAAAAACTGAAAAAAAAGATAAACTACCTGAATTTTGCAATTTATAAATTATATCTGCTATTTTTAATATAGAATTTTGAGATCTTTAAGATTTAGGATGTTGGGAATATTTGTATGAAAAATATGTTGACAATATTTCATAAAAAAAGAGATACAGTTCACAGAAGGAAACAAAAGCCGCGGAAAATATGCCAACTATTTTCAATGTTATCGTAAACGACCAATCGCGATGCAAGGTTTGAAAGTTTAAAGGTTGGCGCGTATAATCGAAATATTACAATCGAATGATTTTACGAATAATACAATAATGAGTGCTGTCAGCTGTTATTTAAAACTTTTGTTGTAAGCTTTCCGGTGTTTTACTGGGTTTTTGTAACAAATATAATTTATAATATGATTTATTCTTAATATGTAAAAGTTAGAATTCAAACATGGAAGGAGGTATTTTTTAAAAATAATAAGTGTATTTGAACAATACCTTAAATTTTAATCGGAAAATTTGTATTCACCTAGCCACAGGTGCAGTCTATCTTTAATAAGTATTGCAAATGTAATATTGTGTCTAAATCATGAATAGTAGTCATTAATCTTTTACAATAAGCCACATAGGCACAGTTTTGAACAAATTTAATAATATTAAAAGTACAAACCTAAAAGTACAAACCTTTTCTCAAATAATGGTGATCAGATTTACAATCACCTTCCAAACGAGAAAAAAAACCCTTTCAAATATCAATTTATTTAACTTTTCTAATAGTACTTTAATACAATTGACCTTGATCTAATTTTCCTTGTTTACAAAATTATTGGAATTTTAAAAACAAAACTAACTAACTTACTAATAGGGTTAACAGTTGACACTTAATGTTATCGATAGTAGGTTTTCGATTTGAAATGAAATATATCGATACCAAAAATACAACAGCGACATGAACACGCCCACCAGGGCTTTTGTTTGCTTCTGCTAACTGTAGTTTTAGAAAACAAAAATAGGAATTGGAGAATTTTAAACTTATATCAGTATTGAGAGAATAGCATTGAAGATGCTATAACAGTAAAGCTTTGTTCATAACAATTGAATATTGTTACTAACAAATTATTATTGATCATAATAATTAAACAAAAATATAAACAATTGAAAATAGCTCCTGCTTATGAAAGGGATCGCACAATTGTTTTTGTATCCTGTTTAGTGAACTTTAAAATTCCCACTTCACTAAATTTAGCAACGCATAACTTCTTTATTCGCTAAACAGTATTCTCTCTTCCTATGCATATTTTGTGTACGTATAATTTTTAATTTCTTTATTATTCTTAATGTAGTGATAGCCAAATTGTAAGGTTAAAAAATTTTTATTCACCCGTATGGAAGTGCGGTACCTAGAATATTTTTTGGCTACCCATTTGGTTCCCACGAGTTTATTGATATTTTAGCAGTCGCAAATGTTCCCACTAAATGAATTCTTTATTTTTTTTAAATCCGGTCCTTTTTCTCAAACGTATATTCAGCTGCACAACAAACTTACCACCTAAACAATATGTGATTATAAGTATTAAAATATTTGAAAATATTTAAGAAATCTTCCCATGAACGTGCATTTTTCCAAAGTCGAACTATTACATCAAAAATCGAGCTGTCACTCAGTCTTAACTACAAATACCTATACATTCTGAAAAAAATACCTTTCTAGATAAGAAGAACCAGCTCGCTGTGAGGTTCGCCCATTATTTTGTTAAATATACTCAAAAGAGGTGTTTTGAACTACTGGTATTGTAATGTTGTCTTCGGTGGCAGGTAGTAAGGAGTCCTACTGACTAATTCCATTAACTTTAAATGAATATCCCATTATCGCTATATAATATACATCTTTTTTAACAGTTAAATATTAATCCTTGCATTCCAGCGAAACTAATTAAATAAAGTAAAATGTGGGCGTGGTAGTTTTTAAACCGTTTTAGCTAAGAAGCTTAGGTTGGCGATGCGAAAAAAAAAATATATAAACAAAACAAGTACTTTTAGAAAAGAACTATTTATTACATCTGTAAACCTGGTATTTTTTGCAAATGGAAAAGGACCACAATCACAGCTGTGCCGGTTATTTTTTTTACCAAAACAAAAATTTCAACAACGGATTCAATTTTGGGAATTTAGTTTTATTTCAGTTCCACCTCGTATGGAATAATTTAACGAGCAAAACAAATGAGTCATGATTATATCCTTTGAGATGCTTGGTGACTTACGACAGGTTAAAACTTGCTGGTTGTTTTCAACAGTAATTCAGACAGCGAAATATTAGCTAGGGAGTCATTAAACTTAAATTTTAAAAACGCGTTGATATATTGGATCAAAATTATTAAGTGCGCTCTCTCGCTTAATGCGTCACTGTAAAACAACTTCATGACTTTACACACCTTTGTGATCATCGAACAAGAAACAAGAAATCAATTACCATAAACAGAACACTTTAATTTTAACTAAATAAAAATTAGACTCTTTATTCGTAGATGGCAGCTCTTGTACTTCATTTGATTAATAATTTATGGCGTTACCCATTTTTATTAATTCTTAACAAGAAAATTAATTAAAAACTTTTTAATAAGTCACATTAAATAATTAATATCTAATAAAAAGACCAAAGCATTGCTTGCATTGCTTTTAAATAAATTGAAATGAACCAAGTTGAATATTTATTTGAAGGACAGTCACCAGACAGCAGACCTGCAAAATGCATAGCGGACACAGCACAGTATAGATATAAATATGTCCTTCTACAGCTTATTAAATGATTAACACAATTTTGTCTGCCACGGCACGTGTCTGACACGCTCAATACCTGTTAATATAAACAAACAAAGACTCTTGGCTTAATTGTTTCTGTGCTTGATTTAAATTTTTAAAAACTACAGTTGGATTTATTTTTGTTCTGTACCATTTGTAGAGAAAGTGTTCAATATTTTATAAATTTCATTAAATACCTATTTACAGTGCCGTAGCCGGGACTTTATTTCGAGGGGAAAACAATACTGGGGGGTATTCCTTACCCCTCAGGAAAATCGGTGGGTCCGGGGGTAAAAAATATTGAAATTTATAACAATACAAAATAAGCTATTTCAGTTTTTAGAAACAAATCATACCAAAAATCAAAAACATTGATATCACCTAAAGGAAATAAAATTCTAAAACTGTACTAGTCAAACTTGTCACGTGCCTATTTTTTCCCATCTACCGTTTCATTATTAATTGTGTCTCTGATAGTCTGGTGCTCGTAAATAGTTTTGCATACCGTATTTTGTTCGTTGTAAATAGTGTTGCATACCTAGTAGTGATAGGATTTAATTATTAATAGCTGTGACATTTTTGTTAATTGGAGTGGGAGTCTTTGTTATTAGATTTCGCCTTGATTTTTGGCCTCGATTGTCGTGTGTTGTCAGCTATATTATTGTTTGGTTTGCTTTTCTGTGTGGATGGGCTGGCTATCAACACGGACGAGCGCGATTATGAGTTGGGAACATAGATTTGCGAAGGTTGTCTGACGCGTGTCCCGTGTCATTTTTCTGATATCCGGCCTGGGAGTGAGTACTTGGGAACAGTCGCTTGGTGTGAGTCTTGAGAGTCGGTAGTGTGGATTTTAGTATCGTCGTGTGATATTAACAAGTGTGCAAAACCTCTACGGTTTTATCTTCACATCTGGCTATATTTGGGGCCATCTTAATTGGATTTTGAAGAAAAACCCCTTAATTTTTAACTTGACCATTCTATCTTGCCTTCGTTGTTGATATTTTTGGTGTCGGGTTAAAATAGCCGCTAGCGGGATTTATTTGAGGGAAGCCATTGTTGGTTAGCACGTGCAGTTCCATAACCATCATCCATATCGACGATAAATTTCAGTGTTATAAAGACTTGCTTGGTGTTTTTAGCAGAAATTATTATGATAATACTACTTGGTGTTTCTGTTTCTTGTATCATCGATGTAACAGTGACGTCTCTATGAAGTTTTTAATTGGTTACATAGTATTGAGTTTAATTTTATCAACTTATCAGTTATTAAGTGCTTGACCTAAGTGTTTTCAATAGTTTAAAAGTAACAAATTATTTTCATTAAATTTGTACCTGCTCCAAGTTGAATCTGAATTTATACATTACTGAATATAGTTTATGTAATTATTGTGATGGTTTCAAATTATTATTTTTGTTGCAAGTCCATTTATTTTGTATTTTTTTTTTAATCTTTTGCTATCAAGAATTCTATATAAAACTAATTATTTTTGAAATTTTAAATATTGTGAACATTTTTTTTTTTTAATTCTCTTTTGTACATCATTAGGTTTTTATTATCGTCTAAAAGATTGTTATAATTAATTTAAATATTATTTTAAGAAAAGTGTATTAAATTCGTTTAATCCACTTTACCAAAAATACAGAATTTGTTGTAAAAAAAAATCATAACATCATTTTTACTTAATTAATATATTGCAGGAATTGTAAATATAGTTTTATTTATTTAGTTCACCATAATTGTTTGTTGTTTATCGTGTGGCTCTGCTAGTGCCTACAAGACCTAGGGGTTTCCGGCTTATACCGTCTAAGTCGGTGGCGCGGCTCACTTTTATATATATTTTTTTCTTCTACCCTCTACGGCTGAGTTTGGGCATAATTTGCCAGTAGAGAGACCGCTGGCAGAGTACTCTTTAGAGAACAAAAAAAAAGACGTGGCAAACTTTTGATCAAAAGTGTAATTTAATAAATAATTAATGTATTCTTTACAAAAAAGGTTAAATAAAATAAAAGCTGGAATAGATCGCACAAATAACTAGGCCATTGTTTTGAAACAACTTCAAAGCATAATTTAATTCTGTCATCATTAATTTCTGCGCAGAAGCACAAGCTTTTTAATACACTTTTGTGAGTTAAGAATCTATCATTTATTTCTTGAAGTAGAAAGTCCAACAAGGTAATAAACAACTTAAGTCTGAAATCCTTGAACAACTCGTTACAAGCTGATTCAGAGTTGTCTCTCATATTTTAAATTTCCTTGGCAGACACTTCACCACGTCAACTCGGGGAGTGTACCATTTTTAGAGACTCTTTGCTGTGCAATTGAAGCGGTATAGCACAGCATCCTCGGCCTAGCACAGTATTGTAATATTGCGGTCACCCATTTTGTATCCATTAAGTCCACGCACTTGCTTTATTATTTCGTCCATAATTATGTTGAAAAATTAGTGAGTCGCCCTGTCGTATCCTCTTGTCTACAGAAATTGGCTCAGTGAGATCTTCATCGATCTTGGCTTGGATATTGTTGGCACTGTATAAATTCTCTATGGTTTTTCGTAAGTTATGGGGTACTATGGGGTACTTCATAAATGAATTACCGATTAAATATAATTTTCTTAAATTTTAATATTTCCCGTTAAAATAATCAAAATATGTGACAATTTGAGTTTATATTAAAGTATTTTTTTAAAAAGAAGGAACTGTAAATTTTTAGACATAACGATACGCAAGCATGTACTTATAAGAAGTTAATACCGTGGTTATAAAGTAGCATTTCACTATATCATTAAAACATGTCTGGAAGCTGCCTCCTGCAATTATAATCGGATTCATTAAGTCATCATCAGGGTGCTGCGTCACGCTGGAACCAGTGTAGGATTTTGATTTCCCCAGTTTTTAATTATAACGTCATTTATTAATATCTTGATTGAAACGTCAACGTATTTACAAAAAACTATATAATTAATTAAATTGAGAAGAAACCAATTATGAATTTAAAAAGTAAGAGGGATACGGTAAAATTTGTTGGAAATATTAACCAATAATATTTTAACTGCTCTATTTCTAAATAGTTTCAAATTTTTTCCAGAATAGACTTAATATTTAGTTTTCGTAACAATGTGATAAAAATTTGATCCATAACATATTGACAACAAATTTACACTGTTAAAAATTTCTCTGGTAATTTTACAAATAATGCATGGAAAGCTTGAATGCAGAAACATTTGTCCAAAACTAAAGTAGGTTTAGTAAGTATCCATCTGTTTAAAATTACAGTGCCTTTCTTGAATTTTACTTAACATCTTTTATGCCGAATTTTGGCATATTTCCACATTTCAAGGTCCCCAGAGTCGAATACAATAGTTTTTAAGTGGACGTCTGTGTGTGTATGTACGTATGTTAGTATGTGTGTTCGGAATTATTTTTCGTCTCGATTATCTCGAGAACAAAAAATGATATTCGGCGCATAATTACGCAGCTTGGAACTAATTAGATTTTTAGCAAACTCGGTCTTGCTGTTTTTTATGGAGAGTAAAAAAACTGAAAAAAAATGTAGACTCTCGGAATTATTTTTCGTCTCGATTATCTTGAGAACAAAAAATGATATCGACGTAGGGCCAATTGCATTCGACGCATAATTACGCAACTTAGAACTGATTAGATTTTCAGCTAAATCGGTCAAACTATTTTTTATGGAGAATCAAATAACTGAAAGAAATGGTAATGGTTAATTTTGCAATTTATAAATGTTTATTTATTTTATTTTTAATACAGAATTTTAAGATCTCTTGAATAATATGATTATTGCATGTTAGGAATATTTGTTTAAAAAATATGATGACAATATTTCATAAAAAGAGATAGTATTAGAAAACAAAAATAGGAATTGGAGAATTTAAAATTGTGTCAGTATTGAGAGAATAGCATTGGAGACGCTATAACTTTGAAAAATTATTGTTAGTAATAATCAAGCATTGTTTATAACAATTGAATATTGTTACTAACAAATGATTATTGATCATAATATTAAAAATAAATTTTAATTGTTGTAAATAATAAAAAATAGCTACTGCTTATGAAATGATAAGAAAAAGTTTGAAAGAAAACGGTTGAAATAAACAAAAAATTGTTAATGACAATTATAATTCGTTATAATCAATTTAAAATCGTTTTTTATAATAATAATTATAACAACAAAACATATGGTATTTTTTAATTCTTTACACTGGAAAGTTAGTCGAATGGACCTCTCGGGTCGCTCACCCAGACCACTGATATTTTTTAAAGTAATTTCACAATCAACCTTTGTAATTTTACAAGCAATTTTTGATCTGGCAAGTTTCGAAAATCACAATGCCTCTCTTGAATTTTACCAAGCATACAAGAATTCAATAAATTTAGTTAAAATGGTATAAATTTTATGATTTCACAAAATAATTTCCAGATTTAAATTTTGTATTGATTAAAATAATATCTATGAAAAATTATCGTAACTGTTTTTTAAATTGAGTTAATATTTTCTCTCAAAACAATAAAAAGATAGTGATTTACTTTTTACTAATCGAGTCTTTATTCGTATTAAGTTTAAAATATTATCAATTTAATGTAGACGTACCTAATTAAAAATTCAATTAAATCTTTAAGATTTTGCATTAATAAATAATAATTTTAAGATGTGATGGTCAGTATAATGCGTTCCTACATAATTTGAGTTAGCAATGAAAAAAAGATAGTGTCTTAACGCTAAAGTATAAATTGAATACATAAAAAATATTTCAAATTTGTTTCTTTTACAATCATTAATTAGGGTTTATGAATATCATAAAACAATATTGATAAATATATAAATAATAAATAAATATTGTTAAAAATGTAAAAGTTATTAAAATTCAATTGATTTTTGCTAAAAATTTAATACCAGTACTAACAGAATATTCTTTAAATCGTATAAAATATTATTTATGTCATACTAGTTCATTATTGTGTTTTTATTACTTAGTTACCAACTATCTAATGTCGTACTTTATGCCCGTGCGGGCCTAAAGAGAAATACTTTTTTGGTTAACTTATTTAATCACCTTTATTAATGAAATTACAAACGGAATATAGTAATATATGTAAATATTCGATGAACATTAATTAACATAACACCCTCGGGCGACTTACAAACCCTCAGGCCAGAGGCCCTCGGGTTTGTAAAACGTCGCCCTCGGGGCATAAACATCTATTTATGCCCTTGGTACATAAATAACTATTTTGTGTTAGGAAATAAAAAATTATTACTTTTTTGTATGAACCATGTTTTTTTTTTTATTTTTCCAACTTCATCGTCAATAATGTGTTTAAATGATTATTAATTTTTTTGTTACGATACTCACCATAACAGCATTGTTTCTTATCTAAATAAGGAAATATCGTACCTACTATCAAATATTTGCAATACCTATACGATATTTTGTGTCGGTATTCCACATCCCAATGTTTTCACAACTTATCTCGACCTATTAGTGAATACTAAAAGGTAAATACAAAAATATTCAGCGTTCTTATCATTTGTTTGGCGAAGGTGGTACAGTGCCGGCGTAAAAACCTTCAAGACAGGATAATTTCAGATTATTTTCGTGTAAGTACTAAATATTCATCGTATCTAGCAAGTCGATATGTTGTTTTTTTTACTTTTAATATGCTTAGCTTTGCTTGTTCTGGTTTAGTTTGAATATTAAATTATTTTTTTTAAAAGTCTGCTCAATGTGGACGTAGCACATGGTCACATGATGAGTCCATGAAACTCTTAGCATACGGCGATAGCACCATATTTTGAAAGCTTCAATCCGCTAACAAGTAGCTTCGGACATCGTCCATGCCTCTACAGATGCACTGAAAACACGTAGCATCTCGAGATTCGTTTTCGAAGATGAAGACTCAGGTTCATGCTACTTTTTTCATACGGTTAAATGATGATCGTGCTTTTTCAATCCTTACTTTGATTTCGTAGGTCATTCAGACTTTCTCCTAAGTATGTTATTGTTGGTACTATTTGTAGTATGGATCCATTAACGAAGAATTGGGCATTGGTATTGTTTTTATTGACTGTCATAATTTTAGTTTTTGATATATTTTGGACATGTGTTGACCAGTCTTTGAAGTAGGTACTCCAGCGCTGTCAGCAATCAATACGGTGTCATCTGCATATCACAAATTGTTGACATTTTCTCCATTTATCAAGATTCCATCCTGTTTATATTCCAGCGCTTCTTTGAAATTTTTTTTTTGAATATACATTAAACAATAGAGGAGACAGTACTCAAGTACTCAAGAGAAACACGAGGTATTTTTTAAAATCCTTTTAATTATCATTTTCCAGTTTTTAAATTTTTTTTTCCTATCTTGCCGAATTTGCCGTTACTAGATTCGTACCCAACTCCAAACAATTTTTGGTACATTATTTTTATCTTTTAATCCTCAATTTATATTATCCCAAGTTTATAAATTTATTATCTTCTTCTTACAGTGTCTTGCTTTTTCATGCGTTGACGACTTCCATATTGACTACTTTTTTGTATCTATCTCTATCTTGAGCTGCGTGGAGAAGTTCCTCAGCAGTTAAACCTGTCCATTGTCGAAGATTTCGAAGCCAGGATAGCTTTTTGCGGCCTATCCATTTTTTCGCTCGATTTTGCCATTCAGAATAAGCCGAAGCAGACTATAACGTGGTCCACGCATCACATGTATTCCAGTTTGCGGCGCTTGATGGTAGTTAAGAGCTCTCTATCGTGCCCTATTCTGATGAGTACATTCTCGTTCGTAGTTCGGCTTGTCCACGAAATTTTGAGCATCCGTCTGTACAGCCACATCTCGAATGCAGCAATGCGGTCAATAATTTTTTGGTGGAGCGTCCATGTTTCGCAAGAGTACAACAGAATAGACCATACATAACACGTTTATTATCTATCGGACCCAATCAGAATAAAAGATAACTAACTTAACATCAGGCCCGCGCCTAGTATTTTGGCGCCCTTGTGTAAATTTAAAATAACGCCCCAAATTTGTATTACGTTCATATGTGAGTTAAGTACAGATACGGGTTAAGTTAGGTATTATTATCCACTATTGAAAAATAATTTTAAAAAGTATTTTCATAAATTTATTTTCATTTTTATATTTTACAAGTACAAGCCGTACAAGTATTTTCTCATTGAGGTACATAACATAATTGTAAACTTATAAAAAACAGAAATATATTCCAACAGTATTTTTTGTATTTTAGTTTCAAATGTATATATGATACAAAAGCACAAGAAATTAAATTTTTTTTTTTTTATTTAGAAAAGTGTCTTAACTACAAAGGTCACTGACACGAGATACAATGTATAAAATAACTATATATTACATTGAGAAAAAGAAAGTTAGATCTTATTATAGATGTCTTTCTCTTTAAGGTAATTTAGTAGTTTGGAAAACTGATCACGTGAGCTCAAAATCTTCTTAATATTTCCTTCCACTTGTGGTGCTGACGTTGGGCCGCGTAAGTTGCACATTTAGTTAAGATGTGTTTGACAGTTAGAGGATCGTTGCAGAATTGACATATTGGTGGGTCATAAGATGTAGATGCGTCAGGCTCATATTTAAAACATTAAAAATATCACGGGACGAAACTGATCGACAAATAAAAACAAAACAATGTATTATTTTGATAATGCAACATGTCACCTTTTAAAGGTTAATATCCAGGTACCTATAAGTTATTGTTATTAATATTTTAGCTAAGTGATTTAATTATTTTAATAATGCAACATGTCACCTTTTAAAGGTTACTATCCAGGTAACCATATTGGCCATAATAACTTTGTTTATCGCAGCTCGGAATAGTTCAACGGATGATTTGCGATACCACTCTCGAAGATTTCGGAGCCAAGGTGTTCTTCTTCGTCCTGGACCCCTACTTCCGGAAATCTTATCCTGCATCACTAAATGAAGGAGGTAATATTTCTCTGGATGCCTCATCACGTAGTCGAAGTATTCGGCTTTTTATTATTTTAATTATTTCTGTGTTTTTCCTCATTCGTTGTAGAACCAACCACCTCATTTCTTATTCGGTCCATTCAGCTTATTCGTAGGATCCTTCTGTAGACTAACATTTCAAAGGCATCCAGTCTCCTAAATAATGAGTCGGTCAGCGTCCAACTCTCTACTCCATAGAGCAATGCGGAAAATATATAACAGCGTGTTAGTCTGATGTTTAATTTTAAAGTGATTCCTTTGTTGCAGAGAATTCTTTTTAATTTAAAAAAAGCGGTTCTGGCTTTTTCGATACGGATCTTTATTTTTTTGTCCCAGTAGCCATTAATATTAGCGCCCAGGTATGAGATGTTGTTAACCTTTTCTAGCTGTATCCCGTATGCCCTGATTTGTATTGGTGGTATTGGTATTTTGCTGACAACCAGAACTTTGGATTTTGAAGTATCGAGTCTTGGCCCATATTTGTTACATGACTCGGTCACTCTGTTGTAATCCAGGTATTAGGTATTGTTATTAATATTTTAGATAAGTCAATTGAGTTTTTCGTGCTTTAATTTTTGCAAATTGTTTAATTAAATCTTCGGAGTATAATTATTTTAGCTGGTCCGATTCTATTGAAATGATAGCAAGATTACTTAGTCGCTTTTGCCCCATGGTCGATCTCAAATAATTTTTTATTATTTTGAGTTTTGAATAGGATCGTTCTGCGGTAGAAACCGAAATAAATAATAATAAAAGTATTATGCTCGTGTTAGAAAAAGAATCCACTAAGTTGTTAATTGTTACATAATTTAAAGTTTCTTCTGGAGACGTAATCACTTTTTCATCAAAATTTTGTAAATATTGCAATTCTTTAACAATTCTCGTTCATTGCGAGTTTTGTCATTTAGTAAAATTTTCAACTTTTTGACATAATTCTAATTGTTCGTTTTTAGAATAATCATTATAAATTTTGTTTTGACAATGTTGTTTGTTGCTTTATCTTTTTTTTACTCTCGAGTTGGTGCCGTCGTGCGCCACACGACTTTGCCCTTATGTACGGCGCGGTCCTGCTTAACATTTATTACAAAATAAGAATTTTGGAACCTTCGTCTGAAAATATTTTTAATTAGGTACCTACTATTAAACAAACCGTACTTTGTAGCTTAATTCTTAGGTACCTACAGTAGGCAATCGATATTTCTGCATTTTTATTATTTTTTATCCATTTATTTTAAAAGATGTATTTTTTGAGTATTTTAATTTATTATTAATACTGTAACTATTTGCATATTTTAGGTATTAGATTCTCATATCACAATTTATGATATGTTGTGGAAAATCCCCAAATATAATTTAAAGTTTCTGCACTGACGTTGAAATTAGAGTACATAAAAATAACCTTAGGTAGGCGTTAATGTAAATAATTTTCAATATCCATCGCATGAATCTCAATTAGTTTATTACTTTTTTTATCTGATTGTAAGATAAAAAACAATTGTATCCTAAAATAAACCATTAATTTTAATCGCTTCCAGTAAATATTAAACTATAACTTTCATTTGCCCACCGTGTGAGAAGATTATATATGTAGCTCTTTTATAGATCTTATTACGATATTTTCTCCTTGGGTTCGGTAATTCTAAACTCTCAGTACAATAACCAACAATTTTTAATCCAGTAGTTCTGTACAATAAATTTCATTTTTACAAATCACTCTACAATCACTTTCGGTGAATGATACAAATAAACTCAGGCAGGAACAGGTTGATTACATCAATAGAGATCTTAAAGCAATCGTCGACTGGGGAACCAACAATCTTGTTCAGTTCAACGCCCAAAAAACACAAAGTGCCGCGTTTTCCAAGAAAGTGAATTCCTCAAATCATCCCATCACAATGTACGAAAATACCCTTGAACCAAGTCCCTCCATCTCGATTTTGGGAGTCACGGTGTCCAATAATATGTCTTGGCATGACCATGTTGCTAACATCGCAAAGTCGGCAAGCCAGAGGCTAGGTTTTCTGTGGAAAGCCAGAAAGTTTTTTACTCCTGATCAACTGTTGATGACGTACAAGGCTCAAATCCGACCTCTACTGGAGTATTGCTCGCACATTTGGGGTTCAGCACCAAGGCATTCTCTTCGTCTTCTAGATTCCTTTCAGAAAAGAGCCATTCGCTTCATAAACAGCTTAACTCTCACAGATACCCTTCACCCTCTAGAGCATAGAAGAAGAGTTGCAGACCAGTCATTGCTCTACAGATATTTCTATGGCAGATGCTCCAGAGAAATAAAAACTCTTGTACCACCATTGGCCACATTCGGCCGAAGAACTCGGCACGCTGATCAGTCTCACCCATTTACTCTCAAGATTGACACTACAAGAATCCTTCTTTTACAGGGCTGCTACGGAATGGAATAAGCTTCCAAAATCAGTTTTTCCAGAGAACTATGACCTGCAACTTTTTAAAAAGCGTGTCCACAATCATTTCCTTTCTATAATCCCTTCCCCTTCTAATAGTCGCAGTGCGGGCCGTCCGCGGCACACACGATAGGTCTACCCTTTTTGCGACTATTTTCTTACAAAAAAGAAAAAAAACAATTACTTTAAAATACTTGACTTTAAACTAACTTCAACTTTAACTTTTAAAACTAAAACTTCGATTTATGATTCCGTTTAAATACCTCCAAATCAACGTTCTCGAATAATCGGCACTATTTAAAGAAATCCTAGAATCATCCAGTGTCTTCTGTGTATTGGCTCATTAAATATTCACCCCAAACGGTGGTCGATGCGCTGTCGCGACAGACAACAGGTCCGGCTCGTAACAATATTTTATTTTTTTTATTAGAAAAAAAATAAAAATTTTAATATTCTGTATACTTCTTCTTTACTTTTCGACAAATTTATAGTCTTTATCAAGGCTAAAACTTATAAATGGGTAAAAAAACATCAAACATAAATGGTACCTATGACCTTACGTGTAAAATATATTGTCATAACTTTAAAAAACTTTTATCACATTGATAAACATTTTATTTCATGAGTGTGGATGTTATTTTAAGATATCTAAACTTCTGATTTGTTAAAAATAACTTTTAATATTTGAATAGAAGCCTTTGGATTTTAAATTTCTATTTAAAATATTTTATTAAAAAATCAATGTATTATTTTTCAATTTTTATATGATTTTATTCATCAGGTTTTGTGTTTTTCGATCGCTTTATTTAACAATAATCTTTTCTTAGTCTCAACGCTACTCAGCAAAATAAATGGGTATTAGATAGATACTTACTTACCTTTAGTTGTCTTAATATCTATAATTTTGTTTTTTACTGTATCTTTATTGCTCTTGTATAATTAAATCACTTTACAATGATTCCACTGGTTGTGTCAGGATAAACGGAGCTTACACGTACTGATTTAACATCGAACATCGAACATCAATGCAAGAAACTACCATCAAATTGGTAAATCTTTCGAAGAATAATGTCAGATAGACCCTTCGGAACCTATCCCATTTCATTAAAAAAGTTACAAAAATGTATTTATTTCTTTGTTGGTAAATACGACAATAATATAAAAAGCTTTTTTCGACTTCTTTGAAAACTTCTTTATTGTGCGGTGTCATAAATCTAACTAGCGGCACACTTCAAGGAAATGAGACAGATAAGGACAATGTTTATAATGTATTAAAACGAAGCTGGACGGATTTAAGGAAAAAAAAAACATCTTGTATCATTCGACGCTTAAGATATGTATTTGTTTCTAGTGTTTGTTTTTGTATATAACGTTGTCGTCTTAATGATTAACAAATAAAATATTATATCGAAGAAAGAATTATGGAGTAACGACATTTTCTTCTTAGTTATAATATAGCGGATATTTCTTAAATATATCGGAATTGTATTAAATATCTTATCGGGCATTTAATAAATTAAAAAAAACTACTAAACAATATCAAAATTATCGTTTTAAGTGGGATAAAGGAACGCTGTGGTGTGAAAGAAGATTTGGTTACAAAGATAAATAAAGGAATGGTTAGATGGTTTGGACACGCAGAAAATATGGATGAGGGAAGATTGACGAAACAGATTTATAAGGCGGGTGTGAATGGACAAGTCGGCAGTGGTCGACCTCGGTAAAAATATCTCGATCAGATCGACATAGTTTTGAAAATAGGCCGGGTCAAGAGCACCAACAACCGACGAGCATTTATGAGAGCACTGATGAAAGTAGAATAAGCGAAAGATGTGTGTAAGAACCGTAGCAAGTGGTATCTGCCCATCCTTACGGGAGAAAGGCGTGACTATTTATGTATGTATGTTTAAGTGTACAAAACTACGAGTGTAATTGTTTATTTTTAGCAAGATTTAATTCTTGCTTAAGTGCGCCAGTATTTGTAACTTGGTTAGACGCATGGGCTACCATCGTAGACTAATTTATATTTAATATTTCTTCTTAGTCCATTACATCATACATGATGTGTATTGGTTGTTGTGAATTTCTGTCATTATCCTGTCTCTCCAGGACGTGACTAATAATTTTTTGCCATCATTGCCTGCTGTTAGCCTCTCTTGTTGCTGTCTCTAAATTTAGGCCAGTTAAATTGCGAACGGTGTCTGTCCATCTCGTTGGTGATCGGCCTCGTCGTCTTTTACCAAATGGCAGTCCCTGTACAATGGGGCGCTCCACATTATCGTGTCGAATTATGTGGCCGAAGAACCTTAGAGCCCGCGCTGGAGTTTTGCTCGACAAACGGTGCTCTATTCTTACTTGTTTTAATATGGATGCGTTTGTTCTTCGAGCAGTCAATGGGATTCTTAACATTCTGCGAACACCACATTTCCAACGCATCGATTCTCCGTCGATCAGCGGCCTTGATCACCCACGTTTCCGAAGCGTAACAAAAAACTGAGAATACCAGTGATTTTACTAGAGCTTTTTTTGTTTGGATCGAGATGTTGCGATCTTTCCATACTCTGGTGAGTTGGTTCATAGCTGTTTTATTCAGTTGAATGCGTCTACGAATTTCAGGTTCACAATCCCCATTTGATGTTATTATTGACCCTAGATACACGATCTTTCCGACGACTTCGCAATTTGCCACATTGTCTGGTTGTGGAGCCACCTTCTTGTTCATTGTTTGATATGATCTTCGTTTTTTTGTAGTTTATTTGCAACCTATATCTTAAGCTCACAGATTCGAGTCTTTCGAGGAACATCGTTACTTTTTTCTCATTACTGGCAACCAAAAAGGTGTCATCTGCATATCTTAAATTTGAAATTTTTTGACCTCCCACAACAAAACCGCGGTCCCAGTTTTTTAGCACTATTCTCATTAAGTGTTCTGAATATAGGTTAAATAGCAACGAAGGCAATCCTACACAGCACTACTTAACTCCTTTTTTAACCAAGGCTTCCCCAAAAAGAGAGAGAGATGTCCATCTTTATGACTGCCTTACTGTTTGCATATAAATTCTGAATAAGCATTACGAGATCAGATAGCACAACGATGTCCAAAAGAATATCCAACATCCTTGTCCATATCACATTATCGAATGCTTTTGTAAAGTCTGCAAAGCAAAGGTAAAGGGGGCTATAGTGTTTTCTAGCTTTTTTAATCAAAATACGTACATTACCCCTACCCATCACAAAACCTGCCTGCTCTGGGCTAATTGGAAATGTTGTTAAACGTTACAATCTTGAATGGATAATATGGAGCATGATTTTACTGTCATGGGGTTTAATGTAGAGAATCCAATTTTGCTTTTTGCGGTGGTTTATTTATCAGCAATACACAGGATAATAAAAAATCATAAAAATATCATTTTCTTTTTTCTTGTTCATGTATCTATATAATCCTCAAAACTTCTACCAGTAGCCAAAAATCTGAGAGTTAATGCCAGTCTGTCGGAGACCGATAAACGCGTTGTACGGTGTTGCAGACTTTTGTTGATGGTATGTTCGTCCATTCGAAATAGTTCTTCTGATCACATATTTCATTTCTTTTTTAATCCACTTGTGATAAAATACCTGCTATTTGTAATGATAAACATAATGACAGTTTTA
Organism: Agelastica alni; assembly: GCA_950111635.1. Taxonomy (NCBI): domain Eukaryota; kingdom Metazoa; phylum Arthropoda; class Insecta; order Coleoptera; family Chrysomelidae; genus Agelastica; species Agelastica alni. Next base: position 69,833,206 of record OX467710.1, read on the forward strand.
TTGAATGAGTAAGTGCTTAGCATTTATTTATTACAAAATTGAACAGGGGGCAAAAGTACCTATATAAGTAGTAACATATTTAAAAAATAAATATTAAACTAGCTTACCATTTATATCCAACAAAATTTTGAATATTAACATTAACTTTTAAGTTTAGTAGCATTTTTGGAGGTGAGTGCAGCGATAGTGACATTAAAACGTATTCTTTTGATGATGGTACATTTAAAAAAAAAAGATTGGATAGCAAATTTTGTCATTTAAATTTTTTTACTGGTATGGTATGTATGGATGTTTGTTACTCTTTTACGCAAAAACCACTGAATGGATTTTAATGAAACTTTACAATAATGTAGCTTATACATCAGAATAACACATTGGCTTCGAGTTCTCTCGAAGGAGTAGGCAGATTGAGACCCCGGCGTCAAGTCACAAATCCCTAAACCTTACCCGATTGACTACACCTGAGGAGTAGGCATATTGAGGCCTCAGTGTGGAAATAATTCTTTCTTCGTGACTACACCTGAGGAGTAGGCAGATCGAGACCTCAGTGTGAAAATCACTTCTCATCCCAAAATTTACTTTCTACTTCTTGAAAATGGCTTCAAAATCGAAGCCGAAACGTCGAAATAAACAAATTTCTAGACGCGGTTCAACCCGAACTTTAAGTATTACAAATATATATATTTACATTTATTTATATTTGTTTTATTAAATTATGTAACTGACCGCTATCGGTGCGAAGTATTCGCACGGGTCACCTCTAGTAGTTAATAGATACACATTCCTGAGTATATTTTATTCGTCAATTTTATGGTTAAGATATTTTAAAACCGCTTTTTCCATATAAATATGGTTTTAAAAAATATTTTTAACAGCGAACACATAAAAATAATCCAAATGTTACAGTTTTTATAGAGAAAAAAACATATAACACAAATACTACGAAATAAGTAACTCCGAAGTTGTTTAATTTGCGAGCAATACGTAATTTGGTGCAGCAGCAGTAGGAAAAGTCATTTTCGTAATGCCCGAGTGGCTTTATTCAACTCTCGATGTAATGTAATTGGTGGCACGTTACCCAGTAGCAGGTCGATTATACTGAGATTGGTACTTACATGGCCCCCACCTTAATATAACATAACCAGTAGCGACTCAGCGGGATGTCGTTAAAGCTGGTAGCGACTAGAATTGGTGGCGTTAGTGGAGGTGAAACTTGTTATTATGCAGTTCACGCAACCGCCCTAATTTTACCATGAGCGTTATTACATACTTGTTGAACGTGTTATTTGCTTCGTTATCCTGTTACACACAGTCATGACTGACTGGGTTTTACTTCGTCGTTACAAGGATTTATTTAATGCCGATATTAGTTCATTCGTTTTAGGTTTTTTTTTTTATGTTCTGGTTCCCACGAAAAGGGATATCCTGTAATGTTTAGAGAACATCGTGGGAACCAAGTGAAAAAAGGTAGGAGTTGGTGTTCTTCTTAAATTTCTGGAGGTTGTATGCCTCGGGGAACACCTCCCTAGGCAATGAGTTCCAAAGCCTCGCAATTCGTTGGATGAATGAGTCTTTGGAAAGTGATGTTCTGCAGGTCTCCAAAGTGTCCACGAAGGGGTGTGAAGACTGAACTTGACGGGTTAATCTCGAAGAGACTGCCAAAGGAGGAACGATTGTTGATATTTCAGAAGAGCATCGCCCATGAAAATATCTATAAAATAGAGACAAATCGCCAACTTTTCTACGGTGTTCCAGACAAGTGAGCGAGTTTGTAAGCGAGGCATCACCGACGAGACGAATTGCCCTTTTTTGGATAGAATCCAGTAGCTTCAGGATATGTTTAGGTGCTGCACTCCAAATATGGGAACAGTACTCCAGTACAGGTCGGATCTGTGCCTTATAGATCATAAGCAGCTGACTGGAGGTGAAATAGCTCTTGGCACGAAACAAAAAACCAAGTTTTTGGGATGCACTTTTTGGCAATGGACCTCACGTGATTTTCTCAGGAAAGGTTATTGCTGATAGTAATACCAAGCATCGATATGGATGACTTCAGTGGTATGGTTACTCCTGACAAAGTTATGTTAGGCACAGTGAGATCGGCTTTTCTAGAGAAAAGACATGCTTGTGTTTTGTTTGCATTGAATTCTACCAAGTTATTGGATCCCCATTCGAGAATTGTTGCTAAGTCCATATTTATATTGTTAACATTTCTTCCTCGTTCATTTCTGGTTTCACGGGCTGATATAGGGGCCCTGGAAGAGAAAGTGGTATGGAGGGTACTATCATCGGCAAAGCTGTGTACGGGACATGAAGTTGCTTTCAATAGGTCGTTGATGTGAAGTAAAAATAGTGTTGGTGCTAGAATGGATCCTTGCGGAACACCAGCATTTATGAGTAGAGTGTCAGATGAAACTCCATCGACCACTACATGGAGAGACCTGTTTGAGAGAAAACTAGCAAGCAGAGAACACAGCTGAGGGGGCAAGCCATAAGATGGAAGCTTGGCGAGGAGTCCCTGGTGCCAAACTCGATCGAACGCCTTGGAGATATCTAATGCCACAGCTAAAGTTTCTCCATACTTTTCAATAGATAGCTGCCATATATGTGAGACGAATGCGAGCAGGTCACCAGTTGATCTCTGATGGCGGAAGCCATATTGCCTATCATTGATAATTCCTGAGTCTTCCAGATATTTCATGAGCTCGATGTTGATGGCTTTTTCCATGACCTTTGAAATAATAGATAGCAGTGCGATAGGTCTGTAGTTGCTAGGTAGGGTCTTTTTGCCTTTTTTAGGGACTGGCTGTACTCTTGCAATTTTCCAATTGGACGGAAATACTCCCAAATTGTAAGAGTGGTTGAACAACTTGCAAAGAACAGGTGTTAGTTCGGGGGCACATTTCTTGAGAACAATCGGCGGGATTCCGTCAGATCCACAGGCTTTGTTGGTATTGAGACCCAGCAAAATCTTTCTGATAGTACGTTGGCGAAAGGTGATCTCGGGCATGTGACTGTATTTAACAACATAAAAAAAACCACCAAAAACTAAGAATGCAAAGAACATTATTAATGTTGTATATCCCATTTTGTGTACCAACTAATAATGCTTTGATTAGGAACTCTGTGATATTTTACCACCTGGTATTCGGAAGAATTAATTTATGGTACGAAGGAGGTATTAATGCATTGCAGAACAGTGAGTCACAAATTTTTTTATGAAAGAGTCTTTCTTCAAACAAAAAAGTACTTAACAATCTTGCTTGTGACCATATCTGTAGATAATTTTTTCGGATATAAAATGTCTGACAAAAATTTTGAATGGAATGTATTAATTTAAATTTATAACGTTTACATAACAACTTAAATAAACTTTAAGGTACCTTTTTATTGGATGCGCTCTTCTTTGGATAGTTGAAACATTAATTTAAAGCCTAAAGAAAGAGGCGAAGTTCCATTTTTAAATTTTTTATAGATATCTTTTCAAAATAATTTTAATTGAAATAATATTCTAATACATAATAGCGTCAATAGAAAATAGGGTAAATACTTACTACCTCTTTTAATTTGATGGTCAAATGCCGTCTTAATACCTTAATAATTCATTATCAGTATTTGAGTTTTTCCCTGGTTTTTTTTATCATTACTAAAAATAGTATGAACTTCTGGCCCGTTCGTATTCGTTTTATATACCTATTCGTTATTTCTTTAATCCATACTGATCCAAATCTTAACTAACCTCTTAAGTTATTTGTTATTGTACTTATCACATTTGAACTACAAGAGAATTTTTGCTTCCAATGAGGTAGAATTTAGATTGTAGGGGGGTCATGAAGGATATGCAGCCTCTCAAGCACCTTGACCTATCAGATCTTTTGTGCATAACCCTAAATCTATTCGAGGCCCGGAATTCCGAGACTTCGTACAAAGTTTATCAATTTCCTGGAAGCTAAGGTTCCTGACATCGGAGGGCTTTAAAAAGGCCCCTTCCAGAAACTTGAGCGTCTTGCAGAAAAACGCTGGTCATTCGCAAAGCAAATATTCTGCAGTTTCAGCGAAGTTCTCGCAGTACTTTCACTCTCTGTTTTGCCCATCTTTTTCAGGTGATACTTCAGAGGGCAGTATCCAGTGAGGAGTCCAGTCACCAGTTTCAAGTCTTTTGTCCAACTCGAGAAGCTGTTTAGCTTTCCTTGGCGAGAGGCTCATTAACCTTTTGTCCTGGTACTTTATTCCACCATGTAAAACGGATGGACGAGAACAGACTTTCGAAAATAGTCCTAGAAAACAACCCGCCCGGTTCAAGACCTCCCGGGAGGCCACCTAAAAGATGAAGAGATAGTTGGCAATCTACCTCTAAGGAAAAGATGCAGAGGCAGCTTCATAATTAACAGATCGACAGATCTCCAATAAATAGAAGAAGAAAACTTTATTCCAGTGAAAATTGTGTATTTGCAGCTTCCTTAGCAAGGCAGTCTGCTTCCTCTTTGCCTCTAACTTCCTGGAACCCAAATCAGAGTGACTTGGTTGTTTGGTGCCAGTTGTCTCAGAGATTGTTTAAAGTCCCATGTCAGCTTAGACTCACAAGTGTATGACCTCAGAGCTTTTAGTGCTGCTTGGCTATCTTATAAAATAAAGATTGTTGCCCTTTGGGTGTCCCTTTCGATGCAATACTGGGCATTCTAATGTTAATTTTAAGTTACCATTTTCTCTCTGATCCTTTGTCTCTTGAAGAAGCCCTACTTGGGAGGCTTTTTGTAAGTATGCACTTCGATCTGATGAGGTCTATTGAAGCACTACTTATTATTCAGACTTTGATAATTTTCTTCGCAATATAAATCTAATTTATTTAATATCTTTTTAAAAAGCGAAGAATTTTTTCCAACTAAACGAAACCAGTACTTATACCTAAATTCAATTACGAGCATTTCGAAGAAAAGTTTTTAACAAACAAAGAAAAAATAAAGACCAACATTTGGTATGTTTTATCTAGGGATAAAATTAAATGTTTTTTTTTGATGCGAAGAAAATTTTTTTAAAAGAACAAAATACTTGAAGTTTTTTTTGTAACAAAGAAACTGACAGAAAATTTGGGGGAGGTTTTGATTCGAATGATATACTATCCGGCATCGCTGGGCTAAAAAAAGTGATTGGTGGGACGAAGCACTCATACCGTATTGTTCGTTGAGTCACCTTGTACAAGAGCCCGCAAGAAAAAGAAATGCGCGAAGGTGGAGCCATCATCAAAATCTGGGCGAATGGCATTTCGCAACAAGAGATTGTTTCGAAAATAATAGAAATCTCCCGTGGAATCTTTCTTCGGGAGAGTGAATAATAGCTCAGACGACGTTGAATATCAATGAACTTTCAACAATGAGAGGCGGATATCGTCATTGATTATATTAGCATAAATATATGTTGTATTGTCGGGCTTTTGAATCGACCGACCGGTGACATTTGAAGGAGCGTTCTTTTAACAATCTCAACGTTAAACTTGTTTGAGCAGATCAAATAATTTAACTTTTTTTTTAATGTCATCAAACCGATGTACTGGTGATTTTTCTTCATCATCATCATCATCATCATCGTGATTTTTAGTTTGTGTTACAGCAGGTTCCATTTTTTATCTTCCTTTAATTTTATGTACAATCTTAAATTGTTAAGTAGGTACCCAAGGTTATTACAATTTGATTTTGTTGCATTAATATTTTATAAGAAAATATGTTTTGGTTTTGCTGATCATCTTATATTTTGTTTAATTTTATCTGATATTCATATATTTAGTTGTTGTTTGTGTCTTAAGTTATTTTTAACGTTATTGATTTACATTTTTCTGTGGCATGTTAAAGATCGTTTAAATACTTAATGAGTCTTATTTATAGTTTATTTATAAATTCTTCGGAGAATTTTCTTTTACAAAAAAATATTTTGCAGGTCACGTCGAGTCTTTTGAAAACCTTTACGCGTTTACTCTGAGCGGCCCCATTTTTTGTACGCCTTTGCAGTATTTCAATTTTAACCTAACCTAACCTAACCTTACTGTAAGGAAATGATAATGCATAAGAAAGATCTTATAGAATAAAGCGCGTCTGGAAGCATCACTTTCCAATCGGAAGGTAACAAATTCTTTTACTCGGAGGCAAGAGAAACCGTCCTTCAAATAGTTCCGTTTCAGCCCATTCTCAAGAGAATTGTAAGGAGTTGACATATATGTTGCTACACCTCTTGTGTAAAGGAAGTCTTGAACTTCCTTAGATATAAAAGAGGTGCCTTTGTCCGTGTGAACGTAGGAAGGAAAACCAAAGAAAACATGTCAAAAAGATAATATATAACAGTTGACGAGTTCATGTTTAGACAAGGATACGCAAATGGAAATCTGGAATATTCATCGACGGAAGTGATGCTATAGAAACAGACATACATTTTAAAACAATAACTGTCGGCAAACTGTTTTGATATAAAAGTTTCATGTGGCGATTAGAGTATATAGTTTACTTGAATAGCAACTGTAGTATTATCCAAAGCTAAAGAAGAGGCTGCGCTCAGGGCAACTGACCTGTTTAGCGTTTTATTTGCAGTCTACTACGGTCGCCCAGTGCCCAGTCTTCCTGCAGTTGTTGCATTTGGCGTTTATATGAACAGCAGCGAGATTTAATGAATCTTGTTAAGAATCGTCTCCATGAAGACCAAAAGTTGCGTTGGGACTTGCTTCACTTAATGAGTAGGAGGCGGATTGAATTTTTGCTGATTCTAAAGACGAGCTTTTTCGATGGCCTTATCAAAGGTTAGAGTGCTGAATTCTGAGATTCTTAGACGAATTTGATATGAGTTAATACCGCGAATGAAAGTGTCGCGGATACAGGTTTTTCTCGTCATTAACATCTGCAAATTCACAGTTTTTGATAAGTAATTTTAAAGCTTGATGATACTGATCAATTAACTCTTCAAATTTTTGCTTTCTAGTAGCCAGTTTATGCCTTCCAAATATTTCATTTGTTGGCTTTACTTAAATCGTACCGTAAGCGTCACTTTCAGCTATTAATTGATATACATGAATAATAAGAACGACCGAATTGAAAATACTGAAAAAATACTAAGAACCATCAAGGGTATTACCCTCAGAGATAGAAAAAGAAGCCGGGATATCAGAAAAGAACTAGAAATACAGGATGTGGTAAGATGGGCTAGAACACGCAAGAGGTGCTGGTGAGACCATGTGGAAAAGATGCCAAATAAAAGATAGGCAAAGTGGGCCATGTCACCAAAAACCAAACTTGCGAAGACCGTCAGGCAGACCACCCAAGAGATGGTACGAAAGCTGGAGCTCAGCGTCACAGCAAGAGCTCCGAAGGAGGCTAAACGCAACGGACTAAACAGGACCAGGTTCTATTATAAGAAGACGAAGACATTGTGAGAGACGTGATTTATGAGAAATCTCAGCTTACTTGCATCATCCAGATCTTTGAATAGGGCTGTGAAGTTTTCATCCAGTATTTCTCGAGTTGCAGGTGACACTGATCCATCAAATTTATCCGGCTTCAGGAATCGATCCATTTTAAACGGTTTGAATCTGTGATTAATAAATTGTAGTGGGAAATACCACCCAACACCAACAACATGCGAAAAATTATTGTTATTAACTCTCACTGCAGTTGATCAAATATAGGAAAGACCGGGGTTTGCAAGGACATGGGAATATAATGGACATGTTTACTTTGTGTTTTTAACCCTTTAAAGTGGTACTAATCCAGCCATTGCAAAGAAAACAACACGTATCTGTTGTATCTTCGTGTTTACACCATCCCCTGTCTCCCCTATCTACGTATATATTTTTCTTCTCACAATTTCATCATAATATTTATTGTGTCCCATTTACGATCGGTAAATAATTATTTAAATCTTAAAAATAATTGACTTTTTGTTAATTTATTATGCTGGTTAAGGTAAAACACTAATTCAACTGTAACCTCAATAACAGGCAAACTAATGGCATTGCCGTTTTTTTCCTAATTGAATTTGCTTATTCCGTACCTAAAATTGCGCAATGCGCACAACCATTAATTAAAAATATATTTATTATAGAATTGTTATTTCTTACTTTTGTAATAATTTTTAATTAACACTAAATATCTGAACAAAATGGATATGGTGAGAAATAGTGATTGATATTTTAAAGCCGTTAGAGAAATACGAAAATATTTTAAGAATGTTGGACACTTATTTTAATAAACAAACTACTTTGAAATTATGTTACATTTATCACTGCACCACAATAGCACGAGTTAGTACATCACTAAGCTCACAATAAACATTAAAAAAACTAAGTACGTGGTATCTACAAAACAACGAAATATAGATACTGACATAACACTTAAGGGAACACAGTTGGAGAAAGTAAAGAACTACAGATACTTAGGAACTTAGATAACACACAAGAACGATCAAACAAAAGAGACAAGAACCAAAATTGAGACGGCTAGGAATGTTTTTAATAGAATGAGAAAGATTGGGTGAAGCCAAAATCTTTGGATACAGCTAAGACTGAGAACGCTAAGATGCTATGTATTCTCAACATTACTATATGGAATGGAAAGTTGGACACTCAAGCAAGAACAATCCTTCGAAATGTGGTGTTATAGAAGGATGTTGAGAATATCGTGGACTAAAAAAAGAACAAACATCGAGGTAATAAAGAAAATGAGAAAGGATTGTGAACTGATGACAACTATAAAAACAAGAAAACTTCAATACTTAGGACATATCATGCGAGGGGAGAAATATGAGTTGCTACGAGTAGGGAAAAATAAAAGGAAAACGGAGTATTGGAAGATAGATAATATGGTGGTTGAGATATCTAAGGGAATGGTATCGATGTAGCTCAATAGAATTTTTTAGAGCAGCAGTAGACAGAGTAAAGATAGCCAGGATGATATCTAACCTCCGATAGGAGATAACACTTGAAGAAGTTGCCGTAGTAGAATTTTTCTTTAAATGTGACAATAACTATAAGAGAAAAAGATGTATCCTAATAATTAAGTTAATTAAGTTAAAGCAAGCCTCCTGAAGTAGTCTAACAATTGTAAAAGATACGTCAAGTATCTTACTTAAATAACTAAGCTCAAATTCGGACTGAGCACAAAGTGGAGTACTTTTGGACATATTCTTCGTGAAACGTCCTGAATCAGAAGCTTCCGATAATGGTATGGAACCAGCACAACGTCACTATTCCGAAAAGCGGTAGATAAAGTAAAAATAGCGATGATGATAGCCAACGTTCGTGGAGGACACGGCACTTGAAGAAGAAGAAGAAGAAGATAAGGTGATACCTACACGGTTTTTAAAAGTGCCTATAGCGTTTAATAATAATCAATAAGGGAGTGACGGGAACTTTCGGCGTTGTCAGGATAACAACGTACTTTCACAAAAAAATATTATTTTGCTATCTTAAAAACATACTAGCAAGGGACTCGCAAAAATCACACACAAGGGTTTTTTGGTATGTAGCATTTTTCCAATGAGTCCTACACTACCCGCAGCCAAGATTCAAGTTATTTTTAGAGCAATCAGCAGCAGGGGGCGTCTATAAAATTTTTTTTACTTGAAAATCAAAAATTAATTTGTCAAATTCTATTAGGACAATTAAGACCTTGATAACAGACATATACCTACCTATACAATGGAAATCCTAAATCATAAATAAGCATTTATTATTTTCTTAGGAATGTTTACAGTAACTTTGGATCATATTTTTTTAAAAGCTGATGGAAGAACTAGTATACCTTTATGGTACCTAAACAAGGTGTTTAGAAACACTCTTCAAAGAAAAAAACAGGAATATCTAGAGCTAATTTTATGTCGATGTGACTCAAATAACCTCGTATAAAAATACTAGAGCTAGAAGTTTTTTAAAAGTGGTGCTCTGAGATCGTTCTCTAATTTAAATAACTTCGAATTTCTGTAAAAGTATATCATTTAGTAAATTTATTTCCTGGAATATGCCCAATAAAAATTTTTGAATTAGATTTTTAATACTAGCCAATTGTAGTCAGCTTGTTTGGGTGGGGAATAAGATATTTTTATTCATAATTTGTTTGTCTCTTAAAATATCACCATTTAAACATGATATTTACGAGTTTCGATCTTTTTACAAAAAATTATTCTCCTAATTGAAGTCTATATCATGAACCATTTTTGAGAAAAACCTATTTAAACTTTTTAGGCGTATTATGCATACGTTTCTATTGACTAAATTTCTTAATTATTATATGGCTGTAAAAAATAAACAAAATAACATTTGTATGTCAAGCGTGTCTTACGTCGCAAATTATATAACAAAAAATATTTACAACTAATGATTGGACTTTTCAAAAGTAAAAAATAAATTAAAATTGATTTTTCCTAAAAACGGTTCATCACAGAAAGGTACTTCCGAAGGAAGCATTATTTTTTTTGTAAAGCTGTCGAAAATCATTAAATATCATGTTAAAATGGCGACACTTTGAACAAGGAATTTTTTTTCTCTAAAATGTAGAATGCAGCTAATCTTAAGATTAATCCATCCATCCATGGCTCTACAACGCGGGGTGGGTCTTGGCCGCCTCAACAATTCTCCTCCATTCTCTCCGATCCTGAGTGGCTTCTTCCCAGTTGAGCACCCCCAGGGTTTGAAGCTCCTTGCGATCTTCCTTTCAAAACGATTGAGTAGTAACGTGTCTTGTACGGTCATGATCCATGTTTCGCTAGCATAAGTTAAAACTGGTCTTATAATAGTTTTATATATATTTATTTTTGTTTGGTCAGGATTCTTGATCGTAATAATTGCTGGGTTGCGTAGTAGCATTTATTTCCTTGTAGTATACGCTGTTTTATTTCTACCTTAACGTTATTATCTGATGTTATTATTGCTCCTAGGTATCGAAAAGATTGTACGTATCTTAAAATTAATAAGAATTTAAAAATTTAAACTTAAATTATTACAGTTACTTAACTTGATTTTCCCAATGGTCCATCTCAGTTTCTAATATGCTCTTGCTCACTGATGTGGCTACAATACACAATATCTAATTTTAAATGATAACTTCACAATTACACAAGCTCAAAAGGTTTAGTCCTCTTGAGACGTCGCACTAAGTCTTGTTTGTCTAAATGCTGAAGCACTTCTACGTTTGGATGTTTGTGAAGTCTCTACCTACGACTCCTGGCCGCTTTCTTTATTTCTTCTTTGACTGTTCTCACCTGAAGTTCCCGATCGAGGTCTTCGTTCCGAATATACCACGGAGCATTACCGATGTTTCTTAGCACTTGGTTTTGGAGTACTTGAAGGCGATTGTAATAGCTTTCTTTGATACAGCCCCGTAGCTGGAGGCCGCAATTCCACAATGGTTTAAGCAGTTGTTGGTAGACATTCCTACATACATACATATAGTCACGCCTTTTTCCCGTAGGGGTAGGCAGAGACCACTTCCTTTAACTTGCTACGGTTCTGACACACATGTTTTGCTTTCTGTACTTTCATCAGTGCTCTCATACATGCTCGTCGGTTGTTGGTACTCTTGACCTGGCCTTTCTGCAAAACAGTGTTGATCTGATCGAGATATGTTCGCCGAGGTCGACCTCTACCGACTCGCCTTATACATTTGTTATGTCAATCTTCCTTCATTCATCTTTTTACGTGTCCAAACCATCTAAGCATTCTCACTATTTTTTACTTTATCCAACCGAGTCACTCCGGCTATACTTCTCAGACTACTCATATCCGCAGCATTAATCCTATTTACATGCTTCTTGTGCCAAACCCAAAATTCACTACCATACATAAGTGTAGGAACCAACACACCTCTATGCACAGCCAGACGTGCCTAGAAGGTCTTAAATAAATAAAATAGAAGTGTGGCAACGCCTAATTGTCTCAATAATTTTTTTAACACAAACTATATCCAACTACATTTAAACGTAACAATTAAAAGATAACATTTTTAACGTAATGATTACTTAATCAAGTGTTCAAAATGTGCTCAGATAATTGTTCGTTTCCACTCTGTATATCTATGGTTTTACCGATTTACTGCAGGATCATCAGCAAACGTGGCTAATTTGATGTTTTCTGGCTCTAGGATGTCGCATGTGTATAATAAGTAAAGCACAGGCCCTGTTGTGCTTCCTTGAGGAACTTCTGCCTGACTCTGAAGGTTCTTTGTTGTAAGATATATAATTCCAGTAGCTGCACATACTGAACTGGTAGACATCTTTTTAGTTTTGCAAAGAAAATATGAATAAAAATTGACATAAAATGAGCTCCAGATTTTTGCACTTTTTTTCCTCGAAGAGTGGTTCTGGATTCATTGTATTCATTAGGAATATTTACATTTTTTAACAATCCTGACTTTGTCAATCTCCGAAAAAAATTTATTTACACCCTGATTTTAAAATTAATGAAAACACAACGTCGAACTGTATTATAACTAAATGTAAACAATAAATAGCGATTCGAGTAAACAATTAAGCAATAAGGAACGTTAACACAAAAAATAAGTCCGTTAAAGATTTTTAAAGTACACGAGACGCGCCTTAAAAAATAAATAGCGAAGGAGCGTCAATTCGTTACCTTCGTGTTTCAGAAGCAATGCAACCGAATGTTAATTTGCACGAGAAACAAATTGCGCGCGGATAACAAGTACCTCTCAAGACGTGAGAAAATACAACACATTCAGAATTTTTTACTTTAGTGCGTTACTAAAATAAAGTAACTGTAAAATTATTCTGTTCATTCGCTCAGTGAATTTTATTTATTGACGGCATTGCTATTTTATTACTAAGTATTTAATCAAGTCACACATACCTATACCCATGTTAAGTTATAACTGTCAGTGATGATCACGTATCCGACTACCACCCTGTAAAGGCTGGCGTGCCGCAAAGTAGTGTTCTGGGGCCATTTCTATACCTAGTGTTCACGGCAGACATACCACTAACAAACGACACACTAATGGCAACATTCGCTGATGATACTGCGATCCTGTCTTCAGATGTAGATCCAGAAATGGCATCAAACAATCTTCAACAGCACCTCAACCTACTTCAAAACTGGCTAGAAACATGGAAGATAAAAGTAAAATCGACGCAAATAACATTTACCACAAGACGTACCGTATGTCCACAAGTGAGCAAAGGCAATACCCCCATACCACTGAAAAGCGAAGTAAAATACCTTGGGCTTCACCTTGATCAAAAATTAACATGGAAAAGCGACATAAAAGCTAAAAGGCGTCACCTAAATATCAAATTGAAAGCATGTACTGGCTGATGAACAAAAAATCAAAACTTTCAACTGAAAACAAAATAATTAAGTATATACAATGCGACAAACGGACTGTCGGTTCTGCTGCGTGGAAGACGAAACTGCTGAACATATACTATGCTCGTGCCCCGGCCTGGGAAGAATAAGGTTCAACATATTTGGTTACACTAACCTAGAACCTACCGATTTTAAAAAAATCGCACCCTATACAACCATGAACTTCGTAAGAAGGGCTGGATTGTGCGGTGAACTGTAGCCTCTAGGGGTTAGCCACAATAGACCTACTAAGGGTCGTGGTGGAGGGGCGACCACGCCCCACTCACATGAAACCTAACCTAACCATATACAATGCAATCCTAAAGCCAATCTGGACGTATGGAATCGAACTATGGGAATACAAAAACCTTCCAGTCGAAGACAATAAGAATGATAATCGATGCCCCGTGGTACGTATCAAATCAAACCATACACAACGACCTCCGAATCCCATACGTGCAAGAAGTAATCAATCTCCATGCCAACAAATACTAGAAGCGCAGTACTGACCACATAAATAAGCTTATCATAGAGCTATTTAACCAACCAAACGATGAAAGAAGACTCCGAAGAACATGGCCAGAAGACCTAGCTTGATAGTTCTAGTAAACCATCAGTAGATGGTACCTGACTCGTGACATCAGCGATATATACAAATCATTTACTAATTACTCTGTATAAATGTTTGAGTAGATTGTAAAAGGCAATAAATGAAATAAAAAAAAAATTAAGTGAAAATACAAAAAAAAACGATTATAATTATAATAATTTTAACACTATTTCTAAATAATTCTAACGTTGAATTAAAAAAAACTTTAAATAACACGTGTTCGCCAATCTTAACATTATATCTAAACTCCCGGATAAAATTAACGCAAGAACATTTATTAAATCATACAAATGGCTATAATTATAATAATTTTTTATGTACATTGGTTACATTAAAAGTTATAAAAAACGTATTTGGATACTTAAGCTTCAATAATTTTCAAAAAGATTGGAGTTAAAATCATTCTTAAGACTTAATGGTATGCTTCCAATTAATTTTGAATGAAATCTTCAAGAGTTTGTTATATTTGCATTTTCAGATTTATAGTTGCAGGTATTTGACGTTTAACATTTTTCTTGAGGTGATCCCATAAATAAAGATCCGGTAGCCACTGCATAACTGGTATACCAACTTGATTAAGATAATTGAGTACTTACCTAGCAATGAGATGGCGAGTGTTTTCTTGCATAAACAGGAAATTAGGTTCCAATGCTCTATTACAATATTCTCAAGATAGTAATTAGTGTTCATGGATCTCGTACGGACAGAAACTAATTCTGTGCGAACATCAAAGCATATACCACCACAGATATAACAGAGCTACTGCCGAATGGAATCCTAGAAGATATATTGCAAGAAGCAAACCTCTCTCCTGTTCTTTGTCAGACTTGTATACGACCATCTGTATGTTTTGTTGATTGTTCATGAATTTAATAACGTCCTCCAACGCGTCGTATGACGTATTTCTTTTATTTACCATAAAACCTTGGTCACAAAAATAATCCTTACTTCTGATGTCACTTTTACGATATTCAATTAATTAATTTAAAACAAACAACAACAAACTATTTGTGCTAGTATAGTAACTAATAGTTAAAAGCAGAGTATTGTATGTATTTTTGTTACACGTTACCGGTAGTGACCCTAAACTCTGTTTATGTTAGTAACTGCTAATGAGTAGGACCTTAGTTTTTATAAATTTTGTTCCAGTTAAGTTAGGTTAAAATTATTTATTGATCTTCTTAATTATATTGTAAGTGTGGAAAAACAAATAAAATTTTCCAATAATATTCGGTAAGTAGGTATTTTTACACATATCTTATCCTAGTTTATATTCAGAATGACTCAAAAATTTGGACATTCTCAAGCACATCAAAATCCACATTATATAAAGGGCACCTAATTGAGAAGAAGCATTTCATGTTGTACTGACGATTAAACAATAAATGATTTTCAGGGAAGAAAAAGAATAAGTTAATGTACGGCTATAGATATGCGAGTAATACATTTTTAGTTAAATTTGCCATGTGAGATTTGAATGTGAAGGTGACATTTTTGAGTGCCTAAATCCTTAAATGTATATACGGTTTCTAGTTTCGTTTATATGATTCATGGGATTTTTTCGGGAAAAAGCAAGTTCTAAAACTGGACTAGCCCGGTTGCATTGCCGCCGGCTTTTGTTGCTGTCAAACTGAAATAAACGATCTACCGCAAAAAGGAAAATGTAGGCGATTGTTTTGCTACTAATTTCGGAAAAAATAAACTCCAAAGTAATAAACTTACTAAATTTTGCAATTATTTAGTTAACAATTACATATCTGTCGGAAGATTTAATATTTCCACCTCACATTTGTGCTGAGAATTCTTTTTAATAGAACAACAATTGGATGCGAATCATTTCAAAGGAATACTTGGATACCTACATTAAAACAAGAAAGTGTTAACAAAGCTTTTAATAAGAATGTTGTAAAAAAAAGAAAATATTTAGATTTAGAATTCAAGAACAATAACAAAACAAATGTTAATCATCATTAAGAACTAAAACTTATTAAAACGTGTACGCAAACACAAAATTTTTGTGTTGACTGAAATATAATTTTTAATCGGGTTTTTTTACTGTTACTTGTATTCAAACTATTTGTACCAAAGCATTTTCTTTATAGGTATAAATAAATAATAGAGCATGTTTTAATATATTCCCTTGTTTTTTACATAATATAGAAAGTTGGTAGCATTATCCAGTATTAAACTAATTGTGGATAGAATTCTTTGATAAATAATAAATATTTTTGTAATCTTTTTTATTTTTGTATGCCAGTTTATCTCTCCTACTTACCCGGTATTTTCCATCTGCTATAAATTACCCCAACAGTTTAGTTTTCTCTGTTCCATTACGTCACATCCTTGATTGCCCACATTATTAATTATTCAACTTTGTACACAATCTCTTTTGCTTTTTTTTATTCTTTTCTTTGTAAGGCACCTTCTTGCATTGATAAGTAATTTAAAAAAAAATGTAATGGCAACAAATATCGGAAAGTGGTTTTATAAAACTTTTAATACGAAACCAGATGGTAATAACAGACTTGTTAATAATTCTTTTTTTAAAAAAAACGACTACAACTTAATTTGCTCCTAAGAAAAGAAGAGTTCCGGTATTTTTTCATGGATTCCATAATCAGAACTTAACCAAACTCTTATCAAACTACCCTTGTAGTACATCCTTACAAATAAAAAAAGAATCATCGAAATCGGTTGGCGAGATATTGAGTTATTCGTCTATTTATCGCACACCTACTTAATGCAAATTTAAGACTTTAATGGTTTTCTCATGGATGCCATTGTCAGAGCTGGACCAATTTAAAATGGGACCACACGGGAAGCACCAGCTTTCAAATAAAAAAATAATCATTAAAATCGGTGCACCCAGTCGAAAGTTCTGAGGTAACAAACATAAAAAAAATACAGTCGTATTAAATGAGTAGGGATAAACATAAATAATGTTTGAAATAATTGTAAAGCTTTGTCGTTGGGAATTCTGCAGGTAAGCCTAATATTTAAACGGAATTTTCTAACAATGGATTTTTTTATTTTGTTGTTATCCGAACAGAATAATTGTTAAAGAGTTCTGACATTAGGTTACAAAAAAAATGTGCTCTTTGTTAGGGCGCTCCTTGAAATAAACTCCGGTGCACTTTCGAAGTTACTATCGAAAATTGATTTACACGAGAAGCAAATGACGGTAACAAGTGTTTCGCATGATTGTGAGAGAAGAGACGAAGAAGAGCCAGAAGAAGAGTAGAGGGAAGGAAAGAAACGGCGATCAGCTCCTTTCACTCTATGCGGAATCTTGCAATCGGTGGCAAAATCCACTTATATTGATATAGGCGCCACTTTTGTAACATCTCTTGCGACTTCGCGAGATTACACTGTGATCTTCCTTGGTGAGTGGGTGATACTGATGCACCAGTGCCCTTTTATGCTCATACCGTATCTTTTTTTTATCAGTGAAAAGAGTGCTTTACTCAATTTTACGTTCGACGTGGTGGATGAGTTTTTTTAAAACGTGAGTTTTTCTTTATATTCAAGTGAATCGATTCTGACGTCTCAAAATTAATAAATATTTATTGTAAATATTATTGAGTCAGATGACGATGCATTATCGACTAATATTTCTATAGTTTTCTGTGCTATTTGAGGAACTGTGTTTTATTCAATTTAAATCAATTATTTCTTTTGTTGGTGGTTAATATTAATAAACTTTTGTTGTAATTATTGGTCAGGTGAATATGCATTATCGGCTAATATTTCTATAGTTTTCTGTGTTATTTGACTAACCGTGTTTTATTCAGTTTAAATCAATTATTTCTTTTGTTAGTGGTAAATATTAATATAACATTTCAGATAAAAAGTCGTACCAAATACAGAACTGCTTTTTTTTGTTTTAATAATTTATAAAATATTTCTCTTAATTTAGTAAAAACTGTCTTTACCACCATATTTAAAAAAAAAACATCGAAAAAATAATTATTTTCAAATATTTCTTTTTAAAATAAGTCTATTTCACGGCAGATTTATTATTAACCAAAAAAATTTAAAAAAAATGACTGGTTCGATTGTTTTTTTAGTTAGAATATACAAAAAACCATTTTTAAACCATTTTTTTGGTGAAAGTTAACCTTTTAAAAAACAAACAATTTAAAAAAAATTATGTCATAGTTTAAAATAATTATAAATTTCTGAAGGAATGAAAAAAAAAATTTTTGGAATTAAAATAATAATTACGAATTATGGTTTTTAAGAAGTGGTGGGATTAATAAGCATAAAAATTAGTAAGATTAGCAAGGCCCATGCGAAAAAATGACACGTAAAATCGTGAAATATTTTACATTTTTTTCATACAAAAACACCTTATAAAAAAGTACAATGTATTTTAATGTTAACAGTGGCCATGCTAATCTTTTCAGTATTGTTTCAATTTTAGTGTAAAAAAAACCCATAAATCATAATAAAAATGATCTACTTATACTTTACTTTAAAATTAATGATCTTAAATATTTATTAATTTCTTACAAACAATGGTTAAAAAATTTTAAGTGACGTGATAATCATTTCATAATTATTTTGTATCCGGGTGAGGCAAAAGTCAGTCAGCCGATTTAAATAATAATAAAAACTTGATATACGCCGTCTTGTTGGAAATATTAAATACCTGCTGATTACGATTTGCAAGTTCTTTTCCTAAATCCATGCCTACACTAAGGATGATTCGTGCGTATTTTTTGATGGCATTAAATAACTTTTGCGCTTCCCTGAAATAAAAAGAAATTATATTTGCAGACTGAAAAATCATAAAAAAGTACAATTTCTTGGTTTAATATTTTTAATTTGATAATCCGTGTCTAATATTAATAAAAACATATCTTTAAATCTATTTAAAATTCAACTAAAACGTAATTTTGTGTCCGAATTTCGATCGATGAAAAAATAAAACAACAAGAACAACTCGACCTCAATTATTATCAACATTTAAAAGTTATTAATTTTAAAAATTACTATAACCCCGTCCACATTTTAGGCAACTTACGTCTGATATATTATTATTTAAAAAAAAAACTTTCTCTCGAGATCGCACCCACATGTATATAGGTAGACGGTGATATGTGGCTTCCCCGCCCGCTGCTTCATTACTAGGCAATAATTTTATCTTATTTAAACAATTGAATTGCTTTTATTGTGAACGAAGATGATGATGAATCGATTAACAATAAAAAATCAACAGGTAACGCACACAGTTAAATTATTTACGTGGTTAGAGAATCCGTTAAAATATTAAAACCAGTTATGACTACATTACACCAGGATACTTTATTTTAATGGAGAATATAAATCAATTATTTTCCATACCTATTCAAAATTTGAAAAACAGTGTTTACCATACGTTTTCATATTATCCTGAAATTTAACTACGTGATCAATTAAAAGACATAAACGTTGTTTGCAGATAATTTTTTTTGTCCGCATAATACTAAATAATATTTTACCAAAATTAACGTTTTTTCAAAATCTTTACATTTTTTTTAATTGAAGAATTTAATACTGTTAGAGTATTCTAAGCGCCGCAAATAAAAATGTTCGCAAATCCATTTTAAAAAATTTGCTATTGCCAACCCAATAATAACAGCTGAGTTAATATATCGGTTTTCATGGTATTAATACAAATATTTTTAATTTACAAAAAATGTTTTGTAACAGATAATGTAAAAGATAATGTAAACATATTATTTTTTAGCAAATTGTGAGTTTAAATTGTACCTATAGCTCATTTCAGCATTATTCGACGGTATCGTATTAGTCACCGAGGAAACGACTTAACGGGCGCACCGTGTTGAGAGGTACATTAGTAAATTCCCCTAAGATTTAAACCCGAAAAAATTTTTGTTTAGTATTACGCTTTTGTTGGGAGGTTTTATTTTTATTTTTTGCTTTATTGTGAACAGAAATCGTAGATGAAGCTCTCGATGAATTTTTTGGTTAGAAATAGGCACATATTTAATTATTTTAAAAGGAAATGCAACAAAAATAAATTATCGGCAAAAATTTAATATATATGTTTAATCATGTTGTACTTACGGATGGAAAGTATGACAGTGACATTGAGCGAAGGGTGTTGGCTGGAAAACAAATAAATGGGGCACTGCATAGCTTTATGAATAGACAGAAAGTGTCAAAAAAGGCACGTCTGGCGGTGTGTTGGTTCCTACACTTATGTATGGTAGTAAATGTTGAAATTGGCAGAAGAAGCATGAAAATAGGTTTAATGCTGCGGAGATGAGTATTTTGAGAAGTATAGCCGGAGTGACTCGGTTGGATAAAGTTGGATAAAATAGTGAGATAAGATAATGCTGTGGTGTAAAAGAACATGTGGTTACAAAGATAGATAAAGGAATGTTTAGATGGTTTGGACACGTAGAAAGGATGGATGAAGGAAGATTGACGAAACAAATTTATAAGGCGAGTGTGAATGGACAAGTCGGTAGAGGTCGACCTCGGCGAACATTTCTCGATCAGATCAACATTGTTTTGAAGAAAGGCCAGGTTAAAAGTACCAACAACCGACGGGCATGCATGAGAGCCCTGATGAAAGTAGAAGAAGCAAAATATTTGTGTAAGAACCGTAGCAAGTGGTCTCTGCCTACCCCTACGGGAATAAGGCGTGACTTTATGTATGTATGTATGTACTTACGGTATTATTAAGCATCGGATTTATAGTCATCATAATCGGAATCACTGTTATCGTAATCCTCATTCGGATTATAAATGATAACAGGATTAACTGCTTCGATGCGGTTTTCACGAACCCACCAGTCCTCTATTAAATTTTCACATATCGTAACACATTTTTCTCAAATTTCAGAAGTGGCAGTATTAAGTGTTCGTTGCCAGGTTTCCAAAACAGCCTTATTACTATTACCATTAGATCCAATGTGATTGTCATAATAAGTTTTGCATATTCCCCAAATATACTTAATGGTATTAAATTGGAAATAATAAAGCTGAAGTCTTAGCACACGATGTCCATAACTGAGTATAATTTGATTCACTTTGTAAATTTTTTCTCTTTCGTGCCTTTTAGTTATTGATAATAATTTCGTCTTGAAGCAATACTGTGGAAATAAAATATTTTCGTTCGTTAATCATTCTTCTATTTTCTGTACCGTCAAGGAGTTTCTTGGTTGCTTATTTAAAATTTCCGAATGGTACGGAGCATTATCTAATACAATGGCAGATGGTTCATGTAACGATTCTCTTTTAACCATTTCACAAACATCTCTGTATCCATATTATCATGATAATCGGCCGATTTTGATTTTAACGAAAATAAAAGATGCATCGACAAAACCATGCTTTCCACCTGCATGCATAATAAGGTGTCTTTTTTCTTCACCGTCGGTGTGTTTTATAGCCTTAATGTTATCGTCCTGCCAAATTCTTTTTGTTCCACCTTTAACAAAAATCCAAGTTTCGCCCAGGTAAACAAATAAATAGCATTCTTGATTACAGTGAGTATAAATTCTTAAATATCGGTACTATACGATTTTAATGTCGGTACCCACTACAACGATAACCCAAGATTATTAATTAATTTTCAGAAATCTAACAAAAATGAATCAACAAACCACATTAAAGCTTACCTACTTCTCTTATTATATACAAAAAATAAAGTCATTAAGAACAGATTTAATTGCAAAATTAACCGTGCTAACAAACAAGCAAAAAGTCCCTTAAAAAATATAATTCGTTACCTAAGGAATTTGTTTAAAAATATTAGGGGAATATACTTTCGTACTTCTTAAATGTACAGTTGAATACTGGTTATCGAGTTTCTAACGATAATCCGAAACCACCGTATATTCATGAAATATGCTATATATGTTTTTATTTGTTGCTTTAAAAGTTCTTTTGATGAATAAAGAACTAATCTAAAAAAAAAAACGTCGAATTTTAATATAATTTATTTTCTATCTTTAAAACATCTGAAAGATTCTAAGACGTACGAAATAAATTTGTAAAATAGAGTATGTATTTGTAAAAAGAAGTTGTGGATTGTGTTAAATTTGACGGTAATTTTGTTCAGTGTATTTGAGAATGAGTATTTTTTTCTTTTCAGATCCTATTCGTACCGCATCACTCGTTTGCCTGATTACTATGCAATAATTTCAAATCTTCCTCAAACAATCGTGATTAAAGGTGTTTCCGATTGATTAAGCGACTAATAATAAAACAAACAGACAAAAAACTATTACAAAGAGCAAGAATCCAATTACGTGTTCATATCCTAGATAACTCATCGCTTCTGGGATAATCTTTTTGGAAACTTCGCAAGATTATCAGATTATTTATCGTACAAGCTATAAAGATAAAAAAGCCAAACATGTTCGCCATTATGCAGATAGACAACGACGTCAGCGGAGGTCAGTTCAGGAGAAAAATGAGGTCTAAGTGTGAATTCGTGTGCAAATATTGTCAGAGGAGATTCACCAAACCCTACAATCTCATGATTCACGAAAGGACGCACAAGAGTCCTGAAGTTACTTTCAGTTGCGAGATATGCGGAAAGAGCTTTAAACGACAAGATAATCTTAAGCAACATAGGTAAGATTTTTTTTCTAATATTTTATTTGGATATTTTTATCCTAACTTTTTCTTTGTGACTAAATTGTGGAAGAACACTCAAATAACAAAAGTTAACCTATTTTTCAACAGTACCTAAATCACTGATTCTCTTTTTTTATCGGTTATTTAGCTGAAATATGTATAATTTGTTAAAACTAAAATAATGATTATTTGCAAAATTTGCTTATTTATAAATTGTTATCTAAGAAATAAAGTTTCTATAATCTAGTAGTTTAATACAATGACTTTTAATAAATTATTACATTTGAAAATTTAATTGAAATACTGTGTCATTTTCAATTCTCAAAACCTTGACTATGCAAACAAGGTTTGTAATTAATATAGAAGAGTATAAAACCGTTTATTAGATTGCTTAATTTATGCCCAGAAATGATTTTTATTTGCTCTTTTTAACAGACTTAAAAAAAGGAGGAGATTCTCAATTCGACTGTATTTTTTTTTATGTTTGTTACCTCAGAACTTTCGACTGGGTAAACCGATTTTGATAATTCTTTTTTTATTTAAAAGCTCGTGCTATTCGTGTAGTCCCATTTGAATTCGGTCCAGTTCTGACAATGGCACCCATGAGAAATCCATATAAGTCTTAAATTTGCATTAAGTATGGGCACGACAAATGGACGAATAACTCAATATCTTGCCAACCGTATTCGATGATTCTTTTTTTAAGCGACTTTAAAAAAGGAGGAGGTTCTCAATTTAACTATATTTTTTTTATTTTTATTACCTCAGAACTTTCGACTGGGTGCACCGATTTTGATGATTCTTTTTCTATTTGAAAGCTGGTGTTTCCCGTGTGGTCCCGTTTAAATTTTATCCAGTTTTGACAATGGCATCCATAAGAAAACAATATAAGTCTTATATTTGCATTAAGTATGTGCGCGAGAAATGGACAAATAACTCAATATCACGTCTACTGATTTCGATGATTCTTTTTTTATTGGAAAGGATGTACTTCAAGGGTTGTTTGATAAGAGTTTGGTTAGGTCCTGATTATGGGATCCATAACAAAGTAACGGAACTCTTCAGTAGCAAATTAAGGATACTCGGCCGAATCTTTTATAGGCTATCCGAATATTTGTTGAATTCGGTTTTTTTTTCACAAATTTACAACTATCTACACATTTCAAAAATTTTAGATCAATAAAAACGAACGATTTCAAAATTAATTATAAAGTCATTTATTGATATTTTTTTTACTGTCACCAATTAGGCATATTATTTACTAAACTTTTATTACAATAATATTTACTCAGATTAACAACACGTAATTTAAGTGACAGTAACAAAAAATGCAGGTTTGAGAACCGCATGGAAACCAAATGATTATAAAATAAAAATACGTAGAATTACTTGCATAAAAATGAAACGATATTGTTACAATATTTTCTCCTTGGGTTGGATAATTCTAAACTCACAGTACAGTAACTAAACAATTTTTATTCCAATACTTTTACACAATAAATTTTTTTTCCCAAATCACTTAGATATTCACTTTATAATAACATTAAATACTTGATTTCAAACTAACTAAAATTCAAAACTTAAAACTAAAACTTCTTCGCGACCGCTGTCCTTTTTATATTTCTAAATCATCGTTCTGGAGGATCGATATCATTCGTCCTTTTTCCAGAGAGTGACAGAATAATCCTTTTACCATTTCGGAACCGCTAGACGCAGTATTCTAGAATTTGCCGATTCTTTCTTTTGTTCCAACTGCGGTGCCGGCATAATAAAGCAGTCCCTCTAATTGTGATCGACTCACTGACGCCGACAGACAACAGGACCGGGGCGTAACAATATATTTAAGTGAGCAAGGAGTAGATTGTAGATTGTAGAGGGGTCGTGAAGGCTATGCAGCCTCTCAAGCACCTCGACCTATCAGATCTTTTGTGCATAACCTTTAATATATTATGGGCCCGGGAATCCGAGACATCGTGCAAAGTTTATCAATTTTCTGGGAGCTAAGCTCCTGACATCGGAGGGCTTTAAGAACTGGAGCCTTTTGCATAAAAGCGCTGGGCATTCGCAAAGCAAATGTTTTGCAGTTTCAGCGAAGTTCTCGCAGTAGCGGCAACTATCACTCTCTGTTTTGCCCATCTTTTTCAGGTGGTACCTCAGAGGGTAGTGTCCAGTGAGGAATCCCGTCACCAGTTTCAAATCTTTCTTGTCCAACTCGAGAAGCTGTTTAGCTTTCCTTGGCGAAAGGCTTACAAAGCAAGGAGTAAGAATAATACTTTAATTAAAAGTCTTGCAAAACAAACTCCAACTCAAGAGAGATTTCTATCATGGAGAGAAAGAGGCTTCTATCCAACGAAATCGTATACTACTACTATTATAAAAAACGATTTCAAATTGTTTATAACAAATTATAATTGTCATTAACAATATTCTAAATCTGGGAAGTTAATAAACGAAGACTCTTTTGAATATGATATTTTTGGGTACATAAGCTTCAAATCTGCAGATTTTTTCTTACGAATAAAACCATTGCACGATTTTGATTTAAAAAGTAAATACACAAGTGAATACATAAGTGACATACTGTAATATTTTTCTATTAAAATTTGTAAACCAACGTTTTCTGTGACGTCCTTTTAAATTTAACATTCATTAATTTCTGTACCGATTTTTCTTTGCAGTTAACCTTTATCATTTCATCCCGATTTCAACTTTTATTGGAGACTATATGACATAATAATGCAGCCAATAAACGAATCATGTGAATCACTCACGAATTTCACGCTCGTAAAATTTAACGATCATAAATCTCGGAGTGTCTTAAAAAATAATACATAAACACGTTAAACCAGTTTTAATCTAATAATTAATAAAAGGACGAGACAATTTAATGAATACTTTTTCATCGAGTTTTCATATTTTACACCCATTCTTTATTAAGTAATAAATTTAATTATGACGCTCACAATCAGTAAGAATTTTATTTTTTAAGGCTCGTGTCATTTATATCCGATTATTTCACTTAATTTTAAATAATGTTTTTCGTTTTTTTCCACACCTTCACCTTTTGCAGCCGTAAAATTTCATGAAAAATTTTTAGTCTCCATGTTTTATATCCATTAATAGTGCATCATTGTACATACATATTGTCACGCCTTTTTCCTGTAGGGGTAGGCAGAGACCAATTACTTCCACTTGCAACAGTTCTAACACACATCTTTTGCTTCCTTTACTTTCATCAGGGCTCTCATACATGCTCTTGACCTGGCCTTTCTTCCAAAAAATTTTGATCTGATCGAGATATGTTCACCGAGGTCGACCTCTAACAACTTCGTGAATCTTCATTCATCCATCCTTTTTATGTGTCCAAAGCATCTAAGCCCTCCTTTTTCTATCTTTGTAACAACATCTGCTTTTACACCACAGCGTTCTCTTATCTCACTATTCTTTACTTTATCCAACCGGCTATACTTCTCAGACTAATCATCTCCGCAGCATTAATCCTATTTTCATGCTTCTTCTGCCAAACCCAATATTCATTACCATACATAAGTGAAGGATCCAACACACCTCTATGCACAGCCAGACGTGCCTTTTTTGACACTTTCTGGCTGTTCATAAAGCTATGCAGTGCCCCATTCATTTGCTTTTCTGCCAACACCCTTTGCTCAATTGAACTCAAGTTCATAAATTCTTTTACTTGTTTCACTTTTTCTCCCTTAATTAGAATTTTTGTCATGCTTTCTTCCCTTTCATAAACCATTACTTTTGTTTTGCTTGCATTTATTTTTATCCCCTTGATTTTTAGGGCATCATGCATAACATTAACCATCGCCTGCATTTCCTCTTCAGATGACGCTAATATGACGTAAAGAAGAAATTTGACTTTCAAATCATTCATTTTCAATTCATACGCACTCTCTTTCAAATCTTTTAAACAATCGTCTATGTATAAGTTAAACAGCCATGGCGAAGCCACACATCCCTCTCTCACACCTTTTTCGATGTTAAACCATTCCGTGCAAGCTCCGTTTATCCTGATATCGTTGTAGGTATCTCCTAAACATCTTAAATTGTATTACAACTTTTTTGTTATTAATGGGGATTGCTGGCTAGCGGAATGTTTTTGAGATACTTTGCCTTAACGAACCATCTCCTATCTGTTCTTTGTCCGATGCTACAGGAAGGTAAATGTTTTAAAACCTCCTTTTAATTATTAACTCAAGCTCAGAAATTTTGTAATTTAATGTTAAATCTCCACCTACCGTTTCTAGGTTTTTCAGTTTGTTCTTTATTGTATTTGGAATAAGGAGTTTTATTTTTATAGCTTAAAATCGCTCGTCTAAAAATTGAAAGTGAAAGCCAAGCCTTTAAGAATTTTTTACTATTTTTTATTAGTTCTCTTACATTTCCTTCATACATACTTTTATCAGCGCTTTCATATATGCTCGTCGGTTGTTGGTACTCTTGAGCTAGCTTTCTTCAAAACAATTTTAATCTGATTTCGCCTAGGTCGACCTTTACCGACTTTTCCATTCACACTTATATCAATCTTCTTTCATCCATTTTCTCTACGAGTCCGTCTTTGTAACTACATCTTTTTTTACACCACAGCATTCCGTTATCACACTATTCCTCACTTTATTCATTAGAGTAACTACAGCTAATTTTCTCAAATTACTCATCTCCGCAGCATTCAACTTACTTTTATGCTTCTTCTGCCAAACCTAACATGGTGGTGAATAGGAACCAGTAATCCTCTATGCACAGCCAATCGTGCCTTTTTAGACACATTTTGGATGCTTTTAAAAATATGTCTCCATTCATTCGTATTTTTGCTAACACCCTTCGCTTATTATCACCGTCATACTTTCCTTCTCTCGTATACTTTGAACCCAAGTATACAAACTCTTTCACTTATTCCACTCTTTCTTCTTCAATCAGCATTTTTCATTTCTTTGATACATTATCTAGTAGCGACGCTAACGATAAATAAATCGTCAGTTTTTAAGAAAAACGAAGCATTTGCGAACATACGTTTATATAGCAAACTGTCACTATTTTTTCATGCAAAAATCACCCCTGAAGTTTGTCGCACGTTGTATTTAAGTGGAGCTTTGTTTTTATTCATAAATAAGTGCCCATTTTCTTAAAAATAAAGTTCTTATTTCCAAGTGAAAGTTCGAATTACATAAAAAAAATTTAAAAAAATCATTTCTTTAGAAATTAAAAAAAAATCTATTAAATTCCGGACCTTGAATGTCATAATTAATGAGATGTAGTTCTTTGCATGAAAACTTTTTTCATTTGTGGCAATCGGTAGTTATTATTACAACCATCATCCATCAAAAAATGCTGTGATTGTAAAAATATTGAATTTAATTATTTTTAACTTCTCAGTGGGAAGTTATAGTTATGGGTAATGGGTTTTTTTATGGAGAATAAAAAAATTGAAAAAAATGGTAAACTACCTGAATTTTGCATTTTATAAATTATACTATTTTTAATACATAATTTTAAGATCTTTTGAATAATATGATTATTGCATGTTAGAAATATTTGTATGAAAAATATGATGATAATATTTCATAAATGAGTTTTAGAAAACAAAAATAGAAATTGGAGAATTTTAAACTTGTGTCAGTATTGAGAGAATTAAAGACGCTATAGCAGTAAAAAATTATTGTAAGTAACAATCAAGCATTGTTTATAACAATTGAATATTGTAACTAACAAATTATTATTGATCATATTAACTAAAAAAAATTTTTCAATTGTTGTAAACACTTATGAAATAAGAAAAAGTTTAAAAGAATACGGTTGACGTAAACAGAATATTGTTAATGACAATTATAATTTGTTGTAAACAATTTGAAATCGTTTTTTATAAAAAATTTAATAATAATTATAACGACAAAACATATGGTATTTTTTCATTCTTTCCACTGGGAAGTTAGTGGTGTGGACCTCTCGGATAGCACCTAGACCACTAATATTTTTCTTAGTAATATAAGTTTGAACATAATTATTATTTTTTTAGGTTAAGGAAGTCGCGAAAATTATGTTTTCTTAAATAATTTTGAGTTTTCTTCTACAATAATTAGAATGCAATTTGGTATTATTACTCGTTAGAAAAGGTAAAGGTTAAGAATATACATATTACTACTTTAAATATTTTGTTGCAAGATATTTTAATGACTAACTACACACCTATCTACCTTTTGGATCATGATTTATAAAAGCAACGGCAGTTTGGAGCATTAATTTTTTTAAAACACAAAGAGTTTGTTTAAAGAAGAATGGTTTTAGGATCAAATTAAGAAAGCTTATTACCTACTACGGTCTTGCTTTTTGGTTTTCATTCACTTTCTAAAATGTGTTGGAATTAAAATAAAAATTGCAAAACATTACCTTGTTCAACACCTTTAAGAGAACACTGACACTATTAATAAAATCGTACTTTATCAAATTTACTATTGGCTAATAAGTAGTTGTTATGCAAATTAAAGCTTCTTATATAATTATAATTATATTTATTAAAGTAATAAACTTTACCACATGCAGTTTTAAAAATTTACGATATTATTTTGTAATCTAGCTATAAACAATTGTAGTAGCTTCTTTATTTTTGATGTACCTTTTGAATCCGATATCAAGTAAATTTAAAAAAGTTTTTAGGCGTGTTTGACACTGATTATTACATACAAATTTTGTATCAAGATTATTATCAATCATTTAGTGTACAAAATTACCAAAGAGTCATCGCTTATCAAACACTTATTAGTTATTGTTTGTAATTAATAGATTTAAAAGTATTTCAGTTGCTTTCAAAAGATTTAAAAGAATAATTCGTTTATTAGAAATCTGAGAATAAAAAACAATAAGCTGTAATTATTTTGTTAAAATTTAGAAACGGGCAAAAAACTATACCGGTGATTCAAAATTCAATGTAAAAATTTTAATGACCTATTTTTGGGATCAAAGATTTTTTTTAAATAAACATGTGTCCTAAAATGCACCCCCTCCGAGCTACTGTAAATGGCGTAAAAAAACTATTACTTGAAATTGTGATTACAACACTTTTAGAAATTAGCGTGCCCCCCTTTTTTAGGCACTTTATTCATTTTTTGCTTCAAAAATTAGGTAAACCCAGTTTTGGAGGAGTTGGAGTGGGGTCCACACTTTTATTGGCCCAAATTTTTTATTTAAAAAAACTCTAAATTCAAACAGCAAGATCTTGTCGGCCAAGAACAAATCTAAAAATTAGATGTTTTTCATTTTTTTGATAAAATAAACCTTTCGCCAGAAAATCGTAATCAACGCAAGGGTGGTTTTCTCACTTTATCAAACTAACAAAATATTCAACGAAAGTGATCCTTAACATACATTGTAGTAACATACATAATGAGGTAGGAGAGAAAACATACATTCAAATTCCAACAGAAATAATCTTTTAATTTTAATAACGCTTTCAAAGAAGGCTAACAACAGAAGGTTTAATCCTTCATATTCAGCACACCAAATTTAATAAATTAATTTAGTAATGTTCTAACTTTTTTTAAAACTTTTAATTTATTTTGTCACTGTGATGCCATATTTTCCTCCATAAACTGGTATGTTAAAATTTGTTTTAACTCATTTGGCCTCTTGTAATATACATTAAATTTTTTACTTTAGATCTTAGCTGCGCTGAAGATGAAGGATTAATCCTTCGAAACATGTCTTTACTGTTGTAAGACTTTTTTGTGATGGAAGCCTTAATAAAATTTAAAGATTATTTCTGGTGGATTTTTGACTGTTTGTTTGCTCTCCTACCTACTCGTAACAAAACATTTATAGTTAATAATTTTTTTTTGTCGGAGTTTAGTGTGAGTTTTTTTTTTATGAAAATAGTCGCAAAAAGGGTAGACCGTGTGGGCCGCGGATGGCCCGCACTGCGACTATTGGAAGGGGAAGGGATTATAGAAAGGAAATGATTGTTGACACGATTTTTAAATAGTTGCAAGTCATAGTTCTCTGGAAAAACTGATTTTGGAAGCTTATTCCATTCCGTAGCAGCCCTGTAAAAGAAGGATTCTTGATGAAGATTGGTCCTTGTAGTGTCAATCTTGAGAGTAAATGGGTGGGACTGATCAGCGTGCCGAGTTCTTCGGCCGAATGTGGCCAATGGTGGTACAAGAGTTTTTATTTCTCTGGAGCATCTGCCATGGAAATATCTATAGAGCAATGACTGGTCTGCAACTCTTCTATGTTCTGGAGGGTGAAGAATATCTGTGAGAGTTGAGCTGTTTATCAAGCGAATGGCTCTTTTCTGAATGGAATCTAGAAGACGAAGAGAATGCCTTGGTGCTAAACCGATTTAAAATCCTTAAAATAAACATAATTTGGAAAAAAATTACTTTTGGTTAGTAGCTTCCAAACATTGATACATGGTGGCCAGTACAAACTATTTTATTATTTGAGAAACCATTGCTACAGAGCCCTGAGGATAAATTTAATTAAATTTGAAACGTTGGCAAAAAACAATAGTTTTTTCTTCAACTTACACTGATTCCAATCCCAACTAATTTCCGACAAAAAAATTTGTTGCAAGATTAATTATTGTTAATTATAAATGTTTATAAACATAAAATTTTGGCCAATAAAAGTGTGAATCTCCCTTTAACTCTCCCAAAACTGGGTTTACCTAATTTTTAAAGTAAAAAATAAATAGAGTGCCAAAAAAAAAAGCGGGCATGTCAATTTTCACAAGGTTAGATCCGTTATTATAGTCACAATTTCAAATAATCGTTTTTCTTACGCAATTTACAATGGCTGTAGCTCGGAGGGGGTGCATTTTAGGACACATGATGCGACAATTAAATATAACATCAAGAAAAATAGGGCAAAAAATGAACATCAATAAAACCAAGATCATATCACCCAACCGCATTTCATTATCACTATCTAACGAGAACATTAAAAACGTTGACGAATTCGTATACCTGGCTCACCTCATTAAACTATAAAAGGAGAATTAAAAGTCGGAAATAACTCGAAAAGGGAAATTAACCCTGGCTGCTTTTGGAAAACTAAAGTACATTCTACAAAATCCA
Organism: Agelastica alni; assembly: GCA_950111635.1. NCBI lineage: Eukaryota > Metazoa > Arthropoda > Insecta > Coleoptera > Chrysomelidae > Agelastica > Agelastica alni. Next base: position 69,864,836 of record OX467710.1, read on the forward strand.
GGCATTCCGATGGATTTAAAACGAAAAGTTTATGACATATGCATTTTGCCGGTAACAACATATGGCCTCGAAACAATGGCAATCACAAAAGGTAAAGCAGACCGATTAAAAATAACACAAAGGGCAATGGAACGAGCAATGCTTGGAGACCGAATCAGAAGCGAGAAAATCAGACGACGAAGAAAGGTGACCGACGTAATCCGCTACATGGCCGGGATGAAATGGAGGTGGGCAGGACATGTTGCAAGACAAGATGACAGTAGATGGACCAACAAAGTAAACCACTGGCGCCCCAGAGAAACAGAGAAGTAAAGGAAGACTTTAAAAGCGCTGGGGATGATATCAGGGAGGTCACCGGTAGAAACTGGGCACAACTAGCTCAAAATTGACAGGAATGGAAAAGACTTGGAGAGGCCTACGTCCAGGAGTGGACCGGATAAGGCTGATGAAGAAGAAGAAGTAATATGGGCCTCTGTCGCGTATTCAATGGACTTCCTGGATAATGTTAAAACATCATTAGTTTGACATAGATCCAGTTTAGGCCAAATCTGATTTGAAGATGTGCATGTGGGTTTTTAACCTCAGGTTGGGCTGCCCTAGAGTTCAAGTAGACTGATTCAGTGATTTGATAGCGACCTGGCTGTCGAAAAGAATGGATATCTCGCTAAACTTTTGTTCATTAAGGAGTGTCCAAACAGCTGCCTCGGTATTGGCTATCATTTCGGCCTGATGCACACTGCAGTAATCAGGCAAACGAAACTAGTGAGCGGTATTCTGGGAAGGCACCACTACCTACAGTCCCCTCTAGTTTGAAGCCAGCAGTATAAAATACTGTGCCCTGAGGCTTAACTATAGGTGGAACTTCTGTTACAGTTTTATAATGATAGAAATGACAATAAATGATAAATGAATCATAAATTTGAGTGCTTATTATTCGTTAGAAGATTTACACGGGTAACACATATCATTAGCCACGATTCTAAAACCCACGATCGTGGCTCAAGTCCCGCATAATCCAGTGTTTAGGATAATTTCGTTTCTTAATAGTTTTTGAAATTTCATGTCATTAGTCTTTGTATTTCTGGTTTTTTGAATACTTAGTTCTTAGGTCTTTAACTATGTTTATCTTCTTGTATGCATTTATCCTTTTGTTTCTAGTTTTATATATTTAACAAAAAAACTAAAAATATTTTGTCATTCATAGGACCTCCGAAAATTGATTTTAAATGTTTGATGTCAAACTTAACACAAATTTGTCATACACCGTTAAAAAAAATTAACAGCATGTTCTTTTCAATGCACATAAATCAAAATATCGTCGATGATGACAAAAGCGTAGGTTATTTCCTAAACCTTTTAAACTTTTTAACCAGCGGTATTATAAAACGGTTAAAACATTTTTTATGTCACAAGGAAGTCGTAAAATATCGTGATGATATTGTAGGTGTTTTCAAGTAGATTTTAATTGTTTCTTTTTTAATTTTTATTTTAACAGCGACACAGCATAGTTGAGTATAAAACTGCATTTATGTAAATTATATAAAATATATCAAGTTAATTTTGATATTACGTTTTGGTTACTATTTTGTTAATTTTAATGAGATGATAAATGTTTGCCAGATGAGATTTTGTCATTAATTCTTGTCTGTCAAATCTTCTCCTTAACATTAATATTTTCTTTAGAATTTATTACGAGACTCATTGAAATGTTTTTTGGTCTTCGCTTTTTTAACAATTCAACGCAGTAAGCAACTATCAATAAATGACGACCCTCACCTTCAAACCATGAACCAACAATGTTAACTTTTTAAAAAAAAAAGTTTAACTTTCATTATAATAATACGTTGACAGTAAAGGAGACTGTAGAAAAATCTTAGACTATATTTCAGTAGCTTTGTCTGTTATGGTGTTATCCAATATTAACTTCTTACATATACTTTTTTCTTAATTTTTAAAGTCGATACAAACCTTGATGAGTTCAATGTTTCTTCTGTGTCTTCTTCGTCGTAGCCGTCCATGGGATGCGCAACATTCTTCTTCAGCATCACATTTTAAATGCGGTGTCTATCAGCCGCTTTGATGGTCCACGACTCGGATCCGTATGAAAATATAGAGAACACCAAAGATCTCACCAGAGTCATTTTTTTTTTTTTGGTTATCGCTCTGTCTATCCATATCTTTCCCAGGTTCACCATAGCTGCCCGCGATAGTGCTACACGTCTTCATTTGGAGGCGGATTGTTTAGCTGTACTGCGTTACTTCTATCAATTACCATGAGTTTGGTTTTGTCTAAGTTAATCTCCAGACCAAGATTCCTACTTTCATTAGCTACCCTTTCAAGCTTCCGGACCATTTTTTCTTCATTCTTTGCTATGAGAGTGGTATCGTCCGCGTATCGAAGATTTTTTAGCATTTTACCATTAATCGTAATTCCTTCCTCATCCAAATCCAAGGCGCGACTCATTATGTATTCACCTTAGGCATTGGACAACCTGGGTGACAATATACACCCCTGGCGCAGTCCTCTTTGAAAGGATCCGATGTTTTATTATCTAGGTTGACATTTGCGTCATTATTCTTGTATAAACTGGTAATGAGGGCTACTAGATGGCCTGGGACTCCCATTTCACTCAGCACTTTCCACAGACTCTCCCATCTTACACGATCGAAGGCTTTCTTGTAGTCTAGAAAGCACAGGAGCATAGGAATGTTAAACACTCGTGCTTTTTCTATTAATTGGCGAAAATTAAATATCTGGTCTTCTGTGTAAGATACTTTTTATTGAAACCTATAAAGTTAACGACAAGGAAATAATTGTACAATTGAAGCAAGAAGCTGAAAGGCTGGGTCTGACAGTAAATGAGACGAAGACGAAATAATATGCATTTAACGCGAAAGGATAATACGGGCCGAGTGGGACAAAATGTAACTATGAACGACCACAATTTTGAGAATGTCCAGTCTTTCAAATATCTAGGTTTTCTGATAACAGCGGACAATAATATGAAGGAAGAGGTAAAAAACCGAATAACCCAAGGAAACAAATGTTTCTTCTCTGTGTAGTAGATGCTGAAGTCCAAATATATTACAAGGTCAACAAAAATCAACAAATACAAGACGGTAATAAGACCTGTCATCATGTATGACACAGTTGACACAGTTGCTTAGAAGGTTTGAAGAGGTATTGAGGAGAATTGTTGGACCGGCTATTGAACAGCGAATTAGCGAATATAGAATACGGATCAATAACGAACTCCCCCAAATATATGACTCTCCAGATATTGTACAAAAATAAAATCCAACCGACTAAGATGGATCGTCCACGTCCAGCGTAGAAACAACAAAAGGCTTATAGTTATTTGTGGCCTACGTTTTGATCTGATGTATAAAAAAGCTCTATTATTTTTATAATAATAGTTTTTCACATAACTATGTGTATAACAGGCAATGCATTTTTTTCTATGACTTATTTATCAATTTTAATGGTAAACTATTTTCAGACTCATTTTATTTATTGGTGATTTCTTTGTATGGTTTTTAAACTAATTTATATCTTAGTGATATTGTGAGGTCTCACTTGTCTGGGTTTTGGGTCATTCGAGAATCAAATGTAACGAGAGAGCTGATAAGCTGGTAAAAGCGGGATCAGAGACTAAGTTCGTGGGCCCAGAGCCGGCCTTAGGGATTCCCTCCTGTCTAAAGGGCAATCCGGGAACGTAGGCCTCTTCTAATTGTCTCCAGTGGAGTCGATCTTGTGCGGTTTGGATTCAGATTTTCCCGTCTCTGAATGTCTTACCTCCACCTCGTCTGGGGTCACCCAACACTTCTTTTTGTTTCCATAGGGTGCCATTGGAGGATGGCCTTGGTCCACTTGACATCGTCCCTCGCCACATGTCCAACCCATCTCCACTTATTCATTGCCACCGTTTCCATGACGTCTGAGACTTCCGTCCTTCTCCTAATGTCATCGTTCCTTATTCTATCCTTAGGGCTAATACACAGCATTGAACGTTCGATGGCTCTCTGACATACTCTCAGGCGATTGGCACTGTTTTTGTGTGAAGGTCATAGTCTCAAGGCCATACGTCATGACCGGTAGAATGCAGCTCTCGAACACCTTCCGCTTTATTAATTGGAGTTCTAGGATTTCTTGGGATGTGAGAGAGGTTACCATACTTTGCCCAGGTGAAGCGCACACTTTTTGCAATCTCCAACGTTTGGTTTTCACTCCCTAGCTTTATTTTGTGGCCTAGGTACTCATCCACTGTTTTAATATTAATGTTGTCTAGGATGAACTGGGTGTTATAAGGACTCATGATGTTGGTCTTACCTAAGTTCATCTAAAGCCCCACTGCTTGGGATGCTTCTTTTAGCTCTTTAAACATGTTGGTAAGCTCCCCATGATCACTGCTAAACAGGACAATGTCGTCTGCAAAACGTAGATGGCTCAAGTACCTCCCGTCAATGTTAATGCCTTTTAACTTCCAATCCAAGGTCTTAAAGACTCCTTCCAAAGCCAGTGTAAAAAGTTTTGGGGATATTGAGTCTCCTTGTCTAACTCCTCTATTTATGGGAATTTTTTCTCTGTTGAGGTCTTTTGAAATGAAAGCATTGTATACTTATTATCGTTAACATAATTTTTTGGTCAATCTAAAATACATAAATATTGCATCGATGTATAAAACCAATGCTGTTTTTTATTTGTGATTAATTTTTAAAAAATTTCACTTCCATTTGAGAAATTTTAATACTAGTCTGGTCTAGTCTGATGAAGAAATAAAATATACGTCCTAGAGTGAGTGTACTATTTTTGTGAAAAGTTTCGTGCTTGTTTAAATTTGGACGAGAAAATGCTGCAACAAATTACCATTCGCGAATGTGAATATTCTTTGGATCATAAAAGAAATGCATCAATAAAAGAATACAAATTGGTGCTCTACCGGGGGTTCTTTTTTGATGTCCTTTCATTTCGGTCTGTCGTAAGATGACGGTGACATGCGTCGAGTTGTGGAACCGAAATACAGTTTATTATAAGTAATAAACTTCATTTTGCATGGTCTGTTGCTTGTCTATACTAAAATTTATTCTCAAAAATTTACTGTCTCCAATTATTTGGCAATAGTAGAAACACTTTTAATTTTCTGTGACTAATGTTCATCGGTCAACGACAAAAGGTGAATAAGTAAAAAAAAATATACTCGTAAAATTCTTCCTTGGAAGGAGTTCATGGGCGCCCAATCATGCGGGACCTCGACGATTAAAAATATAAATACATTAACAGCTTCATCCTGAAAATCGTTTATCCTTTCTATTAAACTACTTGTATGTAGGTATATGCATTTCTGTGCATACCAATATGTTTTAAATTCTTGTGATTTGCAAAAAAATACATTGCTTACCTTATTATCCTTGTTAGTAGACCTAACCGTATGAATTGGTTTGGATAAGTTTCTTTTCCATTTGATTATTATACCATTACCAATTATTTAGCTTTTTTGTTATTTTTCAAAACAAAAATGTAGTTATTTCTTGATTTAAATTAAAGAGCATGTATTTAATGACTGTTAACATGATAATATCTCCCACAAAAACAAAGCATATGACAACATCAAAAACACCGTTGAGATGTAACCTGGAGGTAGATGGAGAAGTTATTTAGCAGGAAATAAAATTTAAGTATCTTGATGTAGAACTCTCGAGCTTTGGCCATGTTGAGGCAAAAGTAAGGGAACAAACAACGAAAGCAACAAAAAAAACAGGGTGTTTGAATAGTACTATATGGTGCAATAAACACATAGAAATTAAGGCCAAGACTAGAATTTATAAAACAACCGTAAAACCTATCATAACATATACGGCAGAAACTAGACCAGAAATATCGAAAACTAAACGACTATTAGAAACAACCGAAATGAAAGTACTCCGCAGAATTACTAATAAAACTACTGAAAAAGAAGTAAAAGTATAAGAAATACATGTGGATTAGAAGACATTAATGGCTGGGTATCAATCAATGTCAAAAAAAACTAAATTTATGGTTGTTAGTAAAATAAATGTATGCCCGGAAAGAATAACACTTGATGGCGAGAATATAGAAAGTGTTCAGCACTTAAAATATCTTCGAAGCTGGATCAATCAGTCGATGGATCCAGACGAAGAAATCAAAGCTAGAATAGAAATAGCTAAAAGTATTTCTGAAACTCAAGCCGTTACTCTGTGCCAAACAACTTAACATTCATCTGCGGGATTGTTTACCAAGTGCTATGTATGGTCTATTCTGTTGTACTCTTGCAAAACATTGACCCTTCACCAAAAAATTATTGGCCGCATCAGTGCATTCGAGATGTGAAGGATGCTTAAAATTTCGTGGACAAGGCGAACTACCAACGAGAATGTACTCATCGGAATAGGGCACGATAGAGAGCTTTTAACTACCATCAAGCGCCAAAACTGGAATATTTGGGACATGTGATGCGTGGATCACGATATAATCTGCTTCGGCTTATTCTGAATGGCAAGATCGAGGGTAAAAAATGGCTGGCTTCGAAATTTCCGACAATGGACAGGTTTAACTGCTGAGGAACTTCTCCACGCAGCTCAAGATAGAGATAAATACAAAGAAGTAGTCAATATGGGAGTCATCAACGCATGAGAAAGCAACACACTATAAGAAGAAAAATTAAACAGACAAAAAAAATGGAATAAACACATAAATAGGATGGACGACAATAGAATAGTAAAAATTGCTCGTTAAATCACCACGGGAGCGCAGGAGCGTAGGGCGTCTTTGAAAGAGACATCCTGAATGCAAAGCAATATGCAAGTTGACGAAAAATAAACAGGCTCTCTCTCTCTTTGTAGCTTTTACAACCCCGGATGGGTCTTAGCAGACTTTACGATTTGCCTTCATTGGTTTCTGTCCATCATAAGCTGTTAGACATTGGTGATATTTAGGGTTCCCAAGTCTGCCGACAGGTGGTCCCTCCAGCGCAATTTGGGTCTTCCAAGTGATCTTCTGCCGGTTGGATTCTGTTCCCATACTAGTTTCACTACTTGTTCATCATTTTGTCTTTTAATGTGTCCGGCACATCTTAGTCTTTCAGCTTTAACCATTTTGACGATATTTGGTTGACGGTATATGTTTTCTAGTTCTCTGTTGTTTTAAATAAACAGGCGATTCGCCTAAAGCCAAAAAGGAAGAAGAAGTATTTAATGACAATAATTTATTTGCCCAATTATTTATTATTACTTAAAGTCCTATTAATGTAAGTTACAAGATGAATGGTTGCGTTTAATTTTAAAACACATAAAATGCTATGAAGAATATAAAGCTAACCTTCCTTAAAAAAATTCTAAAAGCAACGCCTTTGATTTGTCGTTTTTTTTTGCATTAATGGAGAGCCTATATGTGTTAGTGATACATATGAGAATGAGAATTTTATTGGTTTTTAACCAGCGGTCTTTATGAATGTTCTTTTCTTCTTCGTAAATTACATTTGTTTTTTGAAAAATTGGATAAGGGGACGCCCAACTGTGATATAATTACAAAAAATAAATGTGTAAGGAATATCTTTTTACAAAATTGCAAGGGATAATATTTTTAATACACACATAGCTAATTGAAATCAAATTCGAGCTGGCATACATACATATCTAGAAAAGCAATTATTTTTGTTATGCGATACGAATTTTTTGTGTAAACTGATAATTTGTTTATTTTTTTATAAATACCGTGGTACGCAATTTTTTTTAAAACAATAGCGCCTTTGTTAATTAAGCAGCGTTGATTATACCCTGGCCAACCGAAAACGAAACAGAGCCATTTACAGGAACCTCGTCAACATTTTAGAAAACGCTTAGACCCGTCGATTTTTTATTAAGGGGGGACATTTTTTTCCGGTATTTTTGACTCCACTAATTTTAACCCCAAGCGAGGGTAGTAATTACCCCAAAATGTTTATATAGCATCGGAGGTCGAATAATATGTCTTTTGAAAGCTATGACAATTCTCTTTACAATAGTCTTTAAATTTTACATTTACTCCCGATACTTTATAAAAAATTACAAGTTGAAATTCCAATTATTTTAGTTGCTTACTTACTACCTAATTGATTAAATGTTTCCATACAATAATAAAGATTTTGTTCAAAACGTTCACGCACATCCCGAAGAATTTCCGGAGTAATTCGACGGCACTCGTCAACGATTCTTTGACGCAAATCTTCCAACGACGCTGGTTGTGTTTTATAGATTTTACCTGTCAGATAACCTCACAAAAAAAAATCGAGTGGCTATAAATCTGGCGATCGTGGAGGCCATTCAATGCTGCCTCTTCTCCCAATCCAATGCCGTGGAAAACGTTGGTCTAAATATTGACGAACAATCGCCGCATAATGCGGAGGAGCAGCGTCCTGTTGGAAATAAAAATGATCTTCGTAATATTGTGGATTATTTTTAAATACAAGACAAACAAGGCAGAGTCAATAGCGTCTTCCAGTAATTGCAAATAAATTTCCCTAGTCAATTTGCCTGGTAGAAAAAAAGACCCACCGGTTGGTCACCGCAAATTCCAGCCCATACATTTAATTTCCCTGGTTTCTGTGCATGCACCTCGTGAAAAACTCTTGGGTTTGAATCGGATCATACATACATACATACATATAGTCACGCCCTTTTTCCGTAGGGGTAGGCAGAGACCACTTTCTTCCACTTCCATTACTGTTCTTACACACATCTTTTTCTTCCTCTACTTTCATCAGTGTTCTAATACATGCTCGTCGGTTGTTGGTACTCTTGACCTGGCCTTTCTTTAAAACAATGTTGATCTGATCGAGATATGTTCGCCGACTCGACAATATCGGACCAATAGCGGCAATTGTGGATATTTACCGTCCCGTGAAAAATAAACTGCATTCATCGGAAAAACAGATAATAAAAAGGAACTGTGGATCGTTCCCTGCTTGCGCACTCATTATTTCGCAAAACTGCAAACGGCGGTCATAATCATCCTCATTAAGTTTATGGATTAAACGTATTGTATATGGATGGTATATATTCTTCTTCAAAATGGTTTGGACACTAGTTCGATTGATCCCAGACACAGATGCCAGCTGCCCCGTACTTAACGTAGGATCAAGATTTTTAGAAGTGATAATAAATCGCCACAACGCAATGCTAAGCAAAAAATAGGTACTAAATTTATACCTTTGGCCTACTTAACTCGAATGAATGAAATTTTTACCGTTCGTGATTGTTTTCAGATAAGTTTCACATTTAAAATTTAATTTTTAAATAAGCAATGGGCGGAAGTTTAAAATTTAAAAACTATTGTGTAGAAAATTATTAGAGCTTTTGAATGACATCTTATTCGACCCCCAATACCATAGAAATAATTTGGGGTCATTGTTACCCTCGTTTGGGGTTAAAAGTAGTGGAGTTAAAAATACCGGAAAAGAGTGTCCCCCTTTTATCAAAAATCGACGGGTCTGAGCATTTTTCCAAAATTTTGACGAGGTTGGCCACCCGACATAAAAAGGTATGATTTGAAATAAACCAAAAAGTATTTTTTTTATTAGTGCAGTTGTAATTTTAAATAATGCATCAACATCCGATGCTTTACTAATTAAGGAGCGTAGCCAGGAGGTTGTTTTGGAGGATCATCTTTCCCCTTCGATTTATTGAAAAACATAAATTGAGAAATGAAGAAACAAAAAAAAAATTATTTTTATTTAATCTTTATTCCAAAATTGTTTCTGGCTACTTTTCCGTAATAATTGAGTTGACATGATCTAAACTGTTTTGTAAATATTGACAAAGTGGGTTTTTATTTTCGGATATTAATTAACACATTTTTGTACATATTTATTTATTTTTACCTATTATTTTAGATGTAATCAGTGCTATTGGAGGTAAAGGGGTCCTATGGTGAAAAAGGGCTAAACCAGTCCTGTTTTAATTTTAAAAATGTAAGAACATCTTTTTAACACGATATTTTTAATACAACTAACCACTTCTACTGTTTACAGATCAAACATAAACCTACAGATTTTAAATATAGATTAATAAAATAATTAAATTTGAAAAAGCATACAATTCCTAACATGTTTTTTATTTGATATTTTATTGTGAAAAATTCAAGAAAACTTAATTATAGTATTGTTTTCTTACTTTAGATAAACTTTTGAATTTCTTATTATAAATAATTAAGAAGGTTAGCAAGTTAGCATGTAATAGCTTCATGAGTGTTGTATTTTCAGTACATTTTAATTTAAATATTATTTTTATTACCTGTGCCTTTAAATATCTAAAGTATTTGATCTAATTTTTGAAATATCTGTAGTTTGATCTGGTATTACAGTTACTACTTACTAATACAATTTAACTAGATTAAAAATTCTATCCTGTACAAGAAAACTTATTTGTAAATTCGACTTTGAAACAGAATCATGACGATTTATTGTCATTTACTCTTTTTTCAATTTTTAATAATCGTTTAAAATCGGAAACATAATGCATTAAAGATTTAGTTTTTCTATCCAAATAAACAGAAAGTTTATATATATATATATATATATATCGTTTATACATTTTTAATTTAACAATGCAGTCAAAAATTAAAATGTAAAAAAATGGATTTTTAAATATTCTAATTTTAAACGGCCATCGAATTTTGCAACATATTTTAAACGTTTAAACAATATCGATGATTCTGTTGGAACGCCAGAAATGGATGTAAATGTTCCTGCATCAACGAAAATTCACCCTAATAGAGTATGTATTTAACCAATAATTCTTTAACTGATAAATTTCTGGTAAATCTTCCATTTGAACTATCTTTCTTTTTTGGTAAATTTTGAATAACTACTTATCTTCACCAATTATCAATTAAATTTTTAACATTTTTAACTACATAACAGACAAATTAATTATTTTTTCATATTCGGATTTTTCAAACAAGTTTTCCGAAGAAAATAACAAATTACTCTATTTTTTTCTTTCTTGTATTTTACGAATATAAATATTTTAGTAATTATTTGTCCGTACAAAATGGGTAATTTAAAAATTTCTATACTATGTTTTCAATTCCCTACATACATACATACATATAGTCACGACTCTATCCCGTAGCGGTAGAGGGAGACCACTTCCTTCCACTTGCTACGGTTCTTACACACATCTTTTGCTTCCTCTACTTTCATCAGTGCTCTCATACATGCTCGTCGGTTGTTGGTACTCTTGACCTAGACTTTCCTCAAAACAATGTTGATCTGATCAAAACATGTTCTTCAAAGTCGACCTCTACCGACTTGTCCATTAACACTCGCTTTATAAATTTGTTTCGTCAATCTTCCTTTATCCATCCTTTCAACGTGTCCAAACCATCTAAGCATTCCTTTATTTATCTTTGTAACAACATCTTCTTTTACACCACAGCGTTCTCTTATCTCACTATTCTTTACCTTATCCAACCGAGTCACTCCGGCTATACTTCTCAGACTACTCATCTCCGCAGCATTAATCCTATTTTTATGCTTCTTCTGCCAAACCCAACATTCACCACCATACATAAGTGTAGGATCCAACACACCTCTATGCACAGCCAGACGTGCCTTTTTTGACACTTTCTGTCTGTTCATAAAGCTATGTAGTGCCCCATTCATTTGTCTTCCTGCCAACACCCTTTGCTCAATGTCACTGTCATACTTTTCATCTCTCGTAAACTTTGAACCCAAGTACACAAATTCATTTACTTGTTCCACTCTTTCTCCCTCAATCGAAACTCCACAGTTTGTTATGCTTTCTTCTCTTTCAAAAACCATTACTTTCGTTTTGCTCACATTTATTTTCATCCCTTTGATTTTCAGGGCATCATGCATAACATTAACCATCGCCTGCAAATCCTCTTCAGATGACGCCAATATGACTTGATCATCGGCGTAAAGAAGGCATCTGACGATCAAATCATTCATTTTCAATCCATACGCACTCTCTTTCATATCCTTTAAACAATCGTCTATGTATAAGTTAAACAGCCATGGCGAGCTATAAATTTATGTTGTAAAAAAGTGTGGCTTCCTTTTTATTTAGTTTAATGCCATGAATGTCAAGTTTCTAAATAATTACCACCTTTTTGACTTACTTACTAAATTCTGTGTTTATCCTCTCTTCTACTTTAAGTCAATGGGTGAAAACGGTTTTTGCTCGATATTTCACTTAAAACGAGTTATTTAAAATAAAAAAATTATTGTTTTTTTTTTATTTTGACGTTAGATTTTTTTAAATAACCCGTTTTAAGTGAAATATCAAGCAAAAACCGTTTTCACCCATTGATTTTTAATAGAAGAGATGAAAAAAACATTTCCTATTTGTAACTTTTTTATAAAATAAAAAAAAAATTAAAAAAGCCCAATTTTTATATTTTTTATTGAATTTTCTTTTTTTTATTAATCTGAACCGTCGTAGGGGCGAAAGAATGCGTTTTAGGGAAAAAATGGTCTGAGAAAGGTAGGCCTAAAATTTTATGCTCTACAATTTTTATTAACTTTTTTTGATATTTTTAAAATATAACCCAAAAATCGTATTTTGGGGTAGTTTTTAATTTTGTCACCCCCTTCCCGTGTTTTGAGAATTTTTTTACTTTACCCACAGTTTTATACGTATTTTTCTGATTTCCATGTGGTTTTAGCCATATCTGCCAAAACCCCGATATTTTAGTATTTTTGACTGGACTATTATTTGTAATCGGAAAGGGAAAATATTACCGACGCACGGACAAATAATCACTGAAAGAGTAATTTATCGTGTAAAACGCAAATCCTGTTTAAAGAGAAATGCCAAACATCGAAAAGAGTGTTTGATAGATACTAACAAAATATTTTATTGTTCTAGGAGCATACACTACCCCGCCAACACATCATATAACTGTTTTAGTAGCAGATACTAGTATTTTTTAGTTGCCTTAAAAAATTTCATACAGTATTTATTACTTTTATTTTTTAATGTTTTTGTAAATATAATTTTTAGGATTATTAATATTTATTATAAATTGTATTATTACACATTTAGCTTAAGCAAAGACTACCGTTGTCTAGTCTGAAGATTGTATTCTTAATTTTTTATATTATTTTATGTATTAAAAAACAACATTATATTATAACAAACAGAAGATTGTATCGAATACAATTTGTGATTTTATTAAGGGTGAGAATATCGAATATTTGTTAAGAACGACCGCGCATCCAACAATAAATGCGAAAATAAAATATTCAAAATACTGATAAATCTGTAAAAATTATCATTAAATGATAATAACTTTTAATTTATAGAATTTAATGTCCTTTTTTTGCAAATACCATTATTTTGTAAACATAAATAACAATTAATTTTGCAAATTGCTTAATGAATTTTATTTAGTAACTTATTGATGAAAGCGCGACTAACAATTGTTAATATTTGTGATTTTTAATAAAATAATTGCTTTTATGTTGTTACTTCTAATTTTAACTATTTTTCATTTATTTTTGAATAACTTATTGATAACACAAAAAATAGTTTTTGTTAGTTTACCGGTGTTGTATAAATTACAAGGTATCCTTTAAAAGAGAATTTATCATACGAGTCAAATGTCAAAAAACTTTGATTCTTTGATATTATATATCAAATTTTAAAGACGTTCGACTGAATTACTTAATATTAATATATGTTTAAAGAAAAATTATAGTATAAATAAAAAATTATTTCAAAATAATCAATGACTAATGTACTCCTAAAAAAATCTGTCATTTTGTGTATTCGAAAAATAATATCAAATTTGATAAAAAAATACATTTTTCCAATCCGATAGTGCACAATCTCACTCTTAGAATAATTTTAGTGCAATGATTAGTTTTTTAGAAATGTACAGTTAAAATTAATATATAACTTTTATCGCTAATAAAACGTAAATAACAATTTGTGAAATTCCAGAATTTTTATGCAAACTGTGTACTTTTCGTAGGTATGCAAAAAGTTCTTCAGTTTGGCAGTGTGAAAAAAAAATTGTAAAAATGTCAGTACCTAATTGTAAAATAAAAAAATTAATTTTAATGTGTGTTTTTACTTTAATTTTCCTTTTTTTATTAGCTCCTAATAGTCCGAGAGATAGCGTCAAATTTCACCGGACCATTTTACTGAGGCTTTCCTAGTGAAGGCTTTTGTAATGTTTTTGAGAGGAAATTTCCATGTTAGCTGGTCCAGATCCGTGACTTAAGATTGTGAAAGGCTGCGGACCTCGCGAGAAAATAACAATTTTCGGAGTATTTTACTGAAGGTCATATTTGCAGATAGCTGAATGATTGAATTACAATCATGAAAAAACATGTTAGCTGCATAATTTCTGTGATTTAACTCGTTAGCTGCGCTTATGAATATGTAGGAAATTTTTTGAAAATCGGACCATTTTACCAAGGCTGAAAACTATATGCTGAAAAGTAATTAGTTTGAAAATCATAAAAAATCATGTTAGCTGATGCATAGATGTGATTAAACCTGTTAGCTGCGCTTCCTTTTTGCAGCGCGCGGTCGGACCATTACTGTGTTCGCTGCAGTCAGGAATCGACTGAATTTTATCAATCTGATGTAGATTAATAGTGCATTTATCCTCATTTGCAACTGTAGCTCAGGGCATCAAGGTGGGCATAATCCACCCAGAACACCCAAATGCTCAGCTGTCAAACGAACAGCTACGGCTGCTACAGCGATCCATTATGGACACTGTAGACAAACTACCGGACGATGGTCCACAAGTGCGATTCCAGAGCTGCACCATTCGACCTGGAATCCTCCTTCTGTCCTGTATGGACGCTGAGACGGTCAAGTGGATGGAGGAAGTGATATGCTACCTTCAACCCTGGGAAAACGCCCAGCTGAAGTTAGTTCAGAAGGAAGACATACCGAAACCCCACATCTGTGTGGCTTTCATCCCAGACGATGAAAGACTACCCAGACTGACGGGAGAACAGGTAACCAACCGTCTGCGGAAGATGAACCGTACCCTGCATACCCAGGAGTGGACCATTCTACACAGGGAAAACGCAGGACCTGGTCAAATGTGGACGTTCTCAATGGATGAGGTATCCATTAAAGATTTGGAGCGGCTAAATTTCCGCCCATATTTTGGCTTTGGACAGGTGCAATTCCGGTCCAAGGAAGCCAAGAAAGATCCATCATCGGTGGAAATTCCAAAGTCTTCGGAGGTAACAGTTAGAACCAAAGAGGGAGGTAAATCTACCTTGGCGGCGACAGCGGGACTGAAGAGGCCGGCCAAAACCAGCAAAAAAGCCGGAAAAGGGAAAAAACCACTTCATGGTAAAGCGCCGACAAAACGACCTACACCAGGAAACAATACGGGGAAGGAGAGTAAACCTCCCCACTCTACCTTTAAGTAGAAATGGCTAACCACATCCAATTTCTCCAGGCGAACATCCAACATGCTAGAGCGGCTTCATATGTCCTCAGCAGGAGGTTCGCCAAGGAGCAACTCGATGTGGCACTAATCCAGGAACCCTGGACTTCCAATACAGGCAGAATAAGCGGCCTAGGAAACTGCTCCGGTAAGTTAATAGCGTGTACTCTAGGTGGTAAGCCAAGAGCATGCATACTCATCAGGAAAAACATAAACTATTTTATGTTAACAGAGTTTTGCACCCCCGATGTGGTTGCAGCACAGCTTTCGATCTCAGGAGAAGACAGTAGTGTAGATGTAGTCGTCTGCTCTGCTTACTTCCCTGGAGACCGAAAAGAACACCCTCCTCCAGCAGCAGTGCGAGATCTAGTCGCCTTCTGCAAGAGGAACAACAGGCAACTGATCATTGGATGCGACGCAAATTCCCACCATTTGGATTGGGGCAGCAGCGACATCAATGAAAGAGGTGAGTACTTATATAATTATATAATAGGGGAAGGGCTAGCAGTCAACAACGTAGGCTCGGAACCAACCTTCGTGAACAGAATTCGCGGAGAAGTTCTAGACATAACTATTAGTACACAGTTTATGAGTACCAAAATAGTTAACTGGCAGGTATCTACCGACCCCTTATGCTCAGATCATAGACACATACGTTTTGACGTGAGAATAGGACAACGTCCCATAGTGCAATTTCGAGATCCAAAATGCACAGATTGGAAAGGGTATTGTGAATCCCTCCAACAGCACCTAGGTAACGGTAATAGCACTATACAAAATAGAGCTGAAATAGAAGCGGCGAATGAGCATATCACATCCGCCCTTCTAACGGCCTATAAGGAAAACTGCCCATTAAAGGAGAAGAGGGACCATAGAGGTACACCATGGTGGAGCAGAAGCTTAGACAAGCAAAGAAAAGAAGTTCGACGTCTCTTCAATCGAGCTAAATAAACAGGTTGCTGGGAAATCTATCGTACAGCTCTAACGACTTATAACAAAGAAATAAGGAAAGCCAAAAGAGAATCCTGGAGGAGGTTCTGTCAGAGTATATCAGATCTACCTGCCAGCACAAGAATCCACAAGGCTCTCGCCAGAGATCCGAAGCAAGAGATTGGATCGATAAAACGACCAGATGGCTCTTTTACGGACTCTGGTAGGCAAACGTTAGAGACTCTTTTAAAGACCCACTTTCCCGGCAGTCTGCTTCTGAGGGACCAGGAGCAAATTCCACTTTCAATGGGATCGACAACACGACCCAAAAGGGAGGATTGGAGAAAGGTTTCAAAAGTGGTCACCCCAACATCTGTACAATGGGCGGTGAATTATTTCTCCCCATTCAAGTCTCCAGGGGAGGATGGTGTTTTCCCTTTTCTTTCCCAATCTTTCAGGCTGAAATATTCGCTATCGAATTGTGTGCAAGAGAGTTGACCAACAGACCTCTAGCAAACAAAAACATAAATATAATATCAGACAGCCAGGCCGCTTTAAAAGCACTGAGCTCCAACAAGATAAATTCTAAACTTGTATGGAATTGCATCGAATCCTTAGAGTACCTTGGTGCGAACAACAGGGTGACCCTACTGTGGGTACCTGGGCACCAGGGGGTGGAAGGAAACGAAAAAGCCGACACCCTTGCAAAACAGGGGGCCGAATCTGCGTTCACTGGACCAGAACCGGTTTTTGGAGTCACCACAAGTGCCGCCAAAACAATTATTTCGGACTGGGCGGAGAGGAAAATACTCACGTACTGGTCCGACTTACCAGGGCTAACCCACTCGAAGGCGTTTTTACCGTTACAACCCTCGAGAAACACAACTAAGCAGATCCTAGAATGGAGCAGAAATGACCTGCGTATTCTAACAGGACTGCTTACGGGACACTGTCGTCTGAGATACCACCTCAGAAAGATAGATCTGAACCAACAAACGGACTGTCGGTTTTGCTGCGTGGAAGACGAAACGGCTGAACATATACTATGTTCATGCCCCGGCCTGGGAAGAATAAGGTTCAACATATTTGGTTACACTAACCTAGAACCTACCGATTTTAAAAAAATCTCACCCTATACAACCATGAACTTCGTAAGAAGGGCTGGATTGTACGGTGAACTGTAGCCTCTAGGGGTGAGCCACAATAGACCTACTAATGGTCGCGGTGGAGGGGTGACCACGCCCCACTCACATAAAACCTAACCTAACCTAACCTATCCTCATTATAAAGTAAAAAAAAAGGTTAGTAAAAATGATAAGACATGAATTAATATTGAAGTGAATCTGAGCAGCGCACACAGTAATGGTCCAACCGCGCGCTGCACATAGAAAGCGCAGCTAACAGGTTTAATCACACCTGAGCATCAGCTAACATGATTTTTTATGATTCTCAAACTGATTACTATTAAGTATATAATTTTCAGCCTCGGTAAAATGGTCCGATTTTCAAGAGTTTTCCTATATATTCATACGCGCAGCTAAGTTAAATCTCAGAAATTATGCAGCTAACATATTTTTTAATGATTATAATTTAATTATTCAGCTATCTGCAAATTATGATCTTCAGTAAAATATTCCGAAAATTGTTATTTTCTCGCGAGATCCGCAGCCTCTCACAATCTTAAGTCACAATTTTGGACCAGCTAACATGGAAATTTCCTCTCAAAAACATAACAAAAGCCGTCGCAGCTAACAGGTTTAATCACACCTGAGCATCAGCAAACATGACATTTTTTTTGTGTGAAAATAGTCGCAAAAAGGGAAGACCTATCGCTTTTTAAAAAGTTGCAGGTCATAGTTCTCTGGAAAAACTGATTTTGGAAGCTTATTCCACTCCGTAGCAGCCCTGTAAAAGAAGGATTCTTGATAAAGATTGGTCCTTGTAGTGTCAATGGCATCTGCCATGGAAATATCTGTAGAGCAATGACTGGTCTGCAACTCTTCTTCTATGTTCTAGAGGGTGAAGGGTATCTGTGACAGTTGAGCTGTTTATCAAGCAAATGGCTCTTTTCTGAATGAAATCTAGAAGACGAAGAGAATGCCTTGGTGCTGAACCCCAAATGTGCGAGCAATACTCCAGTAGAGGTCGGATTTCAACCTTAGTTTTAAACGCATCAGAAGAAATACCATCAACTGCCACATGTAAGGAGCGATCTTGCATGAAGCTCAAGAGCCATTGGCGCAGTTTGGTGGGAGACCGTAGGCAGATAATTTACTTAACAATGCCTGGTGCCAAACGCGGTCAAAGGCTTTAGATATATCCAAGGCTATTGCACGGAAATCACCAAACTTTTCAATAGTGTTTGTCCAGAGCTGAGTGACATATGCCAGCAAATCTCCAGTAGACCGAAGTTGTCGAAATCCATATTGTCTGTCATGGATTATCTCAAATTTCTCCAGATATTTGATAAGTTCTGTGTTAATCGCTTTTTCCATAACTTTGGATATGACTAAGAGCAATGCAATAGGGCGATAATTTGCAGGAATAGTCTTCTTTTCTTTTTTCGGAATCGGTTGGACTTAAGCGTTTTTCCACATGGACGGAAATACTCTTTTGCTGTATGGTAACTTGAAGAGTCTACAGAGAACTGGGGTGAGCTCTTGAGCACAGGTCTCCAGGACAATTGTCGGAATTCCATCTGGTCCTACTGCCTTATTAGAGTCCTAGATTTCGTAGGATTTTCCTGATAGTGCGATGGCGGATAGTGACCTCAGGCATTGATGCGTTTATTCTAGGTATCATTGGGGGTTGTTTTCCATTGGTATCTAGGGTTGAGTTAGAGCTGAACATTTCGGCCAGCAGATCCGCTTTTTCTTTGGAAGATACGGCTGTCGTTCCGTCGGACCTCTCGAGTGGTGGTAAAGAAGAAGTTGTGAAATTCTTATTTATGGCTTTAGCCAAAGACCAGAAGGTCTTTGATCCAGGAGGGGCATTGACAAGCTTGTTGCATATTCTCGTGTCGTAGGATTCTTTGGCAAGATCGATGTCTTTTGTTGTTTAATGGTCCACTTATATTCTTGTAGTGTTGCCTGTGTTCAGATTTCTAAATACGTTTATTATTGATTTGGGATTTGTTTCTTTTTCAATATGTCCAGTATATCGGGTAGCTGTACTGCAAATTTGCCTGACTGCAGCGAACAGAGTAATGGTTCGACTGCGCGCTGCACAAAGGAAGCGCAGCTAACAGGTTTAATCACACCTGAGCATCAGCTTACATGATTTTTTATGAATCTCAAACTGATAACTATTCAGTATATAGTTTTCAGCCTCGGTCCTATTTTCAAAATTTATCCTACATATTCATATGCGCAGCTAACAAGTTAAATCTCAGAAATTATGCAGCTAACATGTTTTTTTCCGATTATAATTCAATCATTTAGCTATCTGCAAATTATGACCTTCGGTAAAATACTCCGAAAATATTTTTTCTTTACTTCTAGAGAGAAACTAAGGTATAAAAGGATAGATATTCTAAGTAAAATCACCCATAAAAATTTGACGCTAATTGTGTAAACTGGTGGAACTTATTTATAATCGACATTAAATTAATTAAATATTTTTAAAAAAAAAACAGTTAAACTTATTTTTTCTCAGCCTCTATTCTAATTTTAATTTTCACATTTTTCTATCATTCGATACCTAACTTCTTTGACTAACGATGAAAATAATGTTTAAAATAAATATCTTTAATAAATGAGCAGAATTTCCGCGAGAGATAAAACTATATATTTTATTAAATATAAAAATCAAACCATTTTCTGTTCTTACTTTTATAGTACAGTAAAAGCTCCTTATTCGCGCTTCCTTCATTCGCGGTAAAGATTTCTTTGTTCGCGGATCTAATCGGTGCATCGGTACATACATATTAATAAAAAGGATTCCAATAGGAATCCAACCCAATATCCTTTGTAAACGCTTCGTCAAATGAACTAATACAGCGGTTCTCAAACTTTTGTTATTCACGCCCCCCTGTTTTAATTTAAAAAATGTTGCGCCTCCCAATCCGTAGACCTAGGAATTTGGACTAAAATAGGCAACATTGTCTCGTCGAGAGCGCCAAAGATGCTGTCGGAAAGTTCGCGGCGTTCGTGCCACGTATTCAAGCTTCCTGATCTTTCTCGAACTGTCTGAACGCGACTATAAATACAGAAGCGCACATACGGTATTCTCAGTCTCTCAGTGAAGGTGTTTTAACACTAAGCAAGCATTATTGTGAAGTGTGAGTGTATAAGTAGATGTAGTGTGGATAAATTTTTAAAACGAAAACTTGAGGATAACGGGGCTTGTACATCGACAGGTTCAGGTGGAAATCGTCCGAAATCTAAAACAAGAAAATATGACCCATCATACCTAAATTTGGGCTTTACTAGCCTTGAAGTAGGTGGCGAAGAAAAACCACAATGCGTTATCTGTTTAAAAGTATTGGCTGCAGATAGCATGAAACCAAATAAATTACAGAGGCATCTAGAAACGCTGCACAGAGAATATGTCAATAAACCGCGAGATTTTTTTGTGGAGAAACTCAGATTGTTTAAAAAACAAAAACCCAGCTTCCATAGAGTACTGGCAGTAAATGAGAAGGCTCTCTTGGCATCATATAAAGTGGCATACAAAGTAGCTAAATGCAAAAAACCGCACACTATTGCAGAGCAACTTATTTTACCCGCTTGCAAAGACATTGTAGAAATATTGTTTGGTGAAAATTTTACTTCACAACTTAACAATATTCCTCTGTTAAATGATACAATCTGTCGACGAATTCACGATATATCAGTTGATATGCAGCAGCAGCTTAAATCTGAGCTTACTGGAAACTTGTTTGCTATACAATCCGACGAAGCAACTGACTCTAGTAATGATTCCCATTTGATTTGCTACATTAGATTCTGTCAATGTTCTAAAATATGTGAAGATTTATTGTTTTGTAAACAGATTGAAGGAAGAACTACAGCCACCGAGTTGTTCAAGATTACAAATGATTCTATTACTAAAATGAATTTGCAATGGAAAAATTGTGTTGCGATTTGCACCGATGGAGCTCAAGCCATGTCTGGTAAATACAACAGTCTACAAGCGCTAGTAAAAAAGGAATCCTCAGAAATTATCTGGACACACTGCATGATACATCGGGAAGCGTTAGCATCAAAATCGCTAAGCCCTGGACTAAACATGATTTTGACAGTAGTTATTCAAGTTGTTAACTTTATAAAAACCAGACCACTAAAAACAAGGATGTTCTCTGTTCTGTGTGAAGATATGGGAGCTGAGCATCAATCTTTGTTGTTTTATTCCTCATCCAGATGGTTGTCACGCGGTAAGACGGTTAAGCGTGTCTTTGAATTAAGAAGGGAAATAGCGATATTTTTAAGCGAGGAAGGTCACAAGCATTCAACAGATTTTTTCGTCAAATTATTTTTACTGAAGCTTTCTTATTTAGTAGATATTTTTGAAAAACTTAATATACTTAATCTTCAGCTGCAAGGAAAAGACGTAAATATATTTGATTTAAGTCAAAAGATTGATGCTTTTGTAAGAAATTGCAGTTATGGCATAACAAATTGAAAGAAAACAGTTTGAAAATGTTTCCCACATTTTGCGATTTTGTGCAAGATTCCCCATTGGAAGATATTCATAAAGCTGTGATGATAAAAACCATAGGAAGCCATTTAGAAAACTTAACTGAGAATTTCAAGCGATACTTCTTTGCAGAGAAAGATATCAAGTTGTCAGACTGGAGCTGGGTTTTAAATCCATTCGAAAATAGACCTGTCGGACTATCACTGCAAGAAGAAGAACAACTGATAGATATTTCAACAAATCCCTTACAAAAATCAAACTTTGTTAACAAATCTTTAACAAACTTCTGGACTGAACTTCCGAACGACTACTCCGTTATAAAAGCCAAAGCGCTTAGAATTCTGTTGCCTTTTCCAACGTCCTACCTTTGTGAAACTGGATTTTCTGCACTTGCTGTCGTGAAATCTAAATACAGAAATAAACTTCAAGTAGAAAATGAACTCAGAGTGGCCATCTCTAACATAGAACCAAATTTAGAGAAGTTGTGCGCCTTAAAACAAGCTCATGTTAGCCATTAGTCCTTAGAATGTTTCTTTGTCATCATTAAGTAAGTAAAATTTCAATAAAGATTTTTTAAAAATCTATCTGTAGCATTTTATCATTACCATTTTATTTTTAATCTGTACTGCGCCCTCCCAATCATGTAAACGCGCCCCCCTTGGGGGGCGCGCCCCACAGTTTGAGAAACGCTGGACTAATAAAAAACTAAAATAGATCTTATTACAACTATCCCTAAATTATGTTGTTAAATGATATCGACGCTGTATTGGTTCGGCCTTTGACATAAGCCACCTTCGCCGCGGTCGGCGAAAACCATTGCCTAAGCCCGAAGATAATAATTAGGTAATCAATATGATCAAAAACTTCAATTAAATTGATTTTTTTATATATTTGTTTTTTATTTTGTTAACATTACAACATGTTAAGTAAAATGTATTGGAAATTAATTGGAGGCAACAAAACAAATAAAAAAGTATTTGTTAAAGAAAAACGTCAATTGGCACATAATTGAAAAATAAAATAATGCAATAAGATGAACACACTGAGGCGGATTTACACATTTTCCAAGTATAGGCTGTTAAATGTTTGCCGCACTAAATTTATCATTTTATAGTTTACTTTGCAATTTAGTTGAATTTACATACCTACATACATATAGTCCCGTCTTTTTCCCGTCGGTTGCTGATACTCTTGACCTTGCCTTTTTTTTTAAAACAATTTCAATCTGTTCGAAATATGTCCTCCTAGCTAGGTTGACCACTACCAACTTGCCCATTAACACTCGCTTTATAAATCTGTTTCGTTCATCTTCTTTCATCCATGTACAAACCATCTAAGCATTCTTTTATCTATCTTTGTTACCTTTTTTTTTTTTCACACCACAGCCTTCATTCTAGATACTTTTTAGACTATACATCTCCGCAGAATTGAACTTACTTTGATACTTTTTCTGCAAAAACCCAACATTCCCTACCATACATAATTGTAGGGACCAGGACTGCTCCTGTTTATAAAGTTATGCAGTAACCTAATCTATTTATTTGTTTTCTGTCACCACCTTTCACTAAATATCACAGTCACACTTTCTTTCTCTCGTAAAATCTAAATCCAAGCATACAACCTCATCCTCTTGTTTCATTCTTTCTCCATTAATTATCACCTCGCAGTTTATCATGCTTTCTTCTCTTTCAAAAACCATTACTTTCGCCTTGCTGACATTTATTTTCATACCTCTGAATTTTGACGCATCATACATAATATTAACTCTTCCTCATGTGATGCTAATATGACTTGTTCATCGGCGTAAAAAAGACATTTGACGACCAAATCATTCATTCTTAATCCATACGCACTCTCAAATATTTTAATTAACCGTCTGTGAATCAATTAAACAGCAACTCCATACAAAGACAATTTCGACCACAATTTATTTCTCACCACTCTATTAAAGTTCTCTTTTAAGTCTAGGAAAGCCTAGTTAAATTTGTACAAAAGAAGATTTTCTGATCACACAGGTTATTATCTTACTGACAATTTTGTATGGAGAAAATCGGCATTTTTTGGGAAAATGACTAAACTAATTTAAAATGTATAATAGTTTACATTAGACTGTTTCAAAAAAATCGATAAATTTTTTTTCTTATTTATATCGAAATTATTGTTGGAAATGGTGAAAAAAAAACAGATTCTTATAGAAAATTTAACGTTCTATAAAAAAGTTTTTCTACAATTTTTTAAGATATTTATGTTTTCAAAAGTTATTTAACACGGAATTCTTCAAGGAAGAAGAGACAGCTGCTCAAAAAAGCTATGGCAGGTACTAGAAAAGTTGTCCATAAACAAAACGATTACAGTAGCAATAAAAAACTTTATAAGTAAGCTAAATTACAGATAAAAATAGAAAATAACCTATCCGAGAGCTTTCTAGTTACGAAAAAACTACGACAAGGCTGCTGTTTATTACCCACTCTTTTCAAAATATATATAAATGAAGCTTTAAAAAAATGAAGAAACTGTAGTGGAAAGGGAGCATAAATAAATGACGCAAATACTCTATATACGCTTCACTTCGCTGATGACCAAGTGGTGATAGCACAGGATAAGGAAAATCTGGAATTTATGACAGTCAGGCTTCTCAAGGAGTATAAAGATTGGGGACTACAGGTAAACAGGGCAAAAACCAAATATTTATTTATTGGAACAGCGTCAGAGGAATTGCACTTAAATGACAACGATGCCATAGGGTCATGCAATTAATATACATACCTTGGAACACAAATTGATAAAACAGGACGTACAGAGAGTGAAATTGAACAAAGAATCATAAAGGGGAAAAATATTATAGGCTGTCTAAACTCAATATTATGGTCAAAACAAATCTCTTATGAAAGGAAACATCTTTATAATTCCAAATGGCAAATGACAAGAACCCTAGAGAGACGTCTTTTAGCTTTGGAGATGGATTTCTGGAGAAGAGCGGCCGGAAAATCAAGAATGGAAAGAATATCGAATGCTCGAATAAGAGAAATTATGAAGGTGGAACATTGTTGACGACATTCAACAAAGGCAGTTAACACGGTATGGCCATGTAGAGAGAATGACAGATGAACGGCTCCCAAAACTAATACAACAATGTTAACCTACCGAAAGACGACGCAGAGGTAGACAAAAAAACACATGAATAAGTGGAATACAGAGAGCTATGTCGAAAAGAGATTTGCATCCAGGAGATTGGGAGGATAGAAGACGCTGGAGGCTGGGAACCGGAAGGCGTAGGACGCTATGAAACCGGATCTATATATGTATTTAACAATAAAGTTGGATTGATTTAAAAATTTTACATTTTTCTTATTTTCCGAAGCAACCATCAACTTAATGAGAAAATTATAAAACATTTTTTGTATAGAATTTTATTTTCTAGAAAGTTTTTGATATTTTTTACATATCGTAAGTTACCAGCAAAAAACTAAATTTTTTTAAAAAAGTGTCATTTTACCATCCAACTTTAACCTTAAATTACTTTTGAAAAAATAAATATATCCAAAAACTGTAAAAGATTTTTTTTGTAGAGCGGTAAATCTCTATAAATTATTGATCATATCATCATATCATATATTGATCATTTTAAAATATTATTTCGAACTTGAGTTACAAAATTCCAAAATCCAAGAGAACGTTGTTTCCATGTTATTAAAACATTAATTAACATTAATATTAAGTGCTCTAACTTTTACAGTACTTTTTTTTTGGCCATTTTCAACAATATTTTCGATATAATTAAGAAACAAAAAATTTATCGATTTTTTTTACATTCGGTGAATATGGTTTCCGAAATTGCCGCCCCTAATATCTGTCTCCCTAGGCTTAAGCGTACTCAGCTTGGTGGTAAATTCGCCTTTGGATCACAGGAATAATATTAGGACAATGCGCAATTTGGTAACCAAATCTATGTGCTAGAAATCAAGTAAAATTAAGAGGTTAGTATTCCACTTCGAATCATTATATAGTATTATTACAGTATTTGTTAAAAGTTAAAGTAAAAAACAAACTAGAATTATTCTTAAAATAATAAATATAAAGGTAAAGAATAAATGTTTTACCTATTTTAAACTTATGCAATTGCAAGCATTAATTAAATTCCTATCTATATGCAAAGTTAAACTTACAGAATATTAAAATTTACATATTACAAATGTAAATGATTCATAAAAGGTTGGCATTATAAATGTGCACACTTACCGTATTACGTAATCTATATGTACATTCCCATAACATTAATACATACAACTACTGGTATTTAAACGAATAATAAATTCACGAGATCTTGGCTCTATTAACATTTTATTTATAAATTTATTTCTTTTGATATAATCGTTAATATATGGCTGCGTTAGTTAATACGGATGTTAGAATCACGATTATTAGCAAATCTGTAGATTGATTCATCAAGATTTTCTAGCAAGATGCACGAATAAGATCCTTGTTTTAATTTTATACATATTGTGGCGTTTATTAATATATCGTGATCAAGTTTGTTTTATTCTCTATCGTGGTTTTTTTACTAGGAAGTCATATATTTCATTGGCAATGATGACATGAAAAAAGTATCCAACACAGTTGAACCATCTTGATACGATAAATACTGTATACCTACTTTAAACCACCATTTCACTTAAGGAGGTTCGTTGGTCAAAACGGGGTGATGTAGCGGGACGCGAGGGGTCCTATGCTGAACATGTTAAATAATCAGTAATTATTATTATTACTAATAATACACTATATTTATTAACTTTTCACTAATCATTATTTTTTGGTTAGTGCACAACACACAGGTTATGTGTATTTACATGAGTGACTTGAGACTTGAGTCGTCTGCACGAATGCGCTGTTGCCGTCGCTTTTTTGACGCTCACGTTTTTACGTCGCAAATCAAATTTTTTCATCGTTAAAAAAAATATTTCAAAAACTAGACAGTCGATAATACTTTTTAAGCACCCAAACTCTTTGTTATTAAATTTCCTATGCACACGTATTTTGTTTTTCACCGAATTTTGCATTTTTTACAGTGTTTTTGTTTATTTTAGTATCAAGAACTCATGATTTCTCATAAGAAGAAGCGAAATTTTTTTTTAATATTTCTAATAGCTTTTATCGGTGAAAAATTATAATTTAATGTAAAGAACTATAACAACCAAGTTTAAAGGCTTGTATAGGTTTTTTAAAAATTTGGCTGCATTTTTTTTTTGACCCCCGAACCTCCTTAAAATAAAAATCACAATTATTGTAGCCATTATATTCATTATTATGGTTAGCCAAGGTTCGTAAGTTTCCGGCACATTCCCTGACAGTTTTTGAGTACAATGGAAATTGTTTTATTTTTGTATCCTCGTCTTAGATTTTTAACAGCACAAGCGTTTGTGGCATGTACCTCAGCTTGAAAGACCGAGGCATGTCTCCCCAATGAGTTTGATTGCTCATATTTGGGTTTTGAAGAATAGACGCCTGAGCCAGTTTCTTCGCTGGTTTCTTATCAACGCGCGTACATAAGTACACACACCAGTTTTTCTGAAAGTAGTACACTCTTGGTAAATAGGTCTGGAAACGGTAGTTTACAAGAATTTTGTATCAAAGCAAGAGTTTCCTAGTTTTAATAAACACTTTGCCGATAGGTAAATAAACCAGCATTCTTCTGTTGTATAGATCTAGAAAAGGCGTTTGACCGGATACGTTTGGAAGATATAGTACATCTCCTGTATGACAGACAAATACCGAGTAATATCATTAGAACTGTTGAAGATATTTACCGAAATAACCGAATACGGGTAAAGATGGACAACGAACTCACGAAATAATAAGACAAGTATGCAGGAAAAGAGGATATCGAATGGGAGGTCGAGAAGTAAAATTCTATGCAGTTGCAGATGCCGTTTTGATAGCGCAAAATGAAGATGATCTGCAGAGGCTTCTTTATACATTTAACACAGTTGCTAAAACGCTCGGGATAACAATATCAATATCTAAGACGAAATATCTAAAGCACCTCTGAGATGTAAATAAGTGGTTGATGACAAGACAGTACATCAAGAAATGAAATTCAGATACTTGGGTATAGAAATTTTAAGCTTTGGCGTCATAGAACCAGAAGTTAGAGCACAAGCTATCAAAGCAACAGGAACGGCTGCACAAATCAACGACGCAATATTTGTAACAAGCACCCGAAAACAGAAGTAAAAGCTCGTATTTACAAAACTGCTATTAGCCCGATACTAACATATGCGGCATAAACAAGACCAGAAACATCAAAAACAAGCCAAATTATGGAAACAACAGTGATAAAGATCATTTGAAGAGTAGCTGGAAAAACACTACGGGACAGGAAAAGAGGCGCGGATATCAGACAAACATGCCAAATCAAGAATATCAACGACTGGGTGCTTGGTAAAAAAATTGAGTGGAATGACCATATCACACATATGACAGAAGAAGGAATAGCGAAGATTGCCAGTGATAAATCACCTTTGGGTAGGCGAAGCACAGGAAGGCCTCGAAAACGTTGGAATGACAATCTACCTCCATAAAGCGAGTTACGATGAGGAGCAGGTATTATGAATAATTAAAAGAAAGAAGAAGAAGAAGACAGTTAAAGCTTTTGATTATGATGCATACTTACAACACCATAAATTCTGTATCAAAGCAACAGTTTTCTAGTTACAATAAAAACTTTGCTAATAGGAAAGGCTTCACCACAAAAGTGGTCGGGTATCCAGTGTTTTGTTGAGTTATTCCCTATTGACGATCTTAAAGTTATGTACAGATAATACCGTCAAATTAATTATTCATCATCATCACAGTCATAACATCTTGTCAGATGTGTTGTAAACTCATTTTATTGTCAGTTGTTGCTGGTATTGGCCGAGGCATTACTAATATATGGTTTGTCGATTGCTCTCCTAACGGTGTTTCGCCATCTTATCTGATTAGAAGTTAGTTCGGAAGCCCCGCTGACGTTTAGATCAAGACACATCTTTGTTAGATCCACCCAGCGTGTAGGAGATCGACCACGTCGTCGACCAGTGGGGGGATGGCCCTGCACAACTAGTTTCTCCATTTTGTCATTCCTGTGAATGTGTCCCAAAAGTGTCGGGGCACGCTTCAATACAATGGAGGATAGGCGCTTTGGATTACCAATCTAATTTAGAACTGAGATGTTCGTTCTATGTGCCGTCCACGGAATACGCAGCATTCTCCCCCAGCACCACATTTTAAAGGCATCTATACGATGGCGATCAGCCTGAACAGAAAGATGGAAAAAAACCAGGGATCGGACCAGAGATATTTTAGTTGTTTTGGTAATGTTGGAGTCATGCCATATTCTATTAAGTTTTATCATGGCTAGTCGTGCCTGTTAAATGCGTCGGCGGATTTCTTTTTCGTTGCTGCCTGTGTTTTTGAGTAAAGATCCGAGGTATACAAAGATCTGCACCACTTGACAGCTTCCAACTTGGGATTTTTAAAGATGGTTGTTATGGTTGTTAATTATTAAGAAGATTCTAATTTTTTAATAAATCTCTAACACACTGTGTTTAAATTTTATTGATTAGGTCCATAATTTGAACTGATTTTGAGGTTAGTTCATATCCAAACTAAAAGTAAGTTATCAGCAGTGGCATCTGAAATAAACGATTAAAATTTAAAAAGAAACATTTATTTTTAAATAAAGACGATCGGTAAATTAAAAACAAAAATCGAGTGATGCCAGAATCAGGAGGCAGAAAAGAAAAAGGTAAGAAATAGAAAGCGTGCGGGTGTGAGAATGCGACATGCGCCCGGTTCACAACGTTGGAACGTAGTGTTGTAGTGCCCGTCTTCGACTTAGCCGCCCTAGGGCATCGATTCACTCGAAAACTTCCATTCATCTGTGTGAGAGAACGGCCAGTGTCGTAGATAAAATTCACCGGATTAGAGATTAAATTTGAAATAAAAATGGAGTACAAGATCAAATATTTTTAAAATTGTAGATCATAACACCAAACAAGAACATTTAGTTTATACAAATATGGATTGCTACAGCTTCCTACAAATATATCATTATCACAGACATAACCTCTTGTCAACTTATTTTATTGTCAATTGTTGCTGGTATTGGCCGAGGCATTACTAATATATAGTTTGTCGATTGCTCTCCTAACGGTGTTTCACCATCTCATCCGATTAGAAGTTAGTTCGCAAGCCCCGCTGACGTTTAGATCAAGACACATCTTTATTAAATCAACCCAGCGTGTAGGAGATCGACTACGTCGTCGACCAGTGAAGGATGGCACTGCACAAATAGTTTCTCCATTTTGTCATTCCTGTGAATGTGTCCAAAAAATGTCAGGTCACGCTTCAATACAATGGAGGATAGGCGCTTTGGATTACCAATCTCATTTAGAACTGAGATGTTCGTTCTATGTGCCTTCCACGGAATCCGCAGCATTCTCCTACAGCACCACATCTCGAAGGCATCCATACGATGGCGATCAGCCTGTTTGGTAGTCCATGCCATTGTAAGAACTGGACCAAATTAAAATGGGACATAAGGGAAAGCACAAGTTTTCAAATAAAAAAAGAATCATTAAAATCAGTTCACCCAGTCGAAAATTCTGAGGTAACAAATATAAAATAAATACAGTCGAATTGAGAACCTCCTCCTTTTTCGAAGTCGGTTAATAAAAGAACTATACTTGAATTGGTACGGAGTAATAACTCCTACTTATAATTGCAAAACGCTAACTGAGTGGTCAAAAAAACTTTTGAGATTTCTACTTAAAATCCGCAACAGCTGCTAAAGTGTGGATTATTATATTTTACTCGAGCTTTTATTTGAAAGCGTGCCGCAAACAAAAGGTTTTGTAATCAGAAAGATCATTTCCTACCTGCAATGGTGTAACTATGGGTATTACCATATACATAAATACTATAATATTATTTTAATTTGAAATGCTTGTTAAACTTACTTCAAAAAGTAGTTAGAGGGTAATGAAAGGGTAAATAAAAGAATTAACTTATAAAACATATTTTTATTTATGTACTTATACTTCCATCATGTTTCAGTAATAAGACTAAGGGATCTACAGTAAGGTCAATATATATATATATATATATATATATATATATATATATATATATATATATATATATATATATATATATATATATATATATATGTATATATAGTCTAGTTTCCACATTTTTTCTTCTGTTATTACATGTTGATGTGTAACATCTTTCCTCTCGCTTTCATGCTTTCGACGAATGACGAATGAGCGCGCGGTTAAAGTTGGCCGTCAGATAGACGTCAACCACCGAAAGGTCGGTACTGTCAGCCATCAGATGTGCACTTAAATTACAGTTATATGCGTAAACTATATAAATAAATATTTACTGTTGATAATAAGTCTTAATAAAGTGCAGATCATCGATAAAAAGTTCAAGTAAGATATAACAAATAATTAAGTTTGAGATTGATTTCTGTCACTTCTTCTTCTTAAGTACCTATCCGTTTCGGATGTTAGCAATCATATTGGTAATCATGATCTTGTTTGTAGCTGCTCGAAACAATTCTATTGAGGTTCTCCCATACCACGTTCGCAGATTCCGCAGCCATGAGATTCTTCTCCTGTCGGGTCTTCTTTTTCCTTGCATTATGGAGTATTGGTGTTGATTTTTCATGATATGTCCTATGTCCTATGTAGATCTATATTTGGAGAAGCTACAAATACTTTAGAAATATTTTCTAAAAATAATACTAGGAAAAGAAAAGACGTACTCTTCCGACCAGTTTTTTTGTGACGCATTTGTATTTGATCTTCGCCAGACATTTTTTTTTAAAAACACCAACTTTCTTATTTAAATATAAACAAAACTTTAATAGGATTTCTTATTCATATATAACAGGAGCTATAAAAAAAATAGTCTTCCGAACGCTCAAAAAACAATCGGACAAAGAAACTTTAAGTATTTAGCCCCTCGTTACTTCAACTTTTTACCAGATCGTATAAAAAATCATATACTTCAAACCATTTTAAAAAAACAATTGAGTTTTTATTGTTATCCAATAGTAGACAAATGATTTTTCACTTCTTTTAATTTGCCAATGAATCCATTTAAATGTTTATTACAATTTGTTGAATTTAAATATTTATTATTTATTTTTGTTATTATTAAGTATTGTGTTTAATTTAATTGTATTTATGCAAACATTAAATTAAATTAGTGTTAGATTATGTGACTGATAACAATATTGGTTTTAAATCATTGTTTTAAATTAATTTATATTAATTCGCTAATTTTAATTTATGAATTATTATAATTCGTTAATTTTAATTTATAATATCATTAAAATACAATCAATAATTATAATATATAATATAATTACATAATAAAATTGATATCTCGGACAAGCTCATTGACTTTGTGGCTTTTAAGTTTATTAATAGTTGTACTGAAAAGAAAAATTAAATTGTATTGTAAAATGTCATGCCTTTTTTCCATAGGGGTAGGCAGAAACCACTTCCTTCCACTTTCGTTACGGTTCTTACACACATCTTTTGCTTCTTCTACTTTCATCAGGGCTCTTATGCATGCTCGTCGGTTGTTGGTACTTTTGACCTGGCCTGTTTTCAAAACAATGTTGATCTGATCGAAATATGTTCGCCGAGGTCAACCTCTACCGACTTGTCCATTCACACTCGCCTTATAAATTTGTTTCGTCAATCTTCCTTCATCCATCCTTTCTACGTGTCAAAATCATCTAAGCATTCCTTTATCTATCTTTATAACCACATCTTTTTTTACACCACAGCGTTTTCTTATCTCACTATTTTTTACTTTATCCAACTGAGTCACTCCGGCTATACTTCTCAAACTACTCATCTCCGCAGCATTAATCGTATTTTCATGCTTCTTCTGCCAAACCCAACATTCACTACCATACATAAGTGTAGGAACCAACACACCTCTATGCACAGCCAGACGTGCCTTTTTTGACACTTTCTGGCTGTTCATAAAGCTATGCAGTGTCCCATTCATCTGTTTTCCTACCAACACCCTTCGTTCAATGTCAATGTTATACTTTCCATCACTCGTAAACTTTGAATCCAAGTACACAAATTCATTTACTTGTTCCACTCTTTCTTCCTCAATAGAAACTTCACAGTTTGTCATGCTTTCTTCTCTTTTAAAAGTTATTACTTTTGTTTTGCTTGAATTTATTTTTATTCCTTTAATTCTTAGGGCATCATACATAACATTAACCATCGCCTGCAACTCCTCTTCAGATGACGCTAATATGACTTGATCGTCGGCGTAAAGAAGGCATTTGACAATCAAATCATTCATTTTCAATCCATACGCACTCTTTTTCAAATTTTTTAAACAATCGTCTATGTATAAGTTAAACAGCCATGGTAAAGCCACACATCTCTGTCTCACACCTTTTTCGATGTTAAACCAGTCCATGCAAGCTACGTTTATCCTGACACAAGCAGAGGAATCCTCATAAAGTGATTTCAGTGCTCGTATTAAACTACCGCACACCCCATACATAGACAATGTCGATCACAATTCACTCCTCACCTGTCATAGGCCTTTTTCAAGTCTATAAAAGTGCAATAGACCTTCTGACTTCTAGCCAAGAATTTTTCAACTATACCTCGTAATGAAAAGACCTGATCCATACATCGCCTTCCTTTTCTAAATCCTGCTTGCACATCCCATATCATCTCAGTTTCATTCGTTACTCTTTTTTTTTCAGAATATAATTTTAAAATTGCTTATTACTAAAGTGAGATGTTAAATGTTACACATCATATACGACTACTATAATGCTTGCTCGTTTTTTTTTTAATACACCTACACCATTTTTTGGAATGAATATTTTTTAAAGATTCCTCAAAAATAATTTTAATATTTTTTATTTTTAACGTCCTGTTTTTCCTTGTTACAAAACTTTTTACTCGGGCCCAAAAGAGTTCAATGGGATATAGTTCGCAGTGAAACAGAGGCAGACAAAGGAGAGTAACATTTCGTCAACTACATACTACATACTCCGTGAAACGAGCTTTATTTAAAGAC
Organism: Agelastica alni; assembly: GCA_950111635.1. Taxonomy (NCBI): domain Eukaryota; kingdom Metazoa; phylum Arthropoda; class Insecta; order Coleoptera; family Chrysomelidae; genus Agelastica; species Agelastica alni. The sequence continues at coordinate 69,898,959 of OX467710.1, forward strand.
ACTTTGGGCAACAGTTTCTTTTTTCCACCATACTTTCGTCAAAGATTATGCTTTTCTGTTTAAGCCACTGAACAATGTCCGCTTTTCTCCATGAACTAGTCAGTAAATTGTCAACTTTTCTGGAATGATAACTCGCATTCTCCAGCACTATCACATAATTAGGTAGAATGGGGTCTTTAACATTTGTTCTAAATATTCTTCGAACAAGCTAAGGACTTTAAAACAGTCAAAAACAACATTACCACCGCATTAGAAGACCTTGCAAAGTTCTATAAACTAAAACTATACACAAACTAAAACCAAACACAACAAAAACGCAATTAGGGGCCTTTTACTTGAAAAATAAAGAAAGCAGAAGAAAATTACAAGTTACATGAGATGGAGTGGAATTGGAACACTGCTACACTTCTAAGTACTTAGGAGTCACTTTAGACCGCTCCTTGACCTTTAAAAAGCACTGCATGAACACGAAACAGAAATTGACAGCTCGCAACAATATTATACGCAAACTATGTGGCACTCACAGAAAGTTAGTAGATGAGAAAGGGCAAGCCATCACAGATATAAAGGAAGAACTACAAACATGGCAAAATTACATAAAAGAACTTTTCGAAGATGAACGGCCGGAAGTGGAAATATCTCAAGACAACACAGGACCTTCCATAACAACAGAAGAAGTTCGTAAATCCATCTCTCTAAATAAAGAATAAAGATTAAATAACGAGACTGACGTAAAAAAATTTATTTTTATTTTATACATAATTACTTATTATCATCTTCAATATACACCCCTTTTCTATCCCTACAATGCCCCATGCGAATTTTCCATAGTTGGAAATAATGCTGCAAGTCATCTTCTGTCAACTCCTTCAGGACACTTGCCGCTTTCTCTTTTACAGTTTCCACAGACTCAAATCTCTTCCCTTTTAATGCAGATTTAACCTTAGGGAACAGATAAAAGTCACATGGTGCAAGGTCTGGTGAGTAAGGTGGATGTTCTAACACTGGGATGCTTACTTGGTCAGGAACCTCTTGACAGATAACGCGAAATGAGCTGGCGCATTGTCTTGGTGGATAACCCATGATTTGTCCTTCCACATTTCGGGTCGTTTTTTTCTTACTCTTTCTCGTAGTTTTCCAAGTACCTTAAGGTAGTAATATTGATTAATTGTTTGACCTTTAGGAACCCAGTGAAGGTACACAATCCCATCATCATCATCATCAGCCTTGGCGCGTCCACTGCTGAACATAGGCCACCCGTAATATGTGCCACTCCTGTATCCAGTTGTGCTTGATGAGTTTTATATCATCAGTCTATCTCGTTGGTGGTCGTCCTTTATTTCGGTAAGCCTCATGTCTCGGCATCCATTCAAGGATTTTCTTAGTCTATCCGTCGTCAGTTATTCTTGCAATGTGTCCTACCCAATTCCACTTTAATGTTGTTATTCTCCTGACGACATCCCCGCTACACCTGTTCTTCTTCTTATTTCGTTGTTCTTTTAGGGAAATGCTCAAAATGGCTCTCTCCATAGCTCGTTGTGTTACTGGTAATTTATTGATGGATTTTCTTGTCAGAGTAAGTGTTTCCGTCTATATGTCATAACAGGCAGGACACTCTGATTAAACACTTTTCTCTTTAAACATACCGGGATGTCGGACCGGAATACCTTCTTTAGGTTCCCAAAAGTTGCCCAGGAGAGTCCTATTCTTTTTTGAAACTCAACAGTTTGGTTGTCTCGACCCACACGAATTTCATGACCAAGATATTTGTAGGACGATATTGTTGCACTTCGTGCCCATTTAAGAGGATATTACCATTCATTACCTAGCAACATGGTCATGCCAAGACATATTATTAGACACCGTGAGTCCCATTTGAGGAATTTACTTTCTTGGAAAACGTGGCACTTTGTGTTTTTTGGGCGTTAAACTGAACAAGATTGTTGGTTCCCCACTCGGCGATTGCTTTAAGATCTCTATTGATGGAATCAACCTGTTCCTGCCTGAGTCTATTTGTATCATTCACCGAAAGTGATCGATAGGATGTGAAAGTTGAGACAAGTGTGCTATCGTCTGCGAAACTGTAAATGGGGTTCGTGGTGGTTTTCAAGAGGTCGTTGATGTGTAAAAGAAATAAGGTGGGGGACAGGATGGAACACTGAGGGACCCCGGCATTAGTTTTAAACGCATCAGAAGAAATACCGTCAACTGCCACATGTAAGGAGCGATCTTGCATGAAGCTCAAGAGCCATTGGCGCAGTTTGGTTGGGAGACCGTAGGCAGATAATTTACTTAAAAATGCCTGGTGCCATACGCGGTTAAAGGCTTTAGATATATCCAAGGCTATTGCACGGGATTCACCAAACTTTTCAATAGTGTTTGTCCAGAGCTGAGTGACAAAAGCCAGCAATATATTAAATCAAAAAAATATCTACTTTCTTTTTTAAAACTGATTTCTTACTATCTTCAAAAAAAACAAGTCTTCTCTCCTTTAAGATTCTTAACATACTAACAATTCTCATTTTTTATTTTATAATCAACAAAAAACCTTAGAAACTCGTTTCTACACTGTTTTAAATTTTTATACACCCTTAGATAAAAATAATTTATAAGTTTTTCTAACTGAACTCCCTGTTTTATCCTGAACACATCTGTCATTCTTTATAGTTATCCATCATATTCTTTTTAATGTTTTTTAACCAAATTAATATTTAGGTGTCAACTATTTTTGAATTTTTATTCTTTACAGATTTATGAAATTTTTATTTAAATATTATCTTTATTAAAATATCATATTATAGCAATATATATATATATATATATATATATATATATATATATATATATATATATATATATATATATATAAAGCCGAAACAAATACACCTAGATTTATTGAATTTCGATTTGAATCGATTTAAAAATCGATCTTTTTCGGAAAGAATCGCCATCCCTCGTATATATTCGATTATTTTCTTCTTTTTTGCAAGCATTACTTTTAAATTTAATCGTTTGAAATTTTTTGTGATAGAATATTAAAAATCACTCGACAACCGGTAGTTCAATAAACTTTTCGTTGGGAGTCCGTCGCTGTGTCTAGTACTGTTTTATTGCCGAAGATTAATTTTGTTGTGACATTGATTGCTAAGTATATCTTCGTTTCGTTGGTGGTCATCATAGCAGACGACAGCTAGCAGGTTCGCATTTCGTCGTAACTATCGCTTCACCGTTTCATTTAATGTCCTCGTACCGTTTAGTCCATCAATTTCAATTTCCAGATTTAACGCCTTTTATCAGTCGCCCCTATTACTGATAATAATTCGTAACTTCTTTTAACAAACGTCACCAAACCACTATAGTAATTTATGTAACAGGACCGTTTTTTTTAGAGTTCAAAAAAACTGTCTTCGAACGTGTTGCGTATACTATTTTTTAGGCAACCCTGTAGAATAACAATGAGACGCATTTCTTTATTATATTTCTTTGTAGGACAAAATTTCAAACATTTTAATTCTTATTTGTATTAAATATTAAAATTCGAACAGAAGAAAGTTACTAACAGAAAAATTATAATTCCTATTAACTTCACAGTGGAAAGTTATAGTAAGCGGTCCGATTTTGCGAATCCCGAATTTGGATGTATCTACACATTTCAAGGTCCATACAGAAGGATTCTTCTAGAAATTCCGCTCCTATCGGAGATTGGAAATCATCACCACTACTCGAACCTTATCAATCGCCCGCCTGAAGAGTTCTGCGGACGTGCAACCAAACCACTCCCTCAAGTTGCGCAGCCAAGAGATTCTTCTTCTGCCAATAGTTCTCTTGCCTTTTATTTTGCCTTAAAAAATTAGCTTAAGGATATTATATCTATCTCCTCTCAGAACATGTCCTAGGTATTTTAATTTTCTCCTTTTTATGGTGTTACTAATTTCTTTGGCTTTTTTCATTCGGATTAGTACTTCCTCATTTGAAACCTTGTCAACCCATGGCATTCTTAGCATCCTTCTATAACACCAAATGCTTCTATGTTGATGTTTTCTGATTTAAGTGTCCAAGCCTCCATTCCATACAATAGAATGGAGAATATATAGCATTTTAGCATTCTGGTTCCCAGTTCTAATTTTTTATCTCGGCTGCAAAGTATTTTATTCATTTTTATGAAAGCGCTGCGAGCTACTTCAATTCGACACTTGATTTCTTTTGTGTGTTCTGTTGTTTCAGTTACCCATGTGCCATAATATTTGTAAGAAGATACCCATTCCAGGTTTGTCGTTATTAATATTTATAGATGGTCTATTGTGATTTGTGCTTTGGTTTTTTGAAGTTGCCATGACTTTGGTTTTCTTTAGGTTCATATCTAGGCCATATTTCTTGCAGAAAATACTTGTTAACTTAACCTAATTTTGTAGATCTTCTAGACTATCAGCGAAGATAACGTTATCGTCTGCGTATAGCAAGTTGTTACTTCTTTCCCCGTTTACGACAATACCACCGGTTTCCTCTGACAGCGCTTCTTTAAAGATGCCTTCACTACATACATTTAACAACGATGTTTTTTCTCCTTAGTATCTCTATCAAATGCCTTTGAAAGTCGATACAACAGAATACAATGGTTTTTAAGTGGACGTCGGTGTGTGTGTGTATGTACTAATGTGCGTATGTTTGTATGTGCGTTCGGAATTATTTTTCGTCTCGATTATCTCGAGAACAAAAAAATATATCGACGTGGGACCAATTACATTAGACGCATATTTACGCAACTTAGAACTGATTAGATTTTCATCAAAATCAGTTAAGCTGTTTTTTATGGAAAATCAAAAACTGAAATATGGTAAACTTTCGGATTTATTTTTCGTCTCGACTATCTCGAGAACAAAAAATGATATCGTCGTGGGACTAATTACATTCGACGCATAATTACGCAACTTAGAACTGATTAGATTTTCAGCAAAATCGGTTAAGCTGTTTTTTATAGAGAATCAAAAAACTGAAAAAAATGGTAAACTTCCTGAATATTGCAATTTATAAATTATACTATTTTTAATACAGAATTTTAAGATCTGTTGAATAATATGATTAATCCATGTTAGAAATATTTGTATGAAAAATCTACAATATTTCATATAGAGAGATAGCTTAGAAGGTAAGCGTGGTGTAAGCCGGAAGAAGATGTCATGGCTCCGCAATATCAAACAATGGACAGGACTAAATAATGCAGGAGATCTAATACATACCATAAGAGACAGAGATATGTGGCGTAATGTGATCGCAAACATCCATTAGTGCATATGCAGCAGAAGAAGAAGAAGAAGATAGTTTTAGAAAATAAAAATAGGAATTGGAGAATTTTTAATTTTGAATTTTGTTAGTTATAATCAAGCACTGTTAATAACAATTAAATGTTTACTAACAAATGATTATTGATAATAATTAAAAAAAAAATTTCAATTCTTATTAACAATTGAAAATAGCTTCCAATTATGAAATGATAAAAAGTTTAAAAGGAAACGGTTGACATAATCAGAATATTGTTAATGACCATTATAATTTGTTATGAACAATTTGAAATCGTTTTTTATAATAATTTAATTAATTATAACAACAAAATATATGGTATTTTTTCATTCTTACCTCTGGGAAGTTAGTCGTGTAGACTCCTCGGGTCGCACCCAGACCACTGATATTTTTCATTAATATTTATATTCAAATTCGAGAGATTGTTAATATTAAAGTCTTCCAAGCAAGCCGACAATTCAATATGAACATTTCTATCAACAAAACCAAATGCATGACAATTGCGAAAGATCCGCTCAGATGTAAGCTAGTGGTGGAGGACAATCCCATAGAACAGGTGATGCAATTCAGATATATGGGCATAGACATGTCAAGCACCCACGACCCAGTTAAAGACCTGAGGAGCCAGATTAACAAAGCATTCGCACTATTAGGATGCCTTCGAGTATAGTCGATTTTGTGTGATTAAAATGGTTATTTATTATTCAAGGTAAAACAGTTTTAGATTTTAACTCGAGGATGTGTTGACAAAAAACCTGTAATTATTGTTTTGGTAGCGCCACTGACTTATAATTTTTCTTTCTCTGACTTAAGCTGTTAAAATACTCTTTAGTGATTGTCTGATCATTTATTTTTGATCGGGTTGCATGCTTCTCGAAGAATTCCCCTTGGCCAATGAACATTTTCGCTATTTCGTCACATTTCTCATTTTTTCCATTAATTGTATAGTCAGACAACTTCAAATTTCGTAACAGTTGATAAACGTTTATTACCAGATCGAAAAGAAGATTTATTAATGATGGATTGCGATTCGAATATAATTTATGCCATTTCGAGGCCTCGAGTTTTAATAAAAGGTAGAAGATTATTGTTTTACTTTTATTTTTTCAAAAGTACAAGTACTTTCTAGACTTGCTTAAATAATTATTAAGTTATAAAGTAATTTTTACCATTCTTATTTTTATATAGCTGTACGAATTATTTTATTAATACATACAACATTTATCAGAGCATCTATTAAATTTTAAACTTCAGTTGAAAAATTTCCTCCTACAAATAGTAAAATAGCCGTTGTCAAGAACATTGTTAAAATAATTGGTTTTTGCGCTTAGAAAAGAAACTTTAATCAGAATAAAAACTGCTTTGCATAAAAATATTCTGTGGTAATATCACAAAAGAGTAAAAATAAATTGAAAATAATTTAACAGATTTAGAAAACTTATTGTCAGGCAACGAGTTTGAGAAAAGGTCTGGAGAATTATTATCTAATTTATCGAACTCTCGTGTGGTATTCGATAGATTATTTTTTGACGTTACAATAAAAATCACTTTTAAGATTTTATTTTTTTATTTCAAAAAATTTATTGCAGACGACACCGGCATACAAGTTTCACATAGCCATTACCAATTACCGCCTCCAGGAACCTACAAAGTGAGATCGAGCTGTGGATGAAGAACTGGCATATTAAAGCCAATGCGACAAAATCCGTGCTCATCACATTTACACTTAGAAGAAAAAGGTGTCCAGTAGTATTGTTAAACGCTAACATCCTGCCCCAAAAGGATGAGGTAAAATATTTGAGAATTCATCTAGACAGACGTCTCACTTGGGTACAAAATTTGGTACAAAATATTACAACTTGGGTTGTTGTACAGAAAAAAGTACTGGCTTATAGGTCGCTCGTCTTAACTATCAGTACCCAACAAAGTTCTGGTATATAAGTCCATAATAAAACCCGTATGGTCATAAGGAGTACAACTCGGGATCAGCCAGCAATTCAAACATGATGAAAATTCAACGTTTCCAATCTAAACTACTCAGAGCCGCAACAAACCAAATAACGTGCTCCACCAAAAAAGACTTAGTGCTCACCCAAACATGTTGGCTACGGATCAGCTTATTCAACGACCGCGAAAAATACTGAAACGGTACGACCCACTAGACCTACCTCAACGTCGCTAGAAAGTTTTAGTGCACCAATTCCTAGTCTACATGGTGCAGTGCGTGTTGTGCCTTCGTTCTAGATCATAGTTCTTAAGTTCCAGTTAACAGTACTCAGTTATATGTAAACAAAACTAATGCACATACGCATTACTCGCTGGATACCTCTTCTCTATGTCATTTTGAACTTGTAAACCTAAGTACTTATTGTTTTGTAAAAGAAAAATTGTATATTTCATGAAAGTTAATTGAAAAAAAAAACATATTTATATCACGACTAATTGAGAGGATTATTCAACATTGTTTTGTTCTGATGTGTTGAAAGTTAATGATGTTCATTATCCAATTGCAGGTAAAGTTTCAATGAAATAGATTAGCTGTGTCCTGTGACTTTTATAATTTACTGTTCATTCATACCCGCTTTGGCAAATTGAGACACTGTAGTCGGTCGTGCGGAATGGTTGGTAATTTTAATTTTTTTAATATCGAGCCCAATCATCTCTGCAGATTCTTTTATCCACGTAGACATCATGTTCACCCCAATCGGCATATTTTTGTACTATCCTGAAGAATATGGTTTATCTCAAGCAATATTAACTGTTAAAAATAACCTTGTCATTTCGCTTGCTGAGTAATTTCTTAAGCAATCGAACAGGACAAATATCAGGGTCTTCGGTATTTAGTATTAACCATTTACTGTCTGCACATATTTGTTCTCCCCCTTCCGCCGTTTTGAAAAATATAGGGTTATACTCTATTCTTGTGGTGGTGGATTTGAATTCGATATCATTGAATGGGTCGAATCTTCTATTAAATTTGTCGCAGTACATATCTTGCATTAATTTTGCGGTTTTGTTTCACATTGTCTTTATCACTGATTCTTTATAGTCTCCGGTCAGTCTGCTGTAGACATGAAGTGGCGATAGCTTCAGCAAGACTTCTAAAGCGGCTGTAGGTGTTGTCCTCATACCTCCTGTGGCAGCCAGGCAAGCTTGCCTTTGAATGTCGCTTAGCCTTTGGATTGCACCAACCTGTTGAGTTTTTGGCCACAATACCACCGAACCATATGCTGTCATGGGTCTGATGAAGCTGATATATAGTCATATGATTATTTTTGGTTGCAGCCCCCAGTTTTCAAACAAATTATTTCGCACAGATTAAGGACTATCATGCTTTTTTGGATTATTTTTTGAAGGTGTTGATTCCACGTCAACTTGTGGTCAAAGAAGACTCCCAAGTATTTTACGTCTTGTATAATTGGAATTAATACCCTGTTCAGAATCGGTGACTTGAGTCCTTTTAATACGTTCTTTTTTGGTAAAATTACTCTGTGGTTTTAAGAGGTATTAGAGTAAGTTCTTTCTCTTGGCATTGCTTATTTATTATGTTTAGTGCAATTTGAGTATGCTCTGAGACCGTACTTTAATAACGTTTTATATTTAAAAATTATAAATATAGCAGAACACATTATACTGATTACATTCCGTAGTCTAATAAACGTTGATACAAAGTAATATGCGAAAATCGACAAAAATACTGATAACATATTAAAAAAACTCATCGCAAGTGTCATATTCTCAAAGTCACTTTCACTCTATCCATCGCACTAGACACAGTAGATCACCCTTCTAACATATTCTGACTTAAAAAAAATCGATCATCCAGAATTAATCAGTCATTTCTTAAAAGTATCTTTTGAGTTTCTGTAGCACTTGAATAAATTTTTTGAAAAACTAAATAATCGCATTCAAAATAAGTGAATGTATAATTTAGCCATCGTAACCTGAATATTACAAAAATAACAGACAATTACAAGAAAAAGATGCATTGCACTTAAAGCAAAAGTCATTACTATCATTTGAGTATTTTTTTCTGCGTTTACATGATATTGAAATATTCTCAACACGTTTTCTGAATACCCAGTAGTTTAAGCTACTGAAAACAATTTTTAATTCTCACGAATTTAGCCCACATTTATACTCCTCATGGTCTTATTTACCTCGTTAAACGCACAACCGACTACTAAAGACGATTGTTTTTCTGCAGGGCCGTTTTAGGGGTAGAAAATATTTATTGGCATCCAAAAATTCTTCAAATAAAAAATGACTGAAATCTCAGTACCAATTTGTTTATTTTTTTTATAATCTTATTTTTTTGCGCTGCTCTATCGTTTCACTTACATTTTATTGTCTTCAGTATATCTACATGAAAATAACTTATCTTTATGTTTTTCTTCTGATAGTTGATCACGTACGTTTGCTCGTTATGGCCTTCAGCAGCGTTTTTATTCTAAAATTAATGTGGAAGTTTTAGTTGTGGTTCAAAATAGATTTCATTTACCTTCAAGACATCACGACTCTTAGAAAAAAGAACAAATGTTTCACACAAATGCTACTACCATTATTAATTTCTCAAGCTTGTTCCTGCTTAATTGTATTATTGCAATATTTATGTTAAGAAATAATTAATTTCTTTTTTGATTTTTTTTATAATTAATAAAAGTCGATTATTTTTGTGACTCAATATTTTTTAAAAACAGTTGTCTTCGTTATCAAATTGTGTGCAAGAGAGCTGACTAACAGACATGTATTGAAAAAAAACATAACTATCGTTTCAGACAGGCAGGCTGCTCTTAAAGCACTTAGCTCCAACAAGATAAACTTCAAGCATACATGAAACTGCATCGAATCCCTGGAGTTCCTTGGTGCAAAAACAAAGGACCAGAACCAGTCTTTGGAGTCACCACAAGTGGCTCGAAACCTTCGAAAAACACAACCAAACAGTTCCTGGAATGCAATAGAAACAACTTTGAGATTCTTGTCTAAGATACCATCTCGGAAGGATAGGTCTGAAAAAAACAAACTGTGTGTTTCGCTGCGTGAAAGATGAAACAGCTGAACTACCGAATTTAAGAAAATCCCACCTTATATAACCAAGAGCTTCGCCAGGTGAACTGGATTATGCGGTGAACCGTAACCTCTAGGGTTGGGCCACATTAAACCCATCAAGGGTCGCAGTGGAGATGCGGCCTTACTGCACCCACTCGCATAAAACCTAACCTAACCCACACAATCCGCCTTAGAACTTGCGTCATGTACAAAACCAGGGTTTAGATGATATTACTGATATTACCCTGGATAAGATAAGAGCATCGCTGAAAGGACAATAAAGCCTTAGGCGAAAAAGAAATTGTTATTGAGTCTATTAAGGCAGAAGGAAACATATTGCTTAAGAATATATGCAGGATTTTCAATGCATATCTTCTGAAGGGAACAACACCTTCCCAGTGGGATAATGCTATAATAATCATAATGCACAAAAAGGGGGACATCGTAAAACTGAAAAACTATATGCAATGGCTGCCATTTACAATGCGGGATTTAAAATATTTGAACAACCCCCTTAATCTCTATATTTGGCCCGCAGCGACTACCATCATTTTCCAAAATTATAAGAAAATATTCATGGAATCTATTTTGCTGATGATAACGAAGTGATGTCTGTGGTAGACGAATGGCTGAAGACTCAAAGTTCTGATTTTGTTTTAAAAGGGTTTGAAACACTTTAACATCGATATACCAAGTGTATAAACATTGCGGGTTACTACGTCGAAAAATAAATTAGTTTCATTCTTATGTGTTTGCTTATATGTAAGGTACAACAATTTGTGTACTATCCTGGTATAGTGGTAGATATGTCTCTCCTAAATATTCCGTCCATTTGGCTTTAATGTCATATTTTTCAATTATAATTCCCCTGTTACCTTCAGTTTTTTTAACCTAAATTTAATTTTTTTTAAAGGAATTTACTTTTTCTGTAAAATTAATTTCCTCTTTATGTTTAACTGTGTAAAATACTGTTTTTAGTGTAGGCCTTCTTTAATTTTTCCAATGGTCTCTTCCTCAAATTCAATAACTGCGCCTTTGGACGTGATTGCTTCTATATTCTTTGGTGATTCAAAGTGAATACCAGGTGATTTTTTCATTTGCCTGCTTAACGACATGGTTTACCGTATTGATACCAACTATAGAAGTTTTAGCTACACTATTGTATTCATTGTTCAGAAGAAGTGTACTGCCGTAGAAACATTGGAAAAAAAAAGTAAAATTAGATTATGATGATTGTACCATCTTTGAAATTAAAAATACAAAAGGACTTTTAGCTTAAGAAACTATTCTCCACTGCAAAACAAGATGGTACTGCTCTAGTCTAGAAAAAGTCAAGTTATGTATTGTTGTGTGATTATCTTTTTTTACTGTTCTGATCAATAAATCAACACAATTCTCCTTCTTAATCACGGGATCACGGGAGATAGAAAGACACGGTACTTGTTTTATTTTATTACAAAATAATGACGTAGGTGTAAAGATTTATTTTCCTCTTCCAGTGCCTTGTCCTCTTTGAACATTGGCAATCATCAGCGCTATCTGTACTTTGTCGACTGCTTTTCTAAAGAGACTTGTCGTGGTTTTACCATACCATTGTCGTAAATTTTTTAGTTACCATATTTTTCGACGACCGGGACCTCTTTTGCTTTCGGTTTTTCCTTTTATTATTAGTTTGAGAAGTCTGTATTTTTCGTTTCTGAGAATGTGTCCAAAGTATACCAACTCTCGTTTTTTAAGTGTGAGCATAACTTCGAGATCTTTGTACATTCTTGTAAGTACATCCATATTGCACACTCTGTCCATCCAGGATATTTTCAACATCCGTCGATACGTCCACATTTCGAAAGCTTCTAGCTTTTAACACACGGATTCTGTTAGAGTCCACGCTTCAATTCAATAATAGAGTATACTAAAGACGTGGTAACGTAGTACTCGAGTGCAAACGGAGAGCGACAGTCTTCGGCAACATAACACGGACTTCATCCTCACAAATAATGCTCTGGCTTGTTCAATCCGGGCACGAACCTCCTGCATATTATCCCAGCTTTCGTTGACCTGGCATTCAAGATATTTGTATGACTGGACGATCGATTTGTTGGTTATGTTAATTAATTAATCCGGTTTATAGCGTCTTTCGCCTTCCGGTTCCCAGTTGCCAGCCTCTTCGGTCAGTCCAATCTCCTGGGGCTAGATTTCTTTCGGACATCGCTTTCTGAATGTCCCCTATCCATGTTGGTTTTGGTCTACCTCTTTTCCTTCGTTCTGTTGGGGTCCATTTAAGCACTATTTTGGGTAGCCTTTCATCTGTCATACGTTCAACATGGCCGTACCATATAAGTTGTCTTCTTTGGATTTCATCTATTATAGTTGTGTCGGTCTTTACAATTTGTCGAATTCGGTCATTTGTAACCCTATCGAGACGTGATATGCCAGCTGATCTTCGCCAGAAATCCATCTCCAGGGCTAGCAATCGGCGTTCTAATGTTTTATTAAGTTGCCACGTTTCAAAGCCATATAGAACAGTACTTTGAAAGATAGTATTATATATCATATGTTTTTTTTCCCTAGATATATTTTTTGCCCACAACAGCGAGTTTAGGCATCCTATAACTTTCTTTCCTTTTAATATCCGTTGTTCTATTTCCTCCTCAGTACGACCTTTACATGTGATTTTTGTACCCAAATAGGTGTATTCCTTACATATTCCTATTTTTACATTGTCCAGATCCAGATCTGTTGTTTCTGCCGCAATACACAAATATTTCGTCTTGCTCATATTAACCGTTATCCCCATTCTTCGTATTCTCTAAGAAGTCGTTTTCCCATAAACTCCAGGTCTTCTTTATCTTGGGCCGCGACGACCTGATTATGTAGTTGCCACCTGATTAAGCAAAATCTAAAGACCCTCCAGAGAGTACTCGATTATAACGGTGTCGTCAGCGTACCTAAGGTTGTTTATGTTTACGCCATTAATTGAAATTCCTTCCAGGTAATTTTCCAAGGCAGTTTCAACAACTCAACTATAATATTATCTTATTGTTAACTGATCACATATCCCTATGTTTTTGCCTACTTCTAATTTGTTCTTGTTTTTATTAAATAGCCGTAAAATACTTTAAAAGACCTTATAGAGAAATACTTTGGTAATAGTTATATTTTTGTGTACGAAAATAATACCGATTCATTTTGGCAAAAAATTCGTTCTGAGATTTCTTATTGTAATACATTACACGAGGATCCCGTGAAAGAAATAGCAATAAAAAATATATTTTTGTGAAAAATATAAACTTTGTTCCGGAGTTTTTTCTTGTTTAATTACATGAATGTTTGTAGGTAACGTTGTTTATAAAAATGGGCTGAGGAATCGAAACTGTTTTTTTTTTACTAAAATTACATACCTAAATGTCCAACACACAAAAAACATAAATATTGTCTTCTTCTTTTGTTGATACCTATCCGTAGCGGATGTTGGCGAGCATAATGGCTGTACGAACTTTATTCACTGCTGCACGGAATAAGCCCACAGTTAATGTATTAAACAACACTCGGAGATTCTTCAGCCATGATATTCTTATTCTTCCTATACTCCTTCTACCTTGAATTTTGCCTTGGAGTATAACCTGTAAAAGCCGGTATCTTTCAGGATTTCTCATGATGTGGCCGAGGTATTCAAGTTTACGTTTCTTTACCTGATATAAGATTTCCTTTTTTTTTTCTTTCTTCATTCTACGTAGCACCTCTTCGTTGGTTACCTGATCCACCCATGAAATTCTCAGAACACGACGGTAGAGCCAGAGTTAAAAGGCTTCTAATTTCTTGCTAAATGTTTCAGATAACGTCCACGACTCAACGCCTTATAGAAGAGTTGAGAACACATAGTACCTCAGTATCCGCATTTTGGTGTTTAAGAACAGGTCACTACTTTTAAACAATTTTGCCTTTTTAAGGAATATGGCTTGAGCGTTTTCAATTCGGCATCTTATCTCAATCGAGTGGTCCCCCATTCTTCGTTAATATTTGTTCCCAAATAGACATACTTGTTAACTCTTTGAATGGGTCTGATGTATCAGTAGCTGGTCTTCCATGCGTCTATTTTTAGAGATAATCATGAATTTGGTCTTTTTCGCATGTTGTATAGACATTTATTTGTATATTTTATTTTTGTAAATTTTATACGATTTTTTATTCGTATCCACCTACGCTACACGTACAGACCGATTCTGCACGATTGTATTTCTGTAAGCGAAGTACTTCATATAGCGTGAATCGTTTTCACAAAGCAAACAGGTATTTTACATAAATGCACAGCATCGGCGAATTTTTACTTTCAGGAAAAAAGCTTTTATCATGATTTATAAAAAGGCTTCCGCATTGCCAGTTAATTTTACGGTATTAAAGAGAACTCGAAACGCTCAGGGGATCCCCGAATTGCCTAGAGCTTCCTGAATTCTCCCGAAGTCGTGTTCTAGTTCCCAGCCCACTGTGATCACGACGTGACCTTTTCATTTACAAACTTGGTTGTTCTCTCATCAACGCGTAAATGTTTTCATGTGCCTTTTCCATGAGACAAACGTGTGCGATAAATAACTAAATTTTATAATTATTATATCGTATTCGTCTATTTAGTCATTATAAATATTAACTCGTCAAAATATTCTAGTTATCTAAAAAAATCTCTTTATTAACAGCTTTTAACAACTGCTTGTGACTTTTTTTATCCTCGCTCAGCTATAGGGGTTCTCATATCACCTTAGGTTTAGCTGGTTCACTGTGTGGAGAGTTTTTTCTTATTTTATATTCTGGTTCACAGTTCCAATCAAAACAACTTATTTTTATCCCTTTTTTTTAATGAAACAAAAACAAAACAACGTAACAACGGAAATCAGAAAGGAGTCTAAGTCAATTATTATTATTTTGAGTCCAAAAGAGCACTTTTGGGCATGCGAGATATTTTTATTTAACACTTAATAACACTAACGAGAATCAACTGGTCGAGACTACGAGACTTCTATACTTAATTTTTAAACAATAGTGTTTTTTATATTGAGACTAAAAGCATGTAGGTACTTTATTTTAAGTTTCGAGACAACTTAACATTCACCTTCGTGTGTGAAATATTAACAGTTATTACGAACGAGTAGCATCAACAACTTCTTTCGAGCGAGTACTATTCACGACTTAACAATGTTCACCTTCGGGAGTAAAACATTAATGAGTGGTCTCGAACGAGTTTTACTATTGAATGTTTTCAAACGAGGATTATTCCCATCTGCCTTTTTTCTAAAAAATATTGCTTCCAATAAGGCACATGTTTTCTTAATATTAACCACATATCCGTGATGTTTTAGCGATATTACATGTATATCATTTTAAGTTAAAGAGAGAATGAAGCGCAATGAAGTTGCAAGTATATTAATATTAAACACACACTACACTGCTTATTATTTTAATGTGGCGCTGTCTAGATATTTCTATACCTTTTCCATGCACAAAGCGTTAAAATTGCAAAAGTTTTTTTCTTATAAAATTCAAATTCATTATTAGCTTAGTGAAGACAACTATGACTGCAGAGTTGAAATTTGTGAAACAATGTTCCAAAACATACGAGTAGACGCAAATTTGGTTAAAAATATTTGTTTTAGTAATGAATCAAGGTTATAATTAAATGGATTTGTTAACAAACTTTATTGTAGGTACTGGGATGACGAAAATCCTTATGTGTTTCGACAGGATAATACTCAGTTTCCAGCGAAAATCAATGTATCGGCTGGTATTCTAGGAAATGAGATATTGAGATAAAATTTTTATTGACAAAAACTTAATGGGAGAATTGTACATACACACATACATAAAGTCACGCCTTTTTCTCATAGGGGTAGGCAGAGACCACTTCCTTCTACTTGCTACGGTTGTTACACACATCTTTTGCTTCCTCTACTTTCATCAGTGCTCTCATGCATGCTCTTCGGTTGTTGGTACTCTTGACCTGGCCTTTCTAAAAAACAATGTTGATCTGAATTGTACCTACAATTATTAGAAAATAAAATTGATTCACTTATTATTCAATCACTATATTCAATCACTGGAAAGACAAGCTGATGAATAGAGAAATATGGTGCTAGATGAACAGAATATATACCTTTAACTGAATGGAGCTTCACCACGCACTAGCTGTAAAACAATGGCTAGACGAATGATTTCCAAGACATTGAATTGTCGATGGGGTTTTATAGAATGACCGGCAATATCTCCAGATCTAACACCACTTAACTTTGTTATGTGGGGCTATTTAAAAACATTAGTTTACACAACTCCTGAAGACATTGAACAACTAAAGCTTAAAATATCTGAAGAATGTAGACGATTTACAAGCGAAACTTTGCAAAGAGTTCAAAAAAATTCGAAAATAGGTTATATTATTGTCTATAAAATAACGGAGTCCACTTTGAAGCGTTACTGTAAATATATTTAAGTAGCTGTATGTAATTCATTTCGTTTTAGTTCCTTTTGTAATTTCGTTATGTTTAATATTATCTGCAAAATAAATTTTTTTTTAGTTTTTTGATTCTCCATAAAAAACAGCTCGACTGATTATGCTGAAAATCTAACCAGTTCTAAATTGCGTAATTATGCGTCGAATGCAGTAAGTCCCACGTCGATATCATTTTTTGTTCTTGAGGTAATCGAGACAAAAAATAATTCCGAACGCACATACAAACATACGAACATACGGGCATACGCACATACGTACATACACGCACACAGACGTCCTTTTAAAAACTATTGTATTCGACTGTGTGGATCTTAAGTGTGGAGAAATATCAAAATTTGGAATTCGAAAAATCGGACCCATTACTATAACTTCCACTGGGAAGTTAATAAATTAAAAAAATTTATTCCACAAATGGATTCGAAAGCATAGAATAGCTTTTAAATTTTTACGCCAAAAACCATTTTTTTATTTTTTATGAAAAACTTATATATCCAGCAAGAAATGTCTCTATTACATAATAAACATAACTAGCATTTTCTAATTAAAAAATGCCAGTTAGAAACAATTGTAACGTTAATTTTTATTGCAGAGATAAAGATTAATTTAAAAATTAAAAATAAATAATAATAAACATAAATTCAATTACTATTAATTTAACATTACTACAATAAAAAACTTCGGTAACATGATCAAAATGGCCATAAAAGGTTATAAATAATTATAAAAATATTTTGGTTTAAATCAATTAATTTTTTAATAAAGTTAATGTAGAATCAGTTTCGTTACATGAAAGTTTAACAAAATTATTACGACTTATTTATTAAAGAATATCTACTATTAACACATTTTGAGCGGGTTACACACATCTTTTGTTTCCTCTACTTTTCATCAGTGTTCTCATACATGCTTGTCGGTTGTTGGTACTCTTGACCCGGCCTTTCTTCAAAAAAATGTTGACCTGATCGAGATATGTTCAGCGAGGTCGACCTATACTGATTTGTCCATTCACACTTGCATTAAAAATTTGTTTCGTCAATCTTCCTTCAACCATCCTTTCTACATGTTCAAACCATCTAAGCATTCCTTTATCTATCTTTGTAACCACATCTTCTTGTATACCACAGCGTTCTGTTATCTCACTATTCTTTACTTTATACAACCGAGTCACTCCGGCTATACTTCTCAGACTACTCATCTCCGCAGCATTAATCCTATTTTCATGCTTCTTCTGCCATACATAAGTGTAAGAACCAACACTCATCTATGCACAGCCAGACGTGCCTTTTTTTGACACTTTTTGGCTGTTTATAAAGCTATGGATATATATAGTGAATGCTTTTCTCGGCTGTACTTATAGTATTATGTAAAATTCACGGGTATTCAGTCCAAGTAAAAAAGAAACTCTACTTTGCCAAGCTTTCGACAAATTTATTGTCTTTATCAAGACTAAAAATTAAAAATGGTTAAAAAACATCGAATATAAATAAATGGAATAACCTTACATGGAAAATGAGTTAAATTAACGAATGTAAATATACAAAATACTTTGACATAACTTCAAAAAATAATTTTTTGTTACATTGATAGGCATTTTAGGATTTTCAGGAAATGTATAGGAAATATCCTTTCTATAAATAAAATATATACAAAATTAAAAGACAAAGAATGTGAACCGATGAGAAGCAATTTAGTTTATAGTATACCTTGCAGTTCTTGCAACAAAAACTACATTGGACAAACGAGTCAAACTTTGAAATCTCGAATCACTGGTCATGAAAGTGACTGTAGACTCCAGAAACTTTCTTGTGCACTCTCTGATCATGTAGTTAACCAAGATCACATAATTACTTTATACCAGCATCGGTTATTACTTTAAAATATTCCGAAAACGGTACACAGTATCAAGTTTTACCAAGAGTACCTTGTTGGTGTAAAATTAAATAATGTTTAAATTTACTTGAAATTTTGATTAATAAATCTATTCGTATAAAATTTCATTACAACGTTTCCAGTAGTTTCGGCCAAATCATAATAAATGTGTATACATTTTTTTCTTCAACGCCCTTTATGTTGAATACGGGTGGCGTTACGAAAATTTTTTACAAAGCAAACCCCAATTATTTTTTAGTTTTCTACCTATCCTAGAGAAGGGGTCACCTTTTTTTGAAACACCCTGTACAGGTAAGTGATGTTTATTATACCTATTTTTGACCCCAGAATATGTGATATAATTTATGACCGATCTTCCGGACAATAATAACAATAGTGAAGGCACAAAAAAAAAGGTTAGTGTTGAGTTAAATTTTTCCCAAATTATTTGATACTTTTATTTTGTACTTTGTTAATATTTAAAACATTAACAAAAACATTTGTTTTTATCTGTAGAAATACAAAAAAAAAATTAGTATTAACAAAATTGTACTTCATCTATTTAAATTAAGAATTATTCAAACAAATACATTATAAAAATTTGATACTTTCTTGTTCAATCACTCCAGGTTTGGTAATAGGTACCATATTTATACAGATAAATAAAATACGACAGCTTGACGTTAAGTGTGACCCGTCAAAATTAAATTAAATGTAAATTTTCAATAACCGAAAGTGTGGAGAAGAAAAAATAAAAAAAATTTAATTAAATTTATGCATACGTCAACGACTATCATTACGACAATAAGTCTGAAGGTAGTCAGAGAGAGAAAGAGTGTGTGTGTGTGTGTGTGTGTGTGTAGTAGATAAAAAAGTGCAGTGATGGGTTCGAATGAGCTGGCGAAGACTCTTGACAATTTTAAAACAACCGAAGCTGCCCATAAATAAGGCCAGGAAGATGGTCCGCGTAGGTTGAACATAAAACGTTCGCGGTATTAAATCATGATACTCTGGATATCCATAAACCACTGCCACACACAGACAACTCTTCGTGTTATCTTTGCCTCGACGATGATTGGTGCTACACGAAAATTATGATGTAACTTTTACGTATCAATGTTTTCGTAAATGCGTTAAAACATTCGTTACAGATAAATAATGTTTGGGTAAGCGCGAATTGCGTGGATAACGCTGATTATTTATTGCGATTTTACCAGTTTACACTGAAAAGTAGTTTCCGATGAAATGTATTCAATACATCGAGGCTGGATAATTTATCGTTTTCTAAAAAGTCAATTCACAAATTACGTTCGGAATTTCGAAAACAAATATTCATAAAACAGAAACACTAACAATTGAACATCTACGAGTTTTTCAATTTTGAACGCATAACCGTAATGAAAATTATTCAAAGTATATTTAAAAACAATTACAATGTTTGTGTTTCCAAAAAAAAAATATCATGCTTTTGTTGCGGTCAAAATAAGGTTTAAACATTTTATTTTTTTCTGGTGTGTAAAAAAATGCTTTAAATTTTTTTAATGGCGTAAAAACTTCTAGTCCCATTAACTAACTTCCCTCTCCATGCAAATAAATAAATTGGGTATGGTATAATTGATTATCGTCCGCTCAAAGAGAAAACGAACGGTATGAAAATTTTATTTTTCGGCAAGCGTCCGCGAAGTACCCACTTCTCGGTCGCTTTTTCTTTAAGAAAGTATGTATTTTACACAGCAACAGTTTTTTGGTAATTAAGCAAATCAAGGGCAATAGTTGCTTGGTTCTACCAATGTACTTGTTACGGTAATGCGCGGAATATTTGAATGTATTATTTAATAAATAAAGTTTGTGATAAATAACAATTGAATTATAATAACAATAATAAACATAAATAATTTTAGTAAACGTAGACTGAACAGCACTGGACATGTTGGTTTGAAAAATCACAAATAATTTTAGTGCTAATAGGAACACAACAATCGATAAAATCAGGAATAGTAACCGAAACTACTCACACTAATTCTAGGATCAATAAATTGGAGAATCAATATGCAGCAATATGCATATTCTGTGGTCAAAATTAGGTCACCCTACTTACCAATATACAAAAATGCACACACAAAAATATACAGGGTGTTTAATTTAAAAATCTGTATTTATTTTTTTAACGTTGCTCGAATACAGTTAAATACTAATTTATAAAATTTTTATAAGATACAACTATACAATAATCTCCTGATAAAAGATCGGGCCAGAAACACTGCATACAGACTAAAGTGTCAGGGTGGGTGGAGGAGCTACGGGATTGGTCACACCAAGAGCGAGGCCCTCTACAAACACCCCTTTACAATAAAATCGGAGAAGATTTCAAAAAAAACCTTGATAGGATAAAACTATAACACAAAAATACCAACCAGAGAAGACTGGTTAAAAAAACCACCATTGACCAGCCCAGGAGTGAAACGATGGTACACTGACGGATCGGGGTACCAGCAACGCTACGGGGAGGTGTGTTTGGATCATCCTGCAACCACAGCGAAAGCATACCCCTGGGGAAATACTTCTCGGTATTCCAGGCTGAGGCGTATGCCATACTCAGGTGTGCTACGCACCTGACAGAAAACAGAGTGACCAACAGGGAGATTGATATTCTCACTGACAGTCGCGCGGCCATTGGGGCCATCGTTAGTTGCACCACAACATCATCGGTTGTGTGGGACTGCATGCAGGCCCTCACTGTGTTAGCGACTGCAAATAATGTCACTCTTACACGTGTTCCTTGGCACACAGGGATAAATGGCAACGAGGTAGCCGATGAATTGGCAAGAAATGGGACCCTGGTGAAACCAAGAAGCCAGTTGGTTGGATTGCCAATTGCCGAAGCCAAACATAAATTTAAACTAATGCTTGAGCAAGAATATATCGCTCGGTGGAATGCAAATACTGGCTGCAGAACATCAAGACAGCTGATGAAAAAACCTCTCCAAAAGAGGGCACACGCACTCTGGACGATGAACCGGAGTAGGTTAAGCAGTACGCTTGGCCTGCTCACTGGCCACATCGCACTAAGGGCACACCTTTTCAAACTTAAGCTGGCGGCTGAGAAAAACCACTGACAATGCAGCGAAGAGGAAGAGAGCAGCATACACATTCTATGTTACTGCCCGATGTTAGCGTTGTACAGATAGCAAACCTGGGGCCGCATGATAATGAATCCAAGTGGTCTAAATGAGAAAGGGCCAACAGAAATCCTGCGGTCTGCCAAAACCAGAGGACTGGAATTCTGATGCCCTGCAGACACAGCGGTAGTCACAGAGGATCAACAGATCTAGGTGACATAGGTGCCTATATCAATGGCCCAACCGCAAGATTGTAATGTAATGTAATGTCTTCTTCTTTGACTAAGTCGAGAACGACGTGTAGTGATCACAAGTTAATGTCAGGTGTTACTACTCAAAACTCGTTCTTACAGTCTCTCGCCATCTCCCACGGTCAGCACGTGGACGTTCGGTTACTTTCGATACAATGTCTGTCCATCTAGATGGGGAGCGTCCGCGTTTCCTTTTGCCAAGTGGTTTGCCCTGGACAATCAGTCTCTCAATGTTGTCGATCTTTCCAAATTTTATGTAATTGGCTCATTGCTGTTCGGCCAAGTTGAATACGACGTCGGATCTTCATCTCGCAGCTGTCGGAGGAGTGGATAGGGGCACCCAAATAAATAAACTGATCTACCACTTCAAAGTAGGCAATGTAATGTGGTCTGTTTACTGTCTTATCCGATCTATCTACTATCAATACTTTAGATTTGGCATAGTTGATTTTTAGACCATAATGTTTTGATGTTCTCATTTTAAAAATTTTGAGTTTAAACTACGTTTTTACAAACACCATTATTATTTAATTATAATTTATAAACAAACTTAGAAATAGTAACTTAATTTAACAAGCGTTCAACATGACCTCTCCGTCCTGTATACAAGTTCTACGTCGTTTCAACAAGGAAAACCTAGTGTTTTAACAAACTAAAAATGTTTGACGAATTTCGTTAGCAGTTTGTAAAATTCGCTCACTTGATTGTTGCTTACCAGTTATTTACAGAGAATAAACTTTATTTTTATATGCTATCCCCAAAAACAAAAATCTAATGGATTCAGACATGGACCGCGCGCTGGCCATACAATTGGTGCATTTGGTCCCGTTCCCATTCAACGTTCTGGATATTCTCGAAATAGAAACGCTTTAATGTCGTTTTTAATTAAAATGTGTTGGAGCACCATCCTACATAAACCACATACGTTGTCTAATTGCTTATGGTACATCTTCCAAGTAAATTGGTAGATCGTTTCGTAAAAATGACAAATAGTGTTCTCCGTTCAAATTTTTGGGCACAATAGCTGGCATTATTAAATAATTATCGATTATTCTAGTCCACACATTAACATTGGAAAGGAAGGGGACCAGATGCATCAATTGTATGGCCACCGGGCGGTCCCTGTCTAAATCCATTAGATGATTGTTTTGGGAAGTATATGAAAGAAAATGTTTATTCTGTGGAAAAAAATAGTAAGCAACAATCAAGGGATCGTTTTTTACAAACTGCTAACGAGTTTCGACAACATTTTCTTGGTTTTTCAAAACATTCGGTTTTCCTTGTTAAAACGTTGTAGAACTTGTATACAAGAAGGAGGAGGTTATGTTACATTAGGTTACTATTTCTTGTATGTTTCAAATTATAATTTAATAATGTCGTTGGTAAAAATGTAGTTTAAATTTAAATTCAATATTTAATTTATTGTTCGTTGTATATTATAGTATCTTATATAAATTTTTATAAATTAATGTTTAACCGTATTCGAGCAACGTTAAAACATAGATACGGATTTTTAAATTAAACTTCCTGTAACTTTTTTTGTGTGCACTTTTTTATATAGGTAAGTAAGGTTCAATCGACCCACAGAATAAGTGGTGTAATTTATGACTAATCTTTTCGGGACACCCTGTATATTAAGTTTAAATATAAACCAGCAAACAACAATTGGTTATTAATTTACTTTTATTTTACAATTTTTTACTTTTAATATTTTCATACTGATTTGTGTCTTGTCCATAATTATGTTTCATAAATCTTCAAATGTATTATCTTATGAAAAATTGCAATAAGTATGTAAGTTTTTAATTTATAGGATAATCAATCATCTTGTACTTACTGCGTTTGGTCCTTTTTGTTTTATGTAATGGCTTTAGAATGATTACCAAAGGTACATATGTTCTTTTAAGGAAGTTTTGGAAATTAAGTTTTCCTTTTCATGGCCTTAAAATCATAATCATAAAAAACAAGTGTCCGGAAAAGTAAAATTTAAATTCCAAAACTCATTTTTGGAATGTATAAAATCTTCTAATATAAACAAATTGTTTTAGGAGGAGATTGGTGCGAGTAAACACTGGCTGTTAAGTATAAAAACATCGAAAAATGTGTTGGACAGGGATGTATAGCTTTTCCACAGCTGTTTAACTTATTCATAGACGGTTGTATAAAATATTCGAAAGAGAGTGCGTATGGATTGACAATGAATGATTTGATCGTCAAATGCCGATGATCAGGTCATTTAAAGAGGAGTTGCAGGCAATAGTTAATATAATGCATGATACCCCTTAAAAATCAAAGGGATGAAAGTTAATGTAAGTAAGACGAAAGTAATGATTTTTAAAGGAGAAAAAAACATGACAAACTGCAAGGTGATGATTGAAGGAGAAAGATTGGGACAAGTGAATGAGTTTATATATTTGGGTCCAAAGATTACGAGAGATGGAGAGTGTGACTGTGATATTAAGCGAAGTTTGGGAAGAGAAGCTTAAGAACACAGATTCAAATGGAAACGTAGATCACGAAATAAAAAATATAAACAACATAACAAAGGAGCTCAAGCGAAAATATCTAACCATCGAGAAAACACAAAAAAAGAAAGAATGGATGACAGATGAGATTCTCCATTTAATCGAAAAGAGACGTGTACAAAAAAACAGCAATAATAAGGACGAATACTGTAAAATACAAAAACAAAAACAAAAGGAGTGTAGAAAAGCAAAAGATGAATGGAATGGAGAAAGATGCAGAGAAATGGAAGAACTACAAATGAAACATTATACCTTTAACCTCTACAAAAAAATAAAAGAACTAATGAAAACAAATAGATCTAACACAACAGGAACACTAGTGGATGCACAAGGAAACATTATTATTGGAAAGAAAGAGAAAATGAGATTATGGAAAGATTATACAGTGTGGAACAGCCAAATGGCATAAATTCGATAACGAATAAATGAGAGCGTGTTGGGAAAAACGCTTGGACACGTCGATTTGTATTTTTAGATGCGCATTTTTTCAAAAAAAAATATAAATATAGGGTGTGTCATGTGACAGTGGCCGATACCAACATTCTTATTTTAAATACAATTCCCTGTATATTATTTATTTTTTGGATTCTTCAGAAAATTCTAGACATAGTTTATATACAATGTCCCATACCTAGTTTCAACTGTTTCGGAAATATTAAGTGTTTTCAGATGTATTACAAAAATTAACATTAAAAAAAGAAAATTATTTTATTTCACAAATAATGTAAAAAAAAAACAAAAAAACATTAATTATAATGCAAGAGATGTTCAAAATATTCGCCGCGAACGTCTTGGCAACATCCTAATCTGGTATAGAAATGTCTTCTAACGTTACTCAACATCTCAGGCGTGACTGATCTAATCGCAAGCGTGATTCGTCTTTTTAAGTCAATGTTAGTCGAGTGGTTTAGTTTTATATACAATACTTTTGACATATCCTCACAAAAAGAAGTCTAATGGCGTCAGATCAGGAGATCGTGCTGGCCATTCTATCGATCCGCGCCTCCCTATCCACCGATTTGGAAAATTTTGGTTCAGGTACTGCCGGACATTGATTTGGTAATGGGGCGGTGTTTCATCTTGCTGAAACCATAGTATATTGGCAGGAACTTGTGGGTTTGCTGGATCAGGATATAAGTTTGTCAAAGTTGGCACGACATTATTTTGGAGCAGTTCTAAATATTTATCTCCGTTCAAGTTGCCATCAATAAAAAAGGGACCTACGATATGATTTCCAACAATTCCATTAACTTTTTTAGGATATTGCGTATGTTCCTCTCTCATCCAGTGAGGATTCTCATTAGACCAATAGCGGCAATGTATTAAGTGTAATGTAGCGAATTTGTGAAATAAAATAATTTTCTTTTTTTAATGTTAATTTTTGTAATACATCTTAAAACACGTAATATTTCCAAAACAGTTGAAGATAGGTATAGGAGATTGTACTTGAATTATGTCTGGAATTTTCTGAAGAATCTAAAAAATAAATAATATACAGGGGGTTGTATTTAAAATAAGAAAGTTGGTATCGGCCACTGTCACATGACACACCCTATATAATTATTTTTTTTTTTGAAAAAAATGCGCATCTAAAAATACAAATCAAAGTGTCCAAGCGTTTTTCCCAACACGCTCTCATTTATTCGTTATCGAATTTATTCCATTTGGCTGTTCCACACTGTATACAAGAATTGTTTAGGGACGACAGATCCGATCCGCCAGAAATGGAAGAAAATCTCTCGGGACCCAGCATTACCATAGATACATTTTTATTTTCGCATAAATTAAGAAATATTGGAAATATTATGTCAATGATTAATTAAATTATTAGGTCTACCTGCACCTGCTGGGATGTGGGGTCAAAGTAAAAAATTAATTTCATAAAATTATTTCTTCCAATATTTCCATCACGATTATCTCTAAAACAGTAAATTTTTGCGAGATGAAACAAGTGTACCGTTTCTTTTTATAGAAATGATTAAAAATTCATTTTTGATGATTCAGTTTTCCAAAAAATGTGTCATAAAAAAGTAACATTTTAAGTTACTCAGTATAACGTATTAGCGCCCTCGGTTTGCTAGATTGAAACTGATTAAAAATTATGATTGGTCAACACAAAAAAGCTCTGTTCACCAACTCTTGTGGACATATTTTAAAGTTATAGTAATGGGTCCGATTTTGCGAATCCCGAATTTTGACATATCTCCACCTTTCAAGATCCCCAGAGTCTAATACATAGTTTTTAAGTGGACGTCTGTGTGGGTGTATGTTCGTATACGCGTTCGGAATTATTTTTCGTCTCGATTATCTCGATAACAAAAAATGATATCGGTCAAATTGTTTTTTATGGAGAATCAAAAAACCGAAAAAAATGGTAAACTACCTGAATTTTGCAATTTATAAATTATACTATTTTTAAAACAGAATTTTAAAATCTTTTGAATGATATGATTATTGCATCTTACGAATATTTGTATGAAAATATGATGACAATATTTCATAAAAGGAGATAGTTTTAAAAAACAAAAATAGAAATAGGTGAATTTTAAACTTGTGTCAGTATTGAGAGAATATCATTGAAGACGCTATAACAGAAAAAAATTATTGTTAGTTATAACCAAGCATTGTTTATAACAATTATTGATTATTAATCTTAATAATTAAATTTTTTTTAATTGTTATAAACATTTGAAAATAGCTCCCGCTTATGAAATGATAAGAAAAAGTTTGGAAGAATACGGTTGACATAAACAGAATATTGTTAATGACAATTATAATTTGTTATACACAATTTGCAATCGTTTTTTATTATAATTTTAATATTATTAATAATAATTATAACAACAAAAAATTTGGTATTTTTTCATCCTTTCCGCCGGGAAGTTAGTCGTGTGGACCTTTTGGGTCGCACCCAGACCATGATATTTAGATATATAATAGGATCTTTAAATTATAGCTTTGTGCCAAGTTAGAGTAGTCTTTTTTTCCATTATATAAATTAATATTTACTTAAAAGATGTTAAAATATTGGAAGTAATAAAAATTTAAAAGGTGTTGGTAAAATAAAATAGGATTATATATACTTATTGTCAACATTAGTTTACTGTCATTTATAAACCGGATATCACAAGTTGAAACCGATAAAAACTCCCAAAAATTGTAAAAATTTATTACTTCGTTCTAAGCAATATACAGGATACCTCGTCCTGGCTTGATTAATATCCACTTACTTGAGACAAATCAATTGAACAGGTAGGTATATCTACAGCTAACAACCTAAAGCTATTAGTAACTGTGAACTAACAGAAACTTTATCTAGAAAACTAATTTTGAACACCTTTATTGTACTGTATCCCATAAAATGTTAAATAAGACGACCTACCCGAGAGTCTGACACCTTTCTCGATACTATCAGATCGAAAGCCGTCGTAAATATTCACCTGGTTCGGTTTATTTTCTCGCCGGAGTACCTGAAGTGATGCCTTCTTTTTTCGAACGTTTTAATCAGTATCATTTAGATTAAATGCCAATATATTCGATATTTGTATTAAAATCTTATTAGATGTTTGATTCAACCGAATTCTTTTTCGGACCTACTTATCCTACCATTATAATTTTCCTCACAAATGATCATCGTTTATTGCTCCGGTTTTTAAAAATTCCAATAAGAATATTTATCACAATTTAAAAATGGCAATTTTTAAATAAAATATCAGTGGTCAGAATGAAAAATACCATATGTTTTATTGTCATAATTATTATTATTAAAATTATTAAAAAAACGATTTCAAATTATTTATAAAAGATTATAATTGCCATTAACAATATTCTGTTTATGTCAACCGTATTCTTTTAAAAAATTTCTTATCATTTCATAAGCGGGAGCTATTTTTAATTGTTTATAACAATTAAATATATTTTTTTATAATTATGATCAATAATCATTTGTTGGTAACAATATTTAATTGTTATAAACAATGCTTGATTATTACTAACAATAATTTTTCACTGTTATAGCGTCTTCAATGCTATTCTCTCAATACTACCACAAGTTTAAAATTCTCCAATTCCTATTTTTGTTTTCTAAAACAATCTCTTTTTATAAAATATTGTCATTATATTTTTCATAGAAATATTCTTTATATTCAATAATCATATTATTCAAAAGATCTGTATTAAAAATAGTATAATTTATTAATGGAAAAATTCAGGTAGTTTACCATTTTTTTCAGTTTTTTAATTCTCCATAAAAAACAGCTCGACCGATTTTGCTGAAAATCTAATCAGTTCTAAGTTGCGTAATTATGCGTCGAATGCAATTGATTCCACGTCGATATCATTTTTTTTCTCGAGATAATTTAGACGAAAAATAATTCCGAACGCACATACGAACATACACACACACACAGACGTCCCCTTAAAAACTATTGTATTAGACTTTGGGGACCTTGAAATGTGAAGATATGTCAAAATTCGGGATTCGCAAAATCGGACCCATTACTATAACTTTAAAATATGTCCACAAGAGTTGGTGAACAGAGCTTTTTTACTATAACTTCCCATCGGGAAGTTAATAAAGAGTTTGTAAAGATTAAACTTACAACTTTATTTATCAAAACATTTATTAACTTAAAATATACTTAAGAATAATAATATCCAAAAATTATCCTCAAATATTTGAAAACACTTAAATTTTTATATAATTTTTATCACTAAAAATTTTTTAAAGCACAATATAAGAAAAATTGATAAGTAATGTAAGTATTCACAATTAAGTATTAATAATTGTTTTACATAAACTGGCATTTTTATCTATTTCAAAAATAAAAAGGTGCTTTGTTGAATACTTTATGTCGGCGTCGTCCAGTCTGTATATGAGTTATTATATTTGATGATCGCCAACTTCATACTGTCGAATTGACATAACCTAGTCAGTCATTACGCTTGATGGCCAACTTCATACTGTCGGATTTACCTTAACGGTGTGCGCGTGCAGCTTCCAATTTTACTCTTAAGGCGAGTTTATACTGCAAATAAAATAAGGAACAAAATAAAATAAGATGAGAAAGATAAACATGCCAAAACTATGAAAGCGTTTATACAAGAAATAAGATAAAATAAGAAATAAGAATAAGAACAAAAGATGGCCAACTTTTATTTCTTTGTCTTATTATATTTTATTTTGTTTGAAAACTGATAATGCACGTGACCCAAATCTTTTCTGTTCTAAATGTTCCGATTTTACAATCAACCTAACCTAACCTAATAATATTATTTGTGGAGGTATTTTTAATTTTCCTTCTATGGACTGTATATTTATTTCTTAAAAGCTTCCATCTGTGTTCAGAAGCTTCAGCTACAGAAAAAGTGATTTAAAAAACGTTAAACTCTCTGATTTTAAGTGCTTTCTTTATTATGTTAGCAATTGTGAGCAAAGCATTTTCTTTTAGTCGGCTGTTCTTGTATTTTTCATCAGTTTTTGCATAAAGGTCGATATCTGCTCTGTAAACATGCCATCATCCATTATAATATTATTATGTAATAGGAGATAGATGGTAGATATATAGTTGGATACGTTTAGATAATGATAAAAATTAAAAAATCCGTATTTGAAATAAAATAACTAATCAATTTGGAGATTATGTACTGTTATGCACAAAACACAAAAGTTATTGTCAAACAAGCTGCGATTTCATCGGTTCATTTTTATTTCTTATTTTATTTTAGTCATCTGAATAAACCAATGTTTTTTGCACTCATTCCTTATTTTATTTTATGTTATTTCTTATTTTATTGTATTTGCTGTATAAACTCGCTCTTAATTAAATACGCCAAAAGATTAGCAGTCATTGGAAGTGCCGACAGAAGTGAAAACTTAAAACAATGAAATAACAGGGGTTTTTTCTATTTTCTATTAAAAATTAGAATTTCTTAATTTGTGAATTAAAATCTTTGAATGGGGCCGTAATATCGAAGTTAAAAATGGCATATAGATACTTTTAAACAAAAAGGAAGATTAAGAAGATATTAAATGATTTTTGTTTAGTAAAATTATAGTTTGTAGCCACCTGTCGTCGTTATATTTGATGCGAGATCAAATAATGTATAATCAAACTTTTTAGTGCACCCCGTATTCACAATACCGATAATGCACTAGCAAGATTGAATGGGTTGTCGGGGAATTATCCTAATTGACACCTCGCGTATCCCATTCTAACGTTACCATTGCCCCATGACCGAAAAAAAATTACCTCTTTTTTAAAATATAATTCATATACTTTTCGTTTTATTGTATTTTGCATATGTTCATCAAGGTCGAGTGGTTTTCTTCCAGTTGACTTTTTAGGTGGAGATATATATCCATTTTTCCTCTCTCTTAGAAGCCTGTAAATAGTAGATTCACTAACTCCTGTCATATTGGAACATGTCGAAACTATATTTCTAACAGTAGCAGATGGCATTTGATGTACAACAGCATCATGCACATTTAACACTACAGTCTTCGTTTGTAAGCTAAGCACGCTCTTACACTTTACTGGGGTAAAACTTGAAGACATTTCTCACAACACAGTTAACACTTATGGAACGTAAGCGACTCTAAGCAAAATTGTAATGTTTCTTGGAAATGTTATTATCAACATTTCGAAAATCAGAAAGTAATTATCCGGAGAATGAATTGATAAATGGTTTGTTAATATGTCTCACAAGAATTGACCTGCGCCATCTTACAAGATTATTTCAAAAACATAATTTATTGATTTAACTGTATGTACTCTACAAATGTATGAAGGTCAGTTAGTTGTTTTAACTAACCGAATTTACATTACCTTTATATATCAGATCGGGTATAAAATTAGATAGTAAATAAATTCCTTAGATGAACGGTGACGCTTATGGTTTACTACCTGACTAGCATCTGTTACCTTTTCGCGTGCTGTCAGACAATAAGAAACAGACTATAATAAAATATTCGAGCAAACTTAACAGTAAAAGGAAATAATAAATGCACAATATCCTTTGTTTTTTTTTCTCAAAACTTTTGGCGCCCCCTTTAAAAACGGTATTCTGCTATAGTAACGCCATCTTAATTAAATGCACTTTAAAGGACATTTTGTTAATACATAGATTGTTCTTTTTATCTCTACACTAAATATTATGACCACTGCTGACAGCCGCTGTCACCTTCTACATCGAAAACATCCATCTGCCGGTGACGTTGACGTCATTAACGTCTCCCTATCAAATTAAATCGTTGAATAATAAATGACCTAAAAAAATGGGCTATCTGCTCGAGGCCACTTTTTGACCAACAGATAGAGAAAGAAGAAGCTATGACGTCACCACTCTGTCTATTTGCTTCCTACCAAATTTTTGCTAACGCACCTAAGGAAGTTTTTACTTATAAAACATAAAAAACTAATATTAAAAAAATATCGCTAATTTTTATGCAAGGATAACTTTTGAAATGTGTCGTCTCAAATAAAAAAAGTACCTATTTCTTTTGATGCCAATATAAATTTTAAAAAAGTTTAGACAAATAAATCCATAAAATGTTAAATTTAATTCCAAATAATGCCTCTATAATTATGATTAATTTAATTTTAATCAGAAAAATTATTATTGTTATGTATTAAAATATTTTAAAAATGAAAACCTTTCCTTTGAAAATTAAAGAAACTGAAAGTTTGGGATGAAATTTTAAAATTTATAAAAAAATCATTAAAACAAATATTTTAATTTAACTATTTTGAGAATAATAATATTTTGTTACCCTATTTGCTCCTCCTCCTCCTTTGTCCTTTATCCTTCGTAAGGATGTAGAGACGTTATGGTATTCGTTTTATTGTTGTTGTCCATTCTTCTCTTTCTTGTGCGTGTTGTGCTGCTTCGGAGAGAGAGTAACCGGTGATTTTCTTTATTTGATCTGCCCATCGCAGTGGAGATCTTCCTGGAGCTCTTTTTCCTTCAACTTTGTCCTCAAATACTAGTCTCTCCATACCTTCTCTTCGTCTTGTTATAGTCCAAAATATCTCAGAATGCTTTGGTTAATAATTGTGGTAAGCCTAGTGGTGATGTTCTGTTTTGTTAATACTGAGATGTTTGTGCGGTGTGTTGTCTAGGGTATGCGTAGTAGCATTTTGCGATAGACCCACATTTCGAAAGCCAATGTGAGTCCGACTTTTTGGTGGTCCAAGTTTCTGCAGCGTAAGTGGCAATGGGAAAGACAAGCGCTCGTATCAGGCGTAGTTTGGTGTTCTTAGTTATGTCAGTGTCTTTCCATATTTTTGTAAGTTTGACCGTTGCTGTTCTGGCAATTGTGAGGCGTCAACGTATTTCTTCTTCGCACCCTCCACTGTTTGTGACGATCGACCCCAAGTAGTTGTAATGACTCACCACTTCATAGCCTGCTATATTTAGGCAATATTAACTGGACGTTCTTAGACACCTTTGTTGAAGCTGAGGATGCCTGCACATATTTTTACGGCAAATTATATAATGTATTAGACTACTGTGTACCTAAGTACTCTACGTGTAACAAAAATAAATACCCTCCATGGTTCACTGGCAGTATTATAAGGCAAATTCGTAGGAAGTATAAATACTGGCGCTTGTATAAAGATAACAACGACACTCAATCACTTGAAGAATTTAGACAACTTAGACAGGCAATAAAAACTGCCGTTAACATTGCACATACAAATTACGTCAGACAATGTGAATCTGAGATAAATATAAATTTTAACAAATTTTGGGCCTACGTTAACAATAAAAACAAATCTGGTAAAGTACCTAATAGCATGACATACGAAAGTCAGATACTAGCTAATCCATCGAATATACTAAATGGGTTTGCAGACTTTTTTAGTAGTTCTTTCGCGGACCCTTTAAACTTAGCCTCAAATACCATAGAGGATAATGATTCATCGAACCACTTAAATTTAAATATAAGCAGCTTTCAGGAGAAAGAAGTTTTAGCTACATTGACGTCTATTAAAGCAAAACCCACCACAGGAACGGATCATATCCCTGCATTTATTGTTAGAGACTGTGCTTCAGTATTAGCTCACCCATTAACAACCCTTATTAATGTTTGCATTCGTTCACATACGATACCTTTTATATGGAAGTGCTCTAAGGTATGTCCGATCTTTAAAAAAGGAGCGCGAACTGATATAAAAAATTACAGGCCGATTTCAATTATATGCAATTTTTGCAAGGTATTTGAAATATTGGTGCAAGGAGTTCTGTATCAACACGTCAACAATTATATTCTAGACCAGCAGCACGGTTTCGTAAAAGGCCGATCAACAACAACAAATCTTACCGTTATTGCACAACACATAGCGGAAAATATAGATAACAGAATTCAGACAGATGTTATTTACATGGATATGACCAAAGCATTTGACAGACTTAACCATAATCTTATGCTGCAAAAACTCTCGAATTTCGGCTTATCGAGTAACCTAATTGCGTTATTCAAATCATATCTGTCCGACCGCACACAGTATGTGCAGTTAAATGGATTTAAGTCTAACAAATACCTCGCCAAATCAGGTGTACCGCAAGGATCTAACCTCGGTCCACTACTGTTTAATATCTTTATCAATGACATTGGTGACATAATTAAGCTTAATTGTTTACTGTATGCTGATGATCTAAAAATTTTCTCTCCTATCATTAATATGACTGAATGTGAGAAACTATCGAAAAACCTTAATCAAATAAGCCAATGGTGCAGTCGTAATAATTTAGCGTTAAATCCTACCAAATGTTGCGTAATGTCATATACATTGAGATCTGATCCAATTATATTTGACTATGAGATAGACAATTATTCTCTAGACAGACCATGTAATTTTAAGGATCTTGGAGTTACTTTCGACCGAGAGCTATCTTTCCAAAATCACATAGACAATATAACTACGTCAGTAAACCGTATGTATGGATTTATAATTAGAGTAGGCCGCGACTTTAACCATTTAACACTTAAAACTCTACTATACTTTTGTGAGATCAAAGCTAGAATATGCATCGGTTATCTGGAACCCATATTATCAAGTGCATATTTATAAACTGGAGGCAATCCAAATACCTAAGTTTTAAAGTAGATCGGACATATCCACTAATTGGCACGGCACACGAGAGTTTACTGTCAAGACATAGCTTTTTCACTCTGGATAGAAGACGAGAATGTTCTAGTGTCATTATGCTACACAAAATAATTAATAATGAAATTAAATGTCAATGCTTACTACATCAGATAAACTTTAAAATTCCCTGTCAGGCATCTCGATACACCGACTCATTCTACACTACCACACTACGAACAAATATAGTTAAAAACTCTCCTGTTCATACTATGTTTAGCAACTATAACCTTATAAGTGACCAGCTTGATATATTATATTGTTATGTGAGGCAAATTAAGAGCTATTATTATCAGCAGTAATAATGTTAGTGTTAGTGTTAGTCTTAAGCTTTCTACTAATGTTAGTCTGATTTTGTAAATTGTGTATTACTGTTAAGCTTTTTTATTGTTAGTACTATTGTGCAAATGTTTACTTTGTTCCTGTTCTGTAATTGGAAATCTTTTTTTCTGTAGAACAGTGTAAATAAATAAATAAATAAATAAATATTTCTTATCTCCGGTTGGTTATTTCTGCACTTGTCGATGATCATCACTTTGGTTTTCTGTGCATTAATTCTGAGCCCGTATTCCCTGCTAATACTGTCTAATCTATTCATGATATCTTCAAGTTCTTCTGTTGAGGAAGCTAGTATTAATGTATTATCAGCATAGCGTAGGTTGCTGATTTTTCGTCCTCCAATTGTTATTCCTCCTTGCCATTCATCAAAGACAATGCGCATAATGTGTTCGCTATTTATATTGAACAGTATGGGAGAGATAATACATCCCTGACGAACGCCGGCCTTGAGTTTGAAGTTATCAGAGTATGTG
Organism: Agelastica alni; assembly: GCA_950111635.1. Lineage (NCBI taxonomy): Eukaryota > Metazoa > Arthropoda > Insecta > Coleoptera > Chrysomelidae > Agelastica > Agelastica alni. Next base: position 69,934,526 of record OX467710.1, read on the forward strand.
TTGTTGACTCTTACGTTTGCCCTGCTGTTGGTATATAGTTGTTTTAATAGGTGTATTAGGTACTCTGGGGTACCCATTTCTTTTAGTATGCACCACCACATTTTCTGCCACTTCACTTTGTCGAAAGCCTTTGGGTAGTCCACGAAGCACAAGTATGTTTCTATAGTAAATTCTCTAGATTTCTCAATTATCTGTCTGAGGTTAAAAATATGTTCTCGTGTGCCTCTTCCAGAGTCATATCCGCATTGTTCTTGGGGGATCTGTGGTAGGAGTATTAATTTTAATCTTTCGTTTATGATGGTGAGAAGGACCTTGCTTGCTTGTGAGATTGGAGCTACCGTACCGTAGTTGTTACAGTCAGTTCGTGAGCCTTTTTTGTAATTAGGGATGAAAGTAAGTTTGCACCAGTCGTATGGCCATTTTCCGGTGTTCCAAATTTCATTACATATTTTGGACATAATTTCAATCCCAGTTTCAATGCTTCCGCTGTTATTCCGTCTTCACCCTGAGAATTTCTAGTTTTTAATTTCCTTATTCTCATTTCTATTTCGGATTTCAGTATAGGTGGTTCCTTTTTCTTATTAATTTGGTCTGCATCTGGTTCTTCTTCATCACTGTAAAACAACATCTCACAATATTGTTTCCATGTCTCCGCTATACCTTCAGAGTTGGTGATGGTTTTTTCTAGCTCATCCTTAGTAATCTGCGTCCGTGGTTTTAGCTCCTTGGATAAGTACTTTACTTAACTAAGCAGATCCTAGAATGGAGCAGAAATGACCTGCGTATTCTAACAGGACTGCTTACAGGACACTGTTGTCTAAGATACCACTTCAGAAAGATAGGTCTGAACCAACAAACGGACTGTCGGTTCTGCTGCGTGGAAGACGAAACTGCTGAATACATACTATGTTCATGCCCCGGCCTGGGAAGAATAAGGTTCAACATATTTGGATACACCAACCCAGAACCTACCGATTTTTAAAAAATCTCACCCTATACAACCATGAACTTCGTGAGAAGGGCTGGATTGTGCTGTGAACTGTGACCTCTAGGGGTGAGCCACAATAGAATAAAAATATTCTTTAGTTAGGTTGGTATTAGGGGTTATTTAATCATTTTAAAATGGATATTTTGCAACATTTTTTTAATTAAAGTGGATAAATGCAGTCTCATAAGCCTCATGCTACTACTTAAGATCATTCATGCAAAAATACGTGATACTTGAAGATTTTGACGATGCCCAGTCTGGGTTTAAAAAATCTTTTGGAACGCATGAACGTGCTACAACATCCTATTGCAGAAATGTTGCCACTAACGCCGAGACGTACTAGCATATTTTATTACTTAGGAAAAGGCCTTCGATAGGGTTGGAAATATTCATCCACCAGCCACTTGCATCCACTGCTGGATATTGGCCTCCACTGTTTTCTGTCCTGTGCTTTGATTATCCAATTGCCTGTTATTATTCGTATGTCATCGCTCCATCTAGTTGGTGGTCTGCCTCTGCTTCTTTTGTTTTTCCTAGGTCCCCATTCCATTAATCTTTTGGTTTATCTATTATCGGTCATTCGGGATATGTGGCCTATCCATCTTCATTTAGCATGCGTGTTACGTTGAATAAAATCAGTTACTTTCGTTCTCTGTCTTATTATTGTGTTTTGTATTCTATCTCTTCTCCATATTTCCAGCATTGCCCTCTCCATTGCTCTCTGCGCCACTTTTAGTTTAGTTGCAGATTGTTTTGTTAAAGTGAGTGTTTCGGCACCGTACGTGATGACCGGCATAATGCATTGCTCATATAGGTACTCTTTTCTTTAAACAGATAGGTAGATCCCCTTTAAGGGTGTCACGAATTTTGCCAAATGCTGCTCATCCCAAACTTATTCGGCGGTGAATTTCGCAGCATTGATTATCTCTGCCAATTCTTATTTCGTGGCCTAAATATTTGTAGTCATGAACCTGCTCTTCCTCAGTTTCCATAACATTATTGGGGATTAAATTTCTTGTGGTTTTTTAGAAGTTGATGTTAAGGCCAATATTTACCGATGCTTATTTTAATTCCGTAAGCATTTGTTAGGCTTGACTAAGACTATCAGTTGTTATTATAATGTCGTCGGCGAAACGCAGTTGACTAAGGTGTTCGCCATGCCGCCCAATGCCGGGATCCCCCAAGGTTCCATCCTGTCCCCCACCTTATTTATTTTACACATTAACGACCTCTTGAAAACCACCACGAACCCCATTTACAGTTTCGCAGACGATAGCACACTTGTCTCAACTTTCACATCCTATCGATCACTTTCGGTGAATGATACAAATAGACTCGGGCAGGAAAAGGTTGATTACATCAATAGAGATCTTAAAGCAATCGTCGAGTGGGGAACCAACAATCTTGTTCAGTTCAACGCCCAAAAAACACAAAGTGCCACGTTTTCTAAGAAAGTGAATTCCTCAAATCATCCCATCACAATGTCCGGAAATACCCTTGAACCAAGTCCCTCCATCTCGATTTTGGGAGTCACGGTGTCCAATAATATGTCTTGGCATGACCATGTTGCTAACATTGCAAAGTCGGCAAGCCAGAGGCTACGTTTTCTGTGAAAAGCCAGAAAGTTTTTTGCTCCTGATCAACTGTTGACGATGTACAAGGCTCAAATCCGACCTCTACTGGAGTATTGCTCGCACATTTGGGGTTCAGCACCAAGGCATTCTCTTCTTCTTCTAGATTCCATCAGAAAAGAGCCATTCACTTGATAAACAGCTCAACTCTCACAGATACCCTTTACCCTCTAGAACATAGAAGAAGAGTTGCAGACCAGTCATTGCTCTACAAATATTTCCATGGCAGATGCTCCAGAGAAATAAAAACTCTTGTATCACCATTGGCCACATTCGGCCGAAGAACTCGGCACGCTGATCAGTCTCACCCATTTACTCTCAAGATTGACACTACAAGGACCAATCTTTATCAAGAATCCTTCTTTTACAGGGCTGCTACGGAATGGAATAAGCTGGATAGATGACTAACGAATATCTATTTAATAATATACAAATTTAATACAAAACAACATTTTTAAAAATGGATCATAATTGTTTACTGCGTTATTGTGTATCTAAGTATGTTGGCAATTATTAATAAATGTCACTAATTTTTTGATGCAACATTTTCTTTTTTCACATACCCCATACTCATCAAGATACCATGGTAATAAATTTTAACATTTTAAATAACCATTTGTCTTGCATCGTCATCTACACAAATTAATTATCAGACCTCCAACTAAGTAGCTAAAATTTTCCCAGGCCGCCTCTGATACATTTTTTTAAGCGGAATGCTAATTCGAAAAACAAAGAATCACTTATCATAGTTAGTCTGTGCTTTACCGCTTTAGTTAAGTAGTCACTGTGAATAAAAATAGGCCGGAAAGTAAGTAACTTTTTAGGACTTTGAATTTACTGATTAACCATTTTTAATCGCGTGATCTTTAATCAGCCGTCGTCCATTGCTGAACATACGAGGTCTGACAATAAAATTTCAGAACTCGTTGTCTTAAAGTCACTTTGACAATTAAAATGACATAATTAAAACGTCGATCGGCTTTATACAATAATACGAAAACACTAAAGAAATAGTTATTTATGTATCAAGGGCGTAAAATAGGCGATAGCGAGGGCTATTACTTACACGTTTAGGTCCATAAAAGCAAATTACGCCCGAAATATATACAAAATTTTATGCACGACCGGTATATTTGATGTCATGTAGATAGATTAACACAGAACTTATCAAATATCTAGATGAATTTGAGATAATCCATGACAGACAATATGGATTTCGATAACTTCGGTCTACTGGAGATTTGCTGGCTTATGTCACTCAGCTCTGGACAAACACTATTGAAAAGTTTGGTGAATCCCGTGCAATAGCCTTGGATAAATCTAAAGCCTTTGACCTCGTTTGGCACCAGGCATTGTTAAGTAAATTATCTGCCTACGGTCTCCCAACCAAACTGCGCCAATGGCTCTTGAGCTTCATGCAAGATCGCTCCTTACATGTGGCAGTTGACGGTATTTCTTCTGATGCGTTTAAAACTAATGCAGGGGTCCCCCAGGGTTTCATCCTGTCCCCCACTTTATTTCTTTTACACATCAACGACCTCTTGAAAACCACCACGAACCCCATTTACAGTTTCTCAGACGATAGCACACTTGTCTCAACTTTCACATCCTATCGATCACTTTCGGTGAATGATACAAATGGACTCAGACAGGAACAGGTTGATTCCATCAATAGAGATCTTAAAGCAATCGTCGAGTGGGGAAACAACAATCTCGTTCAGTTTAACGCCCAAAAAACACAAAGTGCCACGTTTTCCAAGAAAGTGAATTCCTCAAATCATCCCATTACAATGTCCGGAAATACCCTTGAACCAAGTCCCTCCATCTCGATTTTGGGAGTCACGGTGTCCAATAATATGTCTTGGCATGACCATGTTGCTAACATCGCAAAGTCGGCAAGTCAGAGGCTAGGTTTTCTGTGGAAAGCCAGGAAGTTTTTTACTCCTGATCAACTATTGACGACGTACAAGGCTCAAATCCGACCTCTACTGGAGTATTGCTCGCACATTTGGGGTTCAGCACCAAGGCATTCTCTTCGTCTTCTAGATTCCATTCAGAAAAGAGCCATTCGCTTGATAAACAGCTCAACTCTCACAGATACCCTTCACCCTCTAGAAGATAGAAGAAGAGTTGCAGACCAGTCATTGCTCTACAGATATTTCCATGGCAGATGCTCCAGAGAAATAAAAACTCTTGTACCACCATTGGCCACATTCGGCCGAAGAACTCGGCACGCTGATCAGTCTCACCCATTTACTCTCAAGATTGACACTACCAGGACCAATCTTCATCAATAATCCTTCTTTTACAGGAATTACAGTCAATTTTTCGAAATAAGATTATATTGGATAGTAGCCATATTTCGGGAGGGTTAATCGGGAGAATAACATAGTCTACGAAAATGAAGCTAAACAGGGCCCAAGTATCATACGGGCCGAAATTAAACAAGCAATCAGGCAACTAAAATCCAGAAAAACTCTGGGACCAGATCAAATACCAGGAGAGTGGCTCAAATTACTGGACGATGAAAACATTACAGTACTAACTCGTATCTTCAATAATATTTATGAAACCAGTCAACTTCCAGTAAGCTGGCAGCAATCCACGTTCATCCCCTTGCCAAAGAAAAGTAATGCCACGTCTTGTAATAATTTTCGACTGATAAGTCTCATGAGCCACCCTCTAAAAGTTCTACTTCGTGTTGTCCAAAACCGTTTACACAACAAATGCGAAAAAAGCATGAGTGAAGAACAATTTGGCTTTCGAGGCGGCTTAGGTACCAGAGAAGCGCCATTTTGCATGAACACGCTACTTCAAAGATGTTGGAAGGTAAGGAAGCCGGTTTACCTATGTTTTATCGACTATGAAAAGGCTTTTGATCGCGTGCAGCATAACAAACTCTTATAAACTCTGCAGAATATATCCCTCGATAATAATGATATACGTTTGTTATTTTCTCTCTGCTGGAATCAATCTGCCACGGTAACACTAGATGGAGAGAAGACCACTCAGATAGCTATAAAGAGAGGTGTGAGACAGGGTTGTATTTTGTCTCCTACACTTTTCAACCTCTACACGGAGAATATATTTTAAGGGGGAACACAATCTGGTAAAGGAATTAAGATTGGAGGCAAAACCATTAGTAACATTCGATACGCAGATGATACTGTGCTCCTAGCTGAATCATTGAAAGAAGTACAATGTATGTTAGACAAGATAAACAGAGAAAGTAATAGATGGGGACTGAAAATCAATGTCAAAAAAACTAAATTTATGATGTTTAGCAAAATGAATGTTGGCCCGGAAAGAATAACACTTGATGGCGAGAATATAGAAAGAGTTCATCACTTTAAATATCTTGGAAGCTGGATCAATCAGACGATGGATCCAGACGAAAAAATCAGGGCTAGAAGAGCATTTCTTAATCTCAAGCCGCTAGTCTGTGCCAAGCAACTTAACATTCATCTGCGGGAAAGGTTTACCAAGTGTTATGTATGGTCTATTCTGTTGTACTCATGCAAAACATGGACGCTTCACCAAAAAATTATTGACCGCATTGGTGCATTCGAGATGTGGCTGTACAGAAGGATGCTCAAAATTTCGTGGACAAGCCGAACTACCAACGAGAATGTACTCATCAGAATAGGGCGCGATAAAGAGCTCTTAACTACCATCAAGCGCCGCAAACTGGAATACTTTGGACATGTGATGCGTGGACCAAGTTATGGTCTGCTTCGGCTTATTCTGAATGGCAAGATCGAGGAGAACAGATGGATAGGCCGCAAAAATCTATCTTGGCTTCGAAATCTCCGACAATGGACAGGTTTAACTGCTGAGGAACTTATCAACGCAGCTCAAGATAGAGATAGATACAAAGAAGTAGTCAATATGGGAGTTGTCAACGCTTGAGAAAGCAAGACACTGTAAGAAGAAGCCATATTTGCTGTTTTTTGATCACAGATAATTTATTACTGATTTTGAAATGGATTCAAGCGACGAAGAAAGTGTGAATTGTACTCCGCCAGAAATAAGTAAAGCAGCTGAGGATGCAAAATTAAATTTATTGCCAAGTAAATCGAAGAAAATATACAACAAGGTGTATAAAGAATTCGTGAGGTGGTGCAATGGGAAAAATGTAAAAAATTATAAACTACACATAGACTGTACTTCTTGCCTATTTCCTGGAAAAATCTAAATATTGTAAGCCTTCTACCATGTGGTCATATTATTTCATGCTGAAAGCTACTTTAAATGTACATGATAATATAGATATCGGTAGATACGCAAGATTGATAGCTTTTTTGAAATGAAAATCTGATGGTTATAAACCAAAAAAATCGAAGATTTTGAGCAGAAAAGAAATCGAGTTATTTTTGAGGGAAGCACCAGACGATTTGTATTTTATGATGAAATTAAGTTTTAATTTCATGTTTTCTTAATGTTCAGTATGTTAGTCTGAGAATTTATTGTAGGTAGCACTGATTTTTGGTATTCATAGAGCATGTCGCTGCGAAAAATTGGCAAATATCACAGTGGACGACATTCAAGATTTCGAGACATTCTTACCCATAACTATACGAGAAACCAAAACGAAGATAGATCAAGTATTTAATGTAATCGATAAAGAACAGAAATCGCCAAGTTATTTGGATATATACAAAAAATATTCTTCCTTGCGAGATCAGAATGATCAAAAGCGGTTTTTTTATATTATAAAAATGGCAAGTGTACGAGACAGGTTATCGGAAAAAATACATTCGGTCAAATACCATTCAGAATAGCCGCTTATCTAAGTATTTCTAATGCGAAAGAATATACTGGACTCTGCTTCAGACGTTCCTTAGCAACTATGTTAGCAGATGCAGGCAAGGAAATAATCAACATTAAAAGACATGATGGTTGTCGACGACTGTTGCGAAAGGTTATATTGAAATTTCAGTTGCAAATAAGCTGAAGATTGCTAAGAAAATTGCAGAAAATGATGAGCCTTCTACTAGCCATTGCAGACAATCTGAAAATATTGCTCACTACTCTGAATCACCAGATAATAACATGCATTATCTTCAGACTTGTAGTAATGAGGAATCAGTTGAAATCGGTAATTATCTTCAACAACAGAAAACAATAAATCAAAATATTTCCATAAATAACTGTTCTAATTGTATTGCCAATTTTAAGTTATAATTCATTTATTAAATTAATATATGTTCATTGTTTTCGTTATATTATTGTTAATAAAGTTTTGGGTTTGATTATATGATCCATCGAAATATAGATTTCTATCGATATGAGATTGAAATTCACTTTAGCGCCTGTTCAACGATTTTATCGCCCGCCGGGCGATAATGTAGTCCGCGGGCGACAAAGTGCTACTTTACGCCCGCAAATCTGGGCGATAAAGTGCTACTTGACGCCCGGTCGTGCATAAAAATAATTGATTAAGTGAATATTATGATTGCACATTATTATCGCTGATATAGCTTTCTTAATATTCTTTAAAAATGATGAAAATAATATGTCAAATTATTCTCTAGGAAGTTAGCTTTCAAACAAGATAAATTTTTTTTGGATCAGTTTTAACGTTTAAGTGTTGTAATCAAAAGGAAGAACACCATAAAAGCGTATATTAAAAATTACCTGTCAACAAAGCTTGACATTGGAAAAAGAAAGAATTGCATGTACCGTTCATCAATTTTTATGTGGCAAAAGAGGTTTTTGGAGAGCCAAGAACCATTGACGGAAAGAAACGACATTTAAATATTAGAATGATAGCAGATGAGATCATACATACATACATAAAGTCACGCCTTTTTCCCATAGGGGTAGGCAGAGACCACTTCCTTCCACTTCCGATACGGTTCTTACACACATCTTTTGCTTCTTCTACTTTCATCAGTGCTCTCATACACGCTCGTCGGTTGTTGCTACTCTTGACCTTCCCTTTCCTCAAAACAATGTTGATCTGATCAAGATATGTTTTCCGAGGTCGATCTCTACCGACTTGTCCATTCACACTCGCTTTATAAATACGTTTCGTCATTCTTCTTTCATCCATCCTTTCAACGTGTCCAATCTAATTCACTATTAATTACCTTATCCAACCGAGTCACTCCGGCTATAATTCTCAGACTTCTAATCTCCGCAGCATTAATCCTATTTTCATGCTTCTTCTGCCAAACCCAACATTCACTACCATACACAAGTGTAGGAACCAACACACCTCTATGCACAGCCAGACGTGCCTTTTTTGACACTTTCTCGCTGTTCATAAAGCTATGCAGTGCCTCATTCATTTGTCTTCCTGCCAATACCCTTCGCTCAATGTCACTGTCATACTTTCCATCTCTCGTAAACTTTGAACCCAAGTACACAAATTCATTTACTTGTTCCACTCTTTCTCCCTCAATCGAAACTCCACAGTTTGATTTAAATCATTTCTCCATTTTATTTAGATAAATGCTTTCGTTTTGCTAACTTTTATTTTCATCCCTTTGATTTTTAAGGGGTATCATGCTTTATATTAACTATCGCCTGCAACTCCTCTTCAGATGACCTGATCATCGGCGTAAAGGAGGCATTTGACCAATGTTGGAGCTCCAACTTCAAAGTATTGTAAACTCCCTTAGCCTAGCGTAATTTATATGTAAATAAGCTCTAGATTTTGCAATTTTTTCTTTGAAGAGAGAGTTTCTGAACATTTTTTTTTTACTGAAAATAGTCGCAAAAATGGTAGACCTATTGTGTGGGCACTGCGACTATAAGGAGGAGAAGCCATTATAGAAAGGAGATGATTGTGGAGTTGTGGACCCGCTTTTTGAAAAGTTGCAGGTCATAGTTTGTTTTGAACGAAAGCTCTTATGTGGTTCGAAAAATGAACTGTAACTTTAAACTATATTTTGTGTTAAAGTGAAAATATATCCAATTGCTTTCTCCCGTCTTACCTTGCTAAATTCGTATAGTTTTCTTTCTTGATGAAGGGGCCCCTACTTCTTTGATGGTTGTAAAAAGCACTCCACATAAATCAGTTTGTAAGAATTTATACTATTTCCGATAAAGGTAAAGATGGCGACTAATGGCCCGAAATACAAATTAATGAGACGACAGTAGTCACGTTTGAGAGAACTAAAAATGTAGTGAATTCTTCGACGGCTAGATAAAGACTCGTTCAAACGATGCGCCGTCGTGGTGACGATGATACTAATTAACAAGTTTGTGGATAGGGCAATTGTTAATATATTAAAATTAATTTGAGGTATTAATTTCGAGAGCTTTCCCAAAAATAGTTCTTCGGAAAAAATTATTTTGGAAGCTTGTCCCATTCCGTAGCAGCAGTGTAAAAAAAGGATTCTTAATGGAGATTGGACCTTGTAGTGTCAATCTTAAAAGTAAATGGGTGAGACTGATCAGCGTGCCGAGTTTTTCGGCCGAATGTGGCCAGTGATGGTATAAGAGTATTTATTTCTTTGAAGCATCTGCCAAGAAAATATCTGTAGAGTAATGTCTGGTCTGCGACTCTTCTTCTATGTTCTAGTGGGTGAAGGGTATCTGTGAGAGTTGAGCTGTTTATCAACCGAATGGCTCTTTTCTGAATGGAATCTAGAAGTCAAAGAGAATGCTTTGGTGCTTAACCCCAAAAGTGCGAGCAATACTCCAGTAGAGGTCAAATTTGAGCCTTGTACGTCGTTGATCAGAAGTAAAAATTTTTGTAGCTATTCACAGAAAACCCATCCTCTGGCTTGCTGACTTTTCGGTGTTTAAAACATGGCCATGCCAAGACATGTTATAAGATACCGTGACTCCCAAAATCGAGATGTAGGGACTTGATTCAAGGGTATTTTTGGACATTGTTATGGAATGATTTAAGGAATTCACTTTCTTGGAAAACGTGACGCTTTGTGTTTTCTGGGCGTTGAACTTAACTAGATTGTTGGTTCCCCACTCGACGATTGCTTTAAGATCTCTATTGATGGAGTTAACCTGTTCCTGCCCGAGTCTATTTGTATCATTCACCGAAAATGATCGATACGATGTGAAAGTGTGCTGTCGTCTGCGAAACTGTAAATGGGGTTCGTGGTGGTTTTCAAGAGGTCGTTAATGTGTAAAAGAAATAAGGTGGGGGAGAGGATGGAACCCTGGGGGACCCCGGCATTAGTTTTAAACGCATCAGAAAAAATACCGTCAACTGCCACCTGTAAGGAGCGATATTGCATGAAGCCCATGAGCCATTTGCGCAATTTGGTTGGGAGCGCAGATAATTTGCTTATAAATGCCTGGTGCCAAACGCTTCAGGCTTCAGATATATCCAAGGCTTTTACACGGGATTTACCAAACTTCTCAAATCTCCAGTGGACCAAAGTTGTTTAAATTCATATTTTTTGTCATGAATTATCCTGTTTATTAGGAACCAGATGCGGTAATTTTTGAATTAGTATGTAGTGTGGGTAATTTTTTGGTAATTTTTTTATTTTGCCACGTTGCAGATGATTCTAGCGCAATAACTATAGTCGAGTCTTTTACTCTCTAATAAACCGAATTGGGTCTTCAAGTAGTTGTAGTTAACGGACAGGCCTATTGAAGATTTTATCTTAGTTGGTACATAATTGCTTGGGAACTTAAGTTTAAGTTTTGTTGTTGAAATTCCCGCGGACTGTAACAGATTAAGTTAATCTAATAAGCGGAACCCCCGCAGTATGATAAATCATGCTCTTCATTCAAAAACGATACTATTTCAGCGGGGAGATACCAAAACGTATATAACTCATACGATGGCGATTTTAAGTAACCTTTATCTCAACCTTATAAATTGCACATTAAGTGATATGAGATTTAATGTAACCCTTGCTGATTTCCAATTTCGCTGGATCATATTCGAGGATGCATCGTTTCAATTACTATTCAAAGCACGAGACAATATTTTTTATTTAAACACCGTGTTGAATTATATAATCCATTTTATATATTTAAATTTTTGCTTATTACGTGCATACATCAATATTTCTTGCACTAACACAGTAATCTTGAGGATGTAAATTATTTCAGTTACTTACGTTTTTACTATAATTTTACTAATAGTGGTACAATTTCCTAATAAATTGCTCCATAAAAGTAATGGAAGTTCACAAATATGGATTTATTTTAAAAATTATTAGCCATTTTATTTACCAAGATTTTGTCTGTATTATATCGTCATATTACCACGAAAAGTCACTAAATGACATTTATTGAATTTTGAGATAATTCAGTTTGAAGTTTTACTTTTATTTATTAAATCAGTCTTTAATTTTTTCACACAAGCAATGTTTCTACGTTCTTCTTAGAACTTGCATTATAACTTTCAATACAAAAAAAATAATTTTATTTTCTAGAGAGTATAATAGTGACTTTTGGCCACAAAATACTTAAGCCAAATGAAACTAGTTATTTATTGTTACCAGTTTTTTTAATAGCAAATGTAATAATTTTAAGTAACAAGGGGTACAATAACTACAGTTTATTAACTCTCATCTGCTTTTTTCCTCCTCTTCTTGGTCTTCGTCGTCTTGGGTAGGTTCGTCTGGCACGTTGTCGGCAGTTGGGAGTGACTGATACAATGGGTAAAGTTCTTCTGGTATAATATTTTGGCGGCATAGTTTTAATAGATCTTGCTTTTTAAGAACACTTATAGGAAGGGGCTCCTCATAGGCTTTTTTAATGTACAATGCATACTGCCTACTTTCATGAAAGAATGTCCCGATTCCAAAAATTTTTGTTTAATGACATCAATATGTGTGGTTTGTGTAAAAAGAACAGTAATGTGGATATGTGTTGATTCATTTGTTGGCCTCCGCATGTATCCGAACATAGGAAAATTTGTTTAATATTCTCTGGAAGTTTTGAGATCTGACTTTACCTTTTTCATTGGCCAGATTAGCTTCATTTTTTCCATCCATGTTTATTATAATCAGACACAAGTTGGTTATTAAGTGTATCTGCCTTCTGGGCCTCAGAATATTTATTGCGAAAGGAACACTGGTACTTTTTTGGAACGAAAAATGACAAATTAAATGATGTGCCGAAGATTTTCCGGTACATTGAGTGGGTTACTGTTGTTCGATTATTTTCCATGCAGAACTCTTTATATATAAAATAAAACATTTTGCTGATAAATAATTTGGAATCCAAATAAAGCCTTTTTGTATTTTTCCTGCAATAATGTGACTCCATTACAGGAAACATGTCAGTGTGCTGTTTTACAAAGGCAACATCTTCGTCTTTGGTCTTATTGCAAGGAGCCTTCTTGTCCCTTTTATCATCCGCTGTAAAAACGCAACCCTTACAACCTTTAAAGGCTTTATTTATTGGATCATTACTTGTACTCAATGTTTTTTAGAATTTTTTTTGGCAGACCCTGCGTTTTGTTCCATCTTTCATAAAATAACATGCTCTGCTACACTACCGTTAGTGAGTTTTTGCATTCTTGTACCGTTGAACACGTTTATAAAACATTTATACGAAAAGTCATTAAGTTACTTGAATATTTTTTGCATAACACTTTTTAATTTTTATTTTATTGGTGATATTTAGCATATACTTCTTCTTCTTCAAGTGCCTTATCAGATCCCCCTGACGTTGGCAAATTCTTGGGCAAGTCTTACTCGATTCCGGGCCAATCGAAACAGTTCCCCTACGCTGCGTATACCAGTCCATTCACGGATGTTCCTCAGCCAGGAAGCCTACTTTCTTCCTACTCCTCTACGTCCTTCCACTTTTCCCATCATGATCAGTTGTAGGATTCTGTATCGCTCTCCTCTGAAGATATGTCAAAGATATGAGTTTTTCCTGCACTTAACTGTATTTAGCAGCAAACGTGTTGCGTCGGTCCTGTTTAGCACCATTTCGTTGGTCTGCATAGCTGTCCAGAGTATTCTCAGCATTCGCTGGTGTAGCCACATCTCAAACGCTTCTAACCGATTAACTGTAGCGGCCTTAATGGTCCAGACCTCTGCCCCGTACAGCAACACTGACCATATGTAGGATTTTACCATTCTCTGCCATAATTTTAGGTTCAGATTATCATTGCAGAATAGTGGTTTCATTTTTTGGAATGTTGTTCGGGCTGTCTTTATTCTACATCTTATTTCTCTATCTGGATTTAGATGTTCGGTGATATAACATCCAAGGTACTTAAACTGGGTTACTCTGTCTATATTCTTTGTATCAATCTGCAGTAAAGCATCGGGATGTGGTTGTCGACTAAAGACCATAAATTTTGTCTTGTTGATATTTATGTTGAGCCCCATTTCTTGTCCTTCTGCGTTTACACAGTTTAGTAGATGTTGCAGGTCTTCTAGTTTGTCACTCAGGATGACAGTGTCGTCAGCATATCGTATCGTATTTATATATTCTCCATTGATTTGTACTCCCATTTCTTGTTTTTGAGTAGCCCGTTTAAAGATTTTATCTGAATATATGTTAAAAAGCAGTGGTGACAGTATGCAGCCCTGTCTGACGTCTCGGAGAATTTGACTTTCTCTGTGAGCTTTCCGTTTAGTCGTACTGCTGCTTTCTGTCTCCAGTATAAATTTTCGATAATTCTAACGTCCCTGCTGTCCACCTCCATGTTCCTTAAGATGTCTATAAGCTTTGTGTGTTGTACTCTGTCAAAGGCCTTCTCGCAATCAACGAAACACACAAAATTGTCTTTGCGCTGGTCACGGCATTTTTGTAGTAGTAAGTTCAGAGCAAACAGTGCCTCTCTAGTTCCTAAAGCGTTTCTAAATCCAAATTGGGTTTCATCCAAATCTGCCTCACATTTGGCTCTTATCCTCCCGTGAATAATTTTGAGAAAGACCTTCAAGGTGTGGCTCATAAGGCTTATTAGTCTATACTCACTGCATCGTTTTGCTCGTTGTTTTTTTGGAATTGGAATAAATATGGATTTCAGCCAATCTTCCGGTATGTCTCCAGTCGTGTACACCGCATTAAACAGTTTGACTAAAATAACCCTTATTGATAGATTCATGCAGTTAGTGACTTCTAGAACTGAAAAATACACTAAAATTATATTGAAAGATGCAGTTACTTAATTTTTCCATAAAATGTTATTTAGAGACTTTTCGTAGTAATATGACGATATTGAATGTATACCTGCTTATTTGACTAGTTTTTTTTTGTTTCCAAGTTAATAAGTTTTTATGTTTAAGGCCAGTTGTTTTTATTTGTATGTTTAAGAATTTCACATTAGTTATTGCTTTTACTTTATTCTGTTAACTGTAATTTAAAATTTAGAATTTTGTTTTGAATAATGCCTATACGTAAACTTAGTGCAGATAAAGCTAATAGGGCTATCGATATGATTAAGGGAGAAAATGCGGACGTTTTCCAAGTCTGTGAAAGTGTCATTTCATGGCTTCTCCGTAGATATCAAGCAATTGTAAACGTGATAAAAAGACCTAGAAGTGAACGACCAAGGGCTACCACTCGCGCACAAAATTGTTTTCTGATTGTGTATACCTGTAAAGAACCTCTGAGTACATGTCGGATCATACAACAGCGTCTTTTGAATGCTTATGGTGTTTAAACTTCAATTGAAACAGTACGTCAAGGACTCTTTCCTCTTTTTAGAGGTCCGCATCATGCAAGAGTAGTCGAAAAAGCTTTGGACTTCCATGATATCCCGCATTTGGTACTGCCTCCCCTATCGCCCGATCTTAATTCCATCGACCAGCCTTAAATTCCCATTAATCATCTATATAGAAGCTTAAAGAACTAAGACAGCTTTTACCCCAACTTTGGAGATAAATTAATCAAGGCTACTTCAACGACCTTATTGAAAGTATGCAGAGGCGTTGTTTGGCATACTCGTTATAAACGTATGTACTTAAATTTTTAATAAAATTAAAATGCTACACAACCCCAAAATGTTCACAGCGTGTCATAAGAAGTTATCACTTTAAAAACGTTCAATTTATAAAATATAAACACTTGGTGACCAAAACATAATCTCCGGATTTATAAACTTTCTTAACTTTTGTGGAACAGTTTGTTTTACAAATAGAATAAATAAAATTACTCAGTATTATTGATTTATTTCATTATACTCTTAAAATAAAAAGCAAAAACTATTTTTTATAAATTTTTTTTTTCAAACGACATTTTTCACGCGTCAATAAATTATCAAAAAACAAAAATTGAAATTGAAAGTTTTGTAAAGTTAGATGAAGGCTTAAAAATAGCTGCGGTTCGATGATTTATGAAGAAAATTGGAGTGGTTTCTGAAACCAATAAGTCTTCTATAATTCATTCATCTTTCTTTAATCACTGTAAAAGGAATCGAAAAGTTTTCACTTAACTAACTGCCCAATATTTTATAAATAACATTAGTTTTAAAGTAGAAATCAGATATAAATTAATATGTTCCAAAAAGATGTTATTATTGAGTAACAAGCTCGAAAATTCAGACATTATTTTTTGGTTGTTATACAGGGTGTTTCATTACTAATTAGAAATATTTTAACTATAGAATCCCGAACTCAAAATATGAAGATTTAACCCAAATCACCTAAATAAAATGTCTCCTGCCCGAGTTACAGGGTGTTTTATTTGAAAATTTAAAAATTATTTGTGTCCAATACTTTAAAACTATTCGAAGTATTATTGTTATATTTAGTGGAAAGTGCAAGTACCATACACCATACTAAATTAAGTTCAAGGAACGTTTATGGCTACTACCAGAGGCGTACGACAGCGGCAAATGACTGGTTAATCCCTCCCAAATTCTAGGCCACTGGCGGAATTGCAATTTTATTATAATTTTTTGATTTTTCAATACTTTCTTGGTAAATATTATACTCTTTCTCCATGGCGATAAAGTTATTATATTTCAAGATATTTTGGGTTACACATGAAGCTGCACAATTATTTTGATTTTAATGTGTATTAATTATGTTGGTGTTTGGGGTCATTTGATTGCATTTATTACGCGAATGAAACTCGAATATTTATTAACAAAAAAAAAAAATTTTATTTATCGAATTTTTTTCAACGAATAGTTGCATCAAACAATGAAAAACAAATTGTGGTTTTGAAAATGTTATAATCTAAATAAGAGAACCATTTTATTAAGAAGAAAATATTAAAAAGCACATAAACAAAATTTAGAAACCTTTTATAACAAATGTTAAATGTGACCTCCGTTTACCTTAATAAGTTAATTTATTCTTTAGCTAAACGATCCTCTAGCTTTAAAAAATATGTTTGGCTGATTGACAATAAAATAGGCAGAAATCGACAACAATCACAATCTTAAGTGTTAGTGACAACAACTAACAGCAATGACACTGGAGCATCCTACTGGATCGAAACAATTAAGCCAGACCAGAGCCAACTACACAAAACCCGAACATATTTTCAATTTGTAGTACGCCCTTTAATACCATAAGAGCATTTATCTAAATAAAATGGAGAAATGATTTAAATCAAACTGTGAAGTTCTGATTAAGTGGAACAAGTAAATGAATTTGTGTACTTGGGTTCAAAGTTTACGAGAGATGGAAAGTATGACAGTGACATTGAGCAAAGGGTGTTGGCAGGAAAACAGATGAATGGGGCATACAGGTATTGAACACTTTTCTTTTCAAGTTAATTGAAATATTTTTATCCTTTAGTATATGTATATGTTTACCCGTAGCTGCCCACTTTTGTCGGACTCGTTTGTTTATTTCGGCGGTTTGATTTTCCTTTCCCAATTTAATAATATGTCCCAGGTAGACGTAATCTTTAAATTTTTCTATGACCTGATTTCCGAGGCGCATAACAATATTATCAACTGTAGTCAGGATTTTTGTTTTACTTAGGTTCATGGTTATTTTATCTGATGACATTTTGAGCTCTTCCAACATTTCCTGTAGTTCACCTTTAATAGACTTGGAAAAGGCCTATGACAGAGTGCTGAGGAGTAAATTGTGGTCGACATTGTCAATGTATGGGGTGAGTGGTAGTTTAATACGGGCACTGAAATCACTTTACGAGGATTCCACTGCTTGTGTCATAATAAACGGAGCTTGCACGGACTAGTTTATCATCGAAAAGGGTGTGAGACAGGGATGTGTGGCTTCGTCATGGCTGTTTAACTTATACATAGACAATTGTTTAAAAGATTTGAAAGAGAGTGCGTATGGATTGAAAATGAATGATTTGATCGTCAAATGCCTTCTTTACGCCGATGATCAAGTCATATTAGCGTCATCTGAAGAGGAGTTGCAGGCGATGATTAATGTTATGCATGATGCCCTAAAAATCCAAGGGATGAAAATAAATGTAAGCAAAACGAAAGTAGTGGTATTTGAAAGAGAAGAAAGCATGACAAACTATGGAGTTTTGATTGGGGTAGAAAGAGTGGAACAAGTAAATAAATTTGTGTACTTGGGTTCAAAGTTTACGAGAGATGGAAAGTATGACAGTGACATTGAGCGAAGGGTGTTGGCAGGAAAACAAATGAATGGGGTACCGTATAGCTTTACGAACAGCAAAAAAGTGTCAAAAAAGGCACGTCTGGCTGTGCATAAAGGTGTGTTGGTTCCTACACTAATGTAAGGTAGTGAATGTTGGGTTTGGCAGAAGAAGCATAAAAATAGGATTAATGCTGCGGAGATGAGTAGTCTGAGAAGTATAGCCAGAGTGACTCGGTTGGATAAAGTAAAGAATAGTGAGATAAGGGAACGCTGTGGTGTAAAAGAAGATGTGGCTACAAAGATAGACAAATGAATTCTTAGATGGTTTGGACACTGAACTTGTATAATCCATATAAACGTAGAAAGGATAAATGAAGGAAGATTGACGAAACAAATTTATAAGGTGAGTGTGAATGGACGGAAGTCGGTAGAGGTCGACCTCAGCGAACATATCTCGATCAGATCAACATTGTTTTGAATAAAGGCCAAGTCAAGAGCATTTCCTACGGGAAGAAAGGCAGGTTAAGAGTACGAATAACCTACTAGCATGTATGAGAGCACAAATGAAAGTAGAGGAAGCAAAAGATGTGTGTAAGAACCGTAGCGGAAGTGGAAGAAAGTGGTCTCTGCCTACCCCTACGGAAAAAAGGCGTGACTATATATATGTATGTATTAGAGTTTTAAAATAATAATTTCTTGTTAAAATAATGGTTAAAGACATTTAATTTATTTAAAAAACGATTAATTAATTAATTAATTTTTTGAGCGTTATTATTTAAAAACGTTTTGAATATTTTTTTTCAAAAATAAATGTTAATAACCCTGCCGATGGTCTATGTTACCCTCTGGCCTTTTAAAATAACATCCTTAAATAAATTATAAGAAAGGTTGGAGAAGAATGATAATAATTTGACACATTAGACAAAATGCGACAAAAGAAGTAATATAAAGAGATTAAATTTAATTAATAAGTAAATGATAAATAAAACTGAAAAAAAGTGTAGAAATGTATAGTGTTTTTATAAAAATTATGGTTTGAGTTCATGATGAGGGAATATAGAAATTAAAATTAAAAAAAAATAGCCCGAGCCGTTCACATTTTGTTTGGATCCAAGAAGAAAAGAAAAAAATGTATATTATCGAAATGCCAACACTTTGACGGAAGAAATTCCGAAAATTCCAAGCAGCACAATGAAAATACCAAATCGTTTAATCTAATAATGATGAACAGGCTTCGATGAATGGGCACATTTCTGAAACAGTGTGAAGTCCGTCCATTAAAGACCATTGTATCTGGGTGAGCCGCAGGGATCGTGATTTCAGCTAAATGCCCATATTGTTATCGAGTTATCCTTGTCTTTGATTATCAGATTATGTTATTACGTTGTCATTGGTTGGTTAAGAGACTGAATTCGAATTGGTAGAATATTTTTGTTTCATCATTCACTCCATTTGAAATGTTACGTTGGTCCAATGGACGTCCCACTCATTTGATATTCATGTGATATCCGTGTCAAACTTAGATCCCCGTAATTAACTTTATCTGTGAAGGTTCTCTCATTTCCTCGAAATCACCTGTCAATTAAAAATCGTAATGTAGTTGATGCGCGAGTCGCATTTGACACAAAAAGTGAAAATAATTCTTTGAATAAACACTTTTTCTATTTTGACGTTACAATACCGGGTGTCCCACTTTTTAAGACAGGACCAAATTCTGAAAGAAATCACGACAACTAAAATGCATACATGTAGTAGATATTAATAAAATACACTACAACATAACACATGACAGTGTGGCGATATTTCATTGCAAAATATTAAGGGCAATGGGAGACCTGCCGTTGCTCGAAAAAGGGATTTAAGTTATAGTACAGTAAAATTGTGCTTTCGTTTTGAGCTAATTTATTTAATTTTATCGTTAAAAAGCCACAGTGTTAAAAATACTCGGTTGAATTCGTTTCTGTTGGAGCTTTTATGTTTATGGCTATAAAGGGACTCGCCGCGACAGAAATGAATTCCCTAAGCAAACCCACAACTTTCAAGAAATCAGTTGATGAATTTAAAAAAAAATAATTAGAAAAATTATTTATAGCCATTCAGAAAAGAAAGCCTACCATTAAAAGTATTTGAAGCTGTGAAATGAATAGGCAAGATCGATTCTTTGGAAAAATTAAAAATTAAAAAAAATGGGATTCGGGTGAAGAAAAGCAAAAGACAATAAATAAGTTTTGATTGATAAATTTGACATTAAATCTTAATGCATCTAATATTTACAAAAAATTAAAAAAATATGAGCAGGTAGGACGAAACATAATATATTGCAATGAAACCTACATCCACAGTTCTCATACGGTACCGAAGACGTGGAACGATAGCAAAAATAAATGTTTGAAATCTCCAGTGTCCAAAGAAAGACTTCTATCATCTTACATGTTGGAGATGCATCAGGTTTCATACCTTATGCTTTAAACATAATTACATCGATAAAACAAGCAACTACCTCGACGAAATGAAAATTTTCCGCAATGGTTAAAGACAAATGTATCCATAAATAAATGCGTTTTATTGATAGGTAGATAGATTCTACTACAATGTACAGGTTAATTCTTTTCCAAATTTTTCATGGAAAAAGCAGCGAGCAGCGCGGCTAGTAAGCCTTTCGCCAAGAAAAGCTAAACAGCTTCTCGAGTTGGACAAGAAAGACTGAACAATGACTGAATGACAGACAATATGGATTTCGACAACTTCGGTCTACTGGATATTTGCTGGCTTATGTCACTCAGCTCTGGACAAACACTATTGAAAAGTTTGGTGAATCCCGTGCAATAGCCTTGGATATATCTAAAGCCCTTGACCGCCTTTGGCACCAGGTATTGTTAAGTAACTTATCTGCCTACTGTCTCACAACCAAACTGGGCCAATGGCTCTTGAGCTTCATGCAAGATCGCTCCTTACATGTGGCAGTTGACGGTATTTTTTCTGATGCGTTTAAAACTAATGCCGGGGTCCCCCAGGGTTCCATCCTGTCCCCTACCTTATTTCTTTTACACATCAACGACCTTTTGAAAACCACCACGAACCCTATTTACAGTTTTGCAGACGATAGCACACTTGTCTCAACTTTCACATCATATCGATCACTTTCGGTGAATGATACAAATAGACTCAGGCAGTAACAGGTTGATTCCATAAATAGAGATCTTAAAGCAATCGTCGAGTGGGGAACCAACAATCTTGTTCAGTTCAACGCCCAAAAAACACAAAGTGCCACGTTTTCCAAGAAAGTGAATTCCTCAAATCATCCCATCACAATGTCCGGAAATACCCTTGAACCAAGTCCCTCCATCTCGATTTTGGGAGTCACAGTGTCCAATAATATGTCTTGGCATGACCATGTTGCTAACATCGCAAAGTCGGCAAGCCAGAGGCTAGGTTTTCTGTAGAAAGCTAGAAAGTTTTTTACTCCTGATCAACTGTTGACGACGTACAAGGCTCAAATCCGACCTCTACTGGAGTATTGCTCGCACATTTGGGGTTCAGCACCAAGGCATTCTCTTCGTCTTCTAGATTCCATTCAGAAAAGTGCCATTCGCTTCATAAACAGCTCAACTCTCACAGATACCCTTCACCCTCTAGAACATAGAAGAATAGTTGCAGACCAGTCATTGCTCTACAGATATTTCCATGGCAGATGCTCCAGAGAAATAAAAACTCTTGTACCACCATTGGCCACATTCGGCCGAAGAACTCGGCACGCTGATCAGTCTCACCCATTTACTGTCAAGATTGACACTACAATGACCAATCTTTCCAGAGAACTATGACCTGCAACTTTTTAAAAAGCGTGTCCACTATCATTTCCTTTCTATAATCCAGAGAAACAAAATACTAGCCAAAATTAATGGCACAACTACCGAAGAAATTCCTGTAAATAATGGTATTTGACAAGGAGATTCCTATAGCCCCTTTTGTTCAACATCGTTATGGACAAAATGATAAAAAACACTCGTAACCAGAAAGGGTATAAATTGGGGAACAAAGACGTCAAAATCCTATGCTATGCCGATGATGCTTTTCTGATTGCAGAAAACGAAAATGACCTACAGAGATTGCTATTTAAATTCAGCGCAACGGCAAAAAATCTAAAAATGAATATATCTGCACCAAAGACGAAATGCATGACCACCTCAAAAACACCTATCAGATGCAAACTGGTTGTGGATGATAAAATTATACAACAGGAGATGAAACTTAAATACCTATGCATAGAAATATCAGGATACGGTGACATCGAGGCGGAGGTAAGAAATCAAGCGGCAAAAGCAGCACGAACCCCAGCTTATCTGAACGAAACAAATATATCGAAATCGAGACCAAATTCCGAATCTACAAGGCGGTCATCCGACCTATATTAACATACACAGCGGAAACTAGACCAGATACATTGAACACAAAGAGAATATTAGAAACCACCGAAATGAAAATATTGCGCAGGATTGCTGGAAAAACACTTTTTGACAGGGAGAGAATCGAGGACATTAGAAGAACATGTAAAATAGACAACGTAAATGAATGGACACTGCGAAGAAAAAAAGAGTGGAACGAACACATAGATCGAATGGATGACGACAGAATGGTTAAAATAACTTAGACAAGTCGCCCTTAGGGCGCCGAAGCGTTGGAAGACCCCGCAAGAGATGGAACGACAACCTTTCTAACAATTGAACGGCAGAGGATACGAAGAAAAACAAGCAATTTGCTTATAATAAAGAAGGAAGAAGAAGAAGAAATTTGGTTTTGACAATGTTGTTTGTTGCGTTATCTTTTTCACACGACTTTGTCCTTATGTACGGCGCGGGCCTGTACACATTGATCCATACTAGAAGTTAAACTGTATTTACATTATTATTGGGTGGTATTAACTACACTACATAAAGAGACAAAAAACTAAAATCTTTGTTTATGCTCTTGTGGTTTCCGATTGATCACACCCTGATCAAATTCTGAGAAAACGCTTAGTGTGTGCTTGCATGATTAACCCAAAAACTATTTAAAACAATCTAAGGAAATTAAAAATAATAAATTATAGATTTTAATCTTTACGAAGTTTCTTTTTTTTTTCACTGCAAAATTCCCAAGAAGCCAAACGCTGTGACTGACTGTTCCTTTACTCATTTATAATTTACCTATCTCACTTTGTGTCACGTTGTGGTCTTCACCGTGTTAGGTATAATGTATTTTTTTATTGTACAGCCACGTCAATAATCAATTTGTCCAAAAACACCGAAGGAAATAAAAATATTCGGTTTTAAAGTTGGATATGTTTATTTCGGTAAGGAATTTTTGGCTACCTATATATTGGAATGTTCTTTTCTCACTTAATATTTTACCGTGGTGATCGTGTCTCCTGATAGGACATATATACTGGGACATAGGCGGAGATTTTGTGATATTCGAAAGAGACAATCAACATTTTTTTAATACATTCTGGAAATTTTAACATTTTTCATCGTAAATATGTGACGACGCAAACATTCCGTCGACAAAATAATTTCAGACGGACTGCAGTTCATATGCTTAACTAAAGATTTCTTTAAGTGTAAATATTTAGTTATTCTTTTTCTAATATTTTCAACCTTGAATATGGAAAATCTGCATTTGAGATTTTTTATCAAGTTGTTGTTAAGTTTAGGGTAACAAGACTGAACAATAAATTATAGTTTAAAAAAACTAAAAAACACGCTTTCAGAATTAATCAAACTAAAAAGTAAAAAATAATTCTTAACATAGGAATAAAATTACTGACGAGAAAATTAATGTCACTGTTCTAAAAGCGTAGGGTGCTTTCATTCCGAAACGCAGAGTTAGTTTAAAAATGTCATACAAAGCACCCCACGCTTTTTAAACAGTGACCTTAATTTTAGCGTCAGTAATTTTATTCCTATGTTAAGAATTTTAAACTATAATTCATTTTTCGCTTTTTAGTTCGATTTGTTTTACTTACTAAAAAAAATTATGGTAAAGTTATGGTAAAAGCACAAAATAATGCATTGGCTATAATTTTTCATGTTTTCACAATTTCTGTTTGAAAATGGGCAATTTTGCGTTTTTTTGGCTTGAGGATTAACAATTTCGACTCCAATTTAGCATTGCTAATAAAGGGCGCTAGTTACACTTAGTTGTAAAATAATAACATAATATTTAAAAGGGTTAAATTCTACAAGAAAAGTTACTGTTGTAGTGACACTTACTCTTATTGATATCAAATATAATTAACGGCAAGTTTTATTTCTACACAAACAGTCTAAGAGTGACACAAGCCTACTTGGAAAAAAAAAGGAAAAATTATGCCATGGCTAAATTTGCGAATGTGATTAAATATAATAGAACGGGGTTATTTGATATTATTAGATCTTTGCAAAAGCGGATTATAAAGTGTATTGAAGTAAATGGTGGGCATTTTAAACAATTACTTTGAAATTTTTTATTTATTTTTTATTGTTACACAATAAGATTTTTTTTTTATAGTAGTAAAATTCATTAATTTTTTTAGGAGCAAATAACTCGATAACCGATCGAGTTACATGAGTTAAACAAGAGTAACTTTTTTTGTAGAATTTTTATATTTTACTCATAGTTTTAGCCGAAAACAAAAAATTTGCTTTAATTTACTAAACAGAACCAAATTTAAATAGCGCCCCAGCAATGCTAAATTAGAGTCCAAATTGGCAATTCTAATGCCAATTAACGTAAAATAGCCAATTTTCAAAAAAGAATTGTGAAAACATAAAGAATTATTGCGAAAATTAAAATCCATATTTAAACACCCAGTATCTCGGAAACTAGCAATATTTGTATAAGGAATGTTGGGCAGAATGACATACGCTAAATAAAAACTATGGCATACAGATGGCTCAAAAACCCCAGATGGAGTTGGGGCCGGTGTTTTCAGCAGAAAACCAAAGATTAAAATATTTACCAGTCTTGGCAGGTATGCTACAATCTTTCAGGCTGAAGTATTCGCTATCGAATTGTGTGCAAGAGAGTTGACCAACAGACCTCTAGCAAACAAAAACATAAATATAATATCAGACAGCCAGGCTGCTTTAAAAGCACTGAGCTCCAACGAGATAAATTCTAAACTTGTATGGAATTGCATCGAATCCCTGGAGTACCTTGGTGAGAACAACAGAGTGACCCTGCTTTGTACTGTGTATCTGGGCACCAAGAAGTGATAGGAAACGGAAAAGCCGACACACTTGCAAAACGGGGAGCCGAATCTGCGTTCACTGGACCAGAACCAGTCCTTGGAGTCACTACAAGTGTCGTCAAAACAATTATTTCATACTGGGCGAAGAGAAAAATACACACGCATTAGTCCAATATACCAGGGTTGACCCACTCGAAGGTGTTCTTACCTAAACCCTTAAGAAACACAACTAAGCAGATCCTAGAATGGAGCGGGAATGACCTGCTTATTCTGACAGGACTGCTTACAGCACACTGTCGTCTAAGATACCACCTTGGAAGGATAGGTATACCAACCTAGAACCTACCGATTTTAAGAAAACAACCATGAAATTCGTGAGAAGAGCTGTATTGTGCGATGAACTGTAACCTCTAGGGGTAAGCTACAATAGACCTACTATAGGTCGCAGTGGAGTGGCGACTACTCCTTACTTACATGATATCTAACCTAACTTGGATAATCAACAAAAGTACAAAAATGCAGTCGCATCGTGGGTCGTCGGTAAGTCTTAAACCTGTCGTAGTTAGTTCTCACGTGATTAAGTTCTTCTGGGCATTTACATTTCTTCTACCGATATGGATGGATCAAGATCGTTGGTAAGTGGGTGGTGGTTATTCATTGATCAGTATTGTCTTTATTCCTATGCTATATCGTTCCTTTTCGGAAATTTAAGGATATTACCATATAAGTTTTCTGGGTTTCAGGCGGTAAGTAGGTAGGTGGTCCATTATTTTTATGACTGGTATATCCTCAGAAACAAAAGCTTTTTTTCTCTCTTGGACAGTTGCCTATCGTCATCAGAGTAAGGGAAGTGCTATGTTTCATAGGGCGTAAAGCCAGGATACTGGTGTTGTTTTTAAAGTTCCTGAGACAATCCTCATAATGGCTATAAGGTGGGCATCATCATGTTACTTCGGATTTTAGTTTTTGACTGGTTATTTCTAAGTGTTTTTTATAGGTTTATAAACGTCGAGAGTGATTTTCAAATATTTTGGGTGGCTTTTGTGGCTCATATTACTATAGACAGAAAAGCATGAAAAGATTTGAAAAAGGCCTACATCCAGGAGAGGATCAACACAGGCTGAAGAAGAAGAAGAAGAAAAGCTGTTCGTCAGTCTTTCGTTACAGTAACTCTCGTCTTGCCTTGCAACAATTCAAGTGAAATGCGCTTACTTCAGTTTTGTTTGGGTTTGGACAAAATCTTCATTTCTTATAATACCGATTAAGGAGTTGAAGGTTGGTTGATAGTGTTTCTTTTCCCTATTCTGAGTGGCTACTGTAGCAGAATTTTTGATATTTAGTTGCTGGAATGTCACTTGTGTATTAGTTAAAGAGGAGGAGAGCTAGCACCGAATTCTGTGGAATCATTCTTTATTGAACAAGATTTGCTCGTAGATTTTCCAACTTTCACTTTTAAGTAGCGATTTTTCAGCATTTTTTCCAAGATCCTAGTTGTTTTGGAGCAAGGAATCGCTTTTTTCAGGCGGTATCATGGGCGGCCGAGAGGTTCACAAAAGCCACTCAGATTTTCTGGGCTCTAAAAATATGACTCAATGTATGAAGTTAGAGCCAGGAATTGTTTACAGCAGCTACGTTTGTTCCTGAATCCTGCTTGGTCTGCAGGGATTAGTCTATCTATGAAGTGATTATTTTATCTAATTGTTGTTATTTGTAAACAGTTCTTTTTTATTGTGTTAAAAATTTCCTTGCTTTAATAACTTTTAAGGTTTTAAAACCTGTATTAAGAAACTAACACTAACATCTTTGGGTGCCCGTCTGAAAAGGAATACGAGGAAATAAGATGGTGGATGAATTGACCCCGGGAAAGTGGCCGGTGACACCTTTTACAGGTACAGAGCCTGCAATGGAACTGGCTAAAGGTTTGATAAAAAGGAATTTTTGGCACACTGTTTTGATAAGCATACCGTATCATTGCTGTGCCTGTTAAACACTCATCAGACCAGCTAAAGGTAATGGATAGGGATAAACAGAGATAAATAATCATGTGTCAAATTGTACTCAAAAGGCATCTACACATTCTAGGAGCTAAAACGACTAGTCGAAAGTGTGATTGCGATGAGAAGGCAACTCCGTTTGATATGTTATGTGACTTCACAACGATTGTCTACAGCAGATTCAAATAGGGTCAGGTAGAACGTCTATACTAACAACGTTGTAAAGGAATTTAAGTACCTGGGAGCGATAATAACCCAGGATAACCGAGTTGAGAAAGACGCGGCATCCAGAATAGTTGCGGCGAACAGGGATTTTTACTCCATTCAACACTTATTAAAATCTAAACTTCTCTCCAGAAATATTAAGATTCGAATTTACAAAACCATAATCCGCCCCGTGGTGACGTATAGATGCGAGACGTAGACTCTGAACCAAAGAGAAATCAACAAACTGCTGGTATAGGAACGTAAGATCCTGCGAGTCCTTTACGGTTCCTATAAGGATGCTAACACGCAAGAATGGAGACGTTGACATAATCATGAGCTCCAAAAACTATTTGGGAAAGAGAGCCTTACTAGGCATATAAAGGCTAATAGGCTCAGATTGACAGGTCATGTAATAAGGAGCGACGATCAGCGCCTTATAAACACAGCTTTTTGGGAGAAAACGGTTGGCAGAAGATCACTAGGACGCCTCAGAAACCGATGGAAGGACACTGTTACGGCAGACCTTAGGAAGATGGGCAACAGAAAGTGAAAATTAAAGGCACGACGAATTGTAGAGCCAAACAAGCAGACGAAGATTCAAATACCTGGGTGGGCACATGATGTACGAGTACATTTGGTACTTCAGCCCTGTTTGTAAAAAACACAAAGCTGCTAGGGGTATAGTAGAAACATTTCAATGGATCGTAGGTTTAAGTATGTAACAGGAGATTAAAAGGCACACCGAATTATAAATAAAAAATAGTTGGCATTATTTGAGGAGAAATGTTTACAACAAGATACGATTCCTTGTTAAAATCTAAACCGGACTAATATTGTATTATCTCAAATAGTACATACAATAAGATTTTTCCTGTAAACAACAAATAAAGTCTTGTGGATGATTTACATCATTTGTCATTGGACGATACAAGCTGCTTCAAAATGCTGCAATAAATCACAACAACGAAGCTATTTACGTAACAACCTTCGGGGTTCTGTACAATAATAATAAGTAAAATAAATAGTAAAAATGGTACCGCATAAACTTAGTTAATAGAGATCTCATTATTCCCACAGATAAAAAAGGAATCAAGAGGTGCGCTACCAGACTACGCGTTTACATCAATTTACAATCAACGATCAAAATTTTCTTTAAAAACCAATGTGCTTGCGTGTAAAAGCAAGCGTTTGAAGGTTTAATTTTAAGATTTGTCGATGTAAAATTATTTGTGGGTAAAATCAGTGGTTATTATGTTGTTAATATATTCGACGAGAAAACATCGTCCATAAAATATCAGATAATAGCTGGGGAGCAGATGTAAGTGTCCTAAGAGCCTCTTCACTTGCCCTGGTCTATCCTGTAGCGGAATACTGGTGTCCCGTGTGGCTAAACAGCGTCCACCTAATGTCGTCGACATGCAGCTTAATGAGACAATAAGAATTGTATCTGGCACTATAAAATCCAACCCACTACAATGGTTGCCAGTACTAGTTAATATCCTACCTCCCCAATACGACGTAAATGGGCGCTCATGAAGGAATGGAAAAATGCCGTGGTAACAACCAACTCCCTATTCACCAGGATTGCTCAAATAGAGTTGCCAGACTAAAATCGGTAAAAACCGCTGGAAGCTTGGCCAAGAACTCATCGGTGATGACTTTAACCCGACCGTGCATGGAGAGAAGAGTGGGCAGTCAAAAGCACAGACAATCTTTTTTTTTTTTATGAAAATAGTCGTAAAAAAGGGTAGACCTATCGTGTGGGCCGCGGACGGCCCGCACTGCGACTATTAGAAGGGGCAGGGATTATAGAAAGGAAATGATTGTGGACACGCTTTTTAAAAAGTTGCAGGTCATAGTTCTCTGGAAAAACTGATTTTGGTATCTTATTCCATTCCGTAGCAGCCCTGTAAAAGAAGGATTCTTGATGAAGATTGGTCCTTGTAGTGTCAATCTTGAGAGTAAATGGGTGAGAATGATCAGCGTGCCGAGTTCTTCGGCCGAATGTGGCCAATGGTGGTACAAGAGTTTTTATTTCTCTGGAGCATCTGCCATGGAAGTATCTGTAGAGCAATGACTGGTCTGCAACTCTTCTTCTATGTTCTAGATGGTGAAGGGTATCTGCACCTGCACCTTATATCAGATCCAACGATCCCCAGAAAGAAATGGACAACACTCAAACGTATAAGAGCTAACCATGGAAAAACTTAATACTGGAAATGCAAATGGGGACTTGCTGAGGATTGTGGTTGCTGCTGCGGGTACCCCTCTCAAACGCCGCATCACATCGCCATGGCCTGCCCCAGCAGAAGATACATGCAACGGACGTAGATGCGGCTCGATGGCTTAAGGAATTAATATTTATATATAAAGAATAGGTCACTCTGAATTTAAATAAACTTTAGTGTTTGTGGTGTGGGTGCGTTTATTTTCTAATATATAAAATTCTCGTGTCACGGGGTGCGTAATCGAACTCCTCCGAAACGGCTTGACCGATTTTGATGAAATTTTTTGTGCTTATCCGGTATCTATGAGAATCGGCCAACATCTATTTTTCATCCCCCTAAATGTTAGGGGTAGTCCACCCCTAATTTTTTTTTTTATTTTTTAGACAAAATTTTTAATTTCTATTTTTTTATGATACAACATACAAAAATACATACAATCCTCAATTTTCACCCTTCTACGATCAACCCTTATTTTTTAATAGCCATTTTAGTAATTTAATCATTTTTCCTCTCCGGTCGAAAACTGATCAATCGTCATTTCATTAGTTATCCCCGCCAGATGTCTACAGGTGTCACTTCTGACCCAGTAAACAGCACGGAGTAGGGATGAGAACGAAGCCGGTCTCCTTTCTTTCTCACTCCCTACACAGTTGTCGGCCATTATTATTGTTTATGCATCAAGTGTAGTAGTAACGTTGACAATTATTATTTTGCTATCTCAGTGTAACTCTCATATTAACTTTTAATCATTCCTATTTTATCAATAATAATTAAATTATCAATTTTGAGTGTATTTTGCACGATTAGTTAATCAAGTGATTTTATAACCTCAAAAGTACTCAACACGTGACACGAGCTTCCAATAACAACGGATTTTGTGTTGTAAGTATACTTTTTTTTATTTATATCGAAAATGTTGTTTATCTTATAAAAATGTAATTTTAATTTAATTTTATTAAAAAAATGTAATTGAACAATTAAGATTTTCATAGTTTCCAAAAAATTAATCATTATGAATCTTTATTTTGAAATGTCAATGGAAATATTGGTTGCATGAAAAAATTATAAGAGACAATGTTTTCATAAAATTTAATTTTTTACTTTTGTTTGAAATTTTTTTCCATAAATCTTATATTTTTGTTATAATTTCATAAATTAAAACTAATCATTTCAAAACTGCGGCAAAAATCCTGGCCCTAATTATACTTTTAACATTTTTCATCATTAAATAATTTCATTAATTCTATTTATGTATGTTTTGTACGGTGAGCAATGCCAAGAAAACGCAAAGGGGCTGATTTGAGCCGCAGTACAAGTAAAGCTCGAAACTTGCGAAATAGCAGATCCGAAAGAACAGAAGAACAAATCCAGCAACAAAATACTGATGCACGTGTCAGAATGGCGCAATTGCATCAAGAAGAGCCAGAAGATACACGAGCTGAACGCAATGAAGTCAGAAGATTAGAACAACGACAATCACATTCTTACATTGCATTCTAACATACATACATACTTACAATAAGTAAGCTATTTTTTGTCTACACTAGAAATTACTAGGAAATTATTTATATGGCAAAATAATGTTTGCCGGGTCAGCTAGTTTTTATATATGTTTGTCATTTACATTTACTTTACACTGTTAAAATCTTGCCGATCTTGCCATACGAAAATAAATAATAATAAGAGGCGCACCCTCTGGCTAATTTTTTTATAGGTTGATTGGACCTTCAAAAATATAGTCCTGAGTTTTCGGCCATTGCTGGGGTATATTTTAGCAATCAAAAATTATTGAAAATTAAATTTTTTGAGGTAATTGTTTAGGAATGCGTCCTATCGAAAAAAGTTTCCAATAAAATGTGTTCATCATAACGTCCTCTGTAAAGAAGATCCTGAAAAAAAGTGCTAACATTGTTAACTAAGCGGTTAATGGCAAATGAAAATGGAAAGTCTACATTTTGTTTTTGCAACCGCAATCGGGTGTTTAACAACGTATCGGTTTAATACTCGTACATTGTGTACAAAAGCCAAACCACAAGAGAATCGTGCAATCTGCGAGATATAGTTTAGCAACACTCTGCGATCATCGAAAAAATTTTACCCTTCAATAGAATTTTCCGACAAAGGCCCAGAGTGTGGAAAAAATTAAGGAGCTTCGTATCATCACGCACATGCGATTTGGAAAACAAAATTCGTTGAAAATTGATACTGTTTTTCGGCGATTTTAGATTTTTTCTTATAAACAATTAACAATTTCGACCAAAGTTGCAAAGATATCTGAATTTTTTTTTTGACCATCTAACGCAATTTGGAAAACGAACAATTTAAAAAAATATTTTGATTACCGCCCGAGATATGAATGAGTTTACATTTGTTCAATTTTATATTGTTGATTTTTGCAAAATTCGAGTTTCTCAGTAATTCCTACGCTTTCGGCCATGGGATTCATTCAAATTATTCCCTTTACGAGCAAAAATGCCATCATAGTTATCGATTTATTTCGATGTATTGGAAATAATATCGAGCGCGTGCGATAAAAGTAGGGATAAGTCGTTACTTGTGAAACGTTTTTTTTAATACCGCTACAGCGCTTTATACCGTTCAAAAATAACGTTCCACGAGTCGGAATTGTTAATTGTTTATAAGTAAAGATTTTTCGGTGATCGCAGATTGTCGCTAAACTATACCTCGCAGATCGATAAATCTTGCACGATTCTCTTAGGGTTTGACTCCTGTACATAATGTACGAGTTTCAAACCGATATGTAAATAAACACCCGATTGCGGTTGCAACAATGAAATGTAGAATTTTCATTTTAATTTACCATTAACCGCTTAATTATGGGGTAACACCACCGTAGAGCCCGGTTTTTGAAGGTCATTTTTGGAATTTTTTTCATAAAAACTTTATATTAGATGCAAAATCTAAATATTTGAATTTATTATACAAGTTTTGAAGTACTTAAATTAATTATTACAGAGCATTCAAAAACAAAATGGCGTCAATACAGATTTATAAGCATAAGAGGAATTTTCAGAGAGGCCTCCACTACTAGCAACTTTTCGTTGTCGCTATTGATCTGAAACATAAAAATCAAGTTTTTTCTTAATATATGAACTAAAAGCAAGAAAAGTACGTAGGGATTTAAAAAAATATCAAATTTTAACAAAATGGCGGAGGTTCAAAAAAAATTTCATAAAAAAAATCATGAAAAATCGGTCGTAAAACAAAAAGTTTTTAATTTAATAATAAAATCCTCCGTAGTTTCTTAGAAAATGATGTTATAATGCTTCTGTCAATGTTTTAAATCAATCGGATCAAAATTAGCTGAATAATTGTGGTGGTAGTTTTAAAAAAAGTAATTTTGAGAAAAACGTGTTTAAAGTTTGGAAACGAGAAAAATCTTACACAATATTGAAAATATTAACTTTTGGCGGTTTTTACCTTTAGTCAGTGATACCAGCACCATAAAGTTGACCTTCCAAGTTGACATTTCCTTGCTCTTCTTCTCTTCTCGATAATTTCAAAGCCAAGCGAGCCTTCCTCGCCTTAACAATGTTAGCACTTTTTTATTTCAGGACCTTTTTTACAAAGAACATTATGATGAACACATTTTATTGGTAACTTTTTTCGATAGGACGCGTTCCAAAAAATTTATCTCAAAAATATCCATTTTTTAATTTTCAATAATTTTTTATTGCTCAAATATACCCCAGCAATGGCCGAAAACTCAGGACTATATTCTTGTAGCTCCAAACAACCTATAAAAAAATTGGCCAGAGGGTGCGCTTCTTGAATAGAACTTCGTAAAATATGGCCAAAGGTGACTGGACTATAGTGAATGAAGCATGATGGAGTTTGAGATTGTTAGCCCGGTCCTGCTACATATACTAAAAATAGCTCGATAACATCTTAAGTGAAATCATGAAAAACTTAATGGCTTGAAATTCAATACTGATTTATCTGAAAGAGAAACGGAATAACTATTGGGACTCGTGAGTGTTACGGGTATGACATTCTTTTATTTGGACAGGTAACATCCTTGTTAAACCCGAAAAAACACGAACCTGCTATTCTCCAAAGTACGCGCGTGTGGTCGAACGAATTTTCTCCGAGTGATATTTCTCTGTAACTTGAGTAACTAGTCACATTCTGTTGGGATCGTTCGAATTTTATTTAATGGGATTGCTTAAATAATTCGACATTGCCATCCTTAAATTCGGTAAAAAATACGCTCAGTAACCCAAAAACATGCATTTTTAATTTAAACTGACTGGTTACTGCAATAAGGAAAACTAAAACCGCGCAGAAATATTCAGTGTCAATTACGAGGAGCGATAGAAATATCTTGTAATAGACCAATCAAATAATGGTTTGTTAAAGAACATTTTTTAAAAGAGAAAAATTTACTTTGTGACATTGTTAAGAGTGGTGAGGGGGTAAACATAAAAACGGAGCATAAGGGGGGGGGCTGAAGAGCACTTTTTGGCTTATTATTAATAATGTTACGAGACAGCCATTTGTCGGTCGGCGTCAGCAAGTCGATCACAATTAGGGGACCGCTTTATTATGCCAGCCGTCGCGACGATTGTACCAAAAGAAAAGACCGGCAAATTCTAGAATACGACGGCTAATAATTCCAGAACAAAGTCGAAAACTCCAGTCCCTTCTCGAAATAATTTGTATAAATATAAAAAGGCAGCGGCCGCGGAAGGAAGTCAGATTTAAAAGTTTTTGAAATTTAATTACTTGGAAGTCAAGTATTGTTATTGTAAAGTGAATATCTAAGTGATTTGTAAAAATAAAATTTATTGCGAAGAAATATTAGAATAAAAGTTGTTGGTTATTGTACTGAGAGTTTTGAATTACCGAACCCAAGAAGTAAATATTGTAACAATAAATTAAAAATGCTGAGTTTTAAAGATAAAAATGTTTTTAGCAAAATTAAAGCTTATTAAATTTCCTAAAAAACAAAAATGGAAGATAATTAAAAATCAAATTCATATAAAAATGGGAAAATGGAAAATTAAAAATAAATAAGAACCATTTTAAAATATAAAAGTGTAGTAAATATTTTCTTTTAATAATACACTCCTGGTCAAAAATTCCGGACACTAGCATTTTGTATTCTTGTTTAATTTTGTAGGTGCTGAGTAGGTTGAATGTGGGTAAACAATATTAATAAGAAAGCGTTTATTATAACAATTAAAATGTAATAATAGGAAGAATAATAAGTAATGGAAGTAACGGAAAAGAAAGTGACATTTTTAGAAATTATAAACAAATAAAAAAAAAACTTTAAGTACACAGAGTTGCCTGTTCGTTATGTTTCAAGCCAATATTAGTATCGGTAAGAACCCCCTATACGAAGGATTTAATAATACGCCTAGGCATGCCTTCAATAGGGTGCTGAATCTGCTGTTGCGGTATCTGTTCCCATTCTACATTCAACACTATTCGCATTCCTTGGATTGTTTCTGGCAATGGTTGCCTCTTTCTAATCTTTTGTCCTAAAATATCCCATACATGTTCCGATGGATTCATGTTAGGGCTACACGCAGGTCACTCCAAAAGAGGAATTCCGACAATATTTAGGGGTAATCCATAGCAATTTGTGCATTATGTGGACGTGCATTATTCTGCATAAATAAGAAATTGTCCCCAATAAAAGGGGCGTACGGGACAACATGGTCCTCCAAACATTGTCGTATGTACCTGTCTGCTGCTAAGGTTCCATTTTCGATGAAAATTAACTTTGTGCGCCCGATGAAACAAATACCCGCCCATACTTTAACACAGCCCCCACCAAACGGCGTTCTGGGTTTAATGCTGCAGGTGCTAATCGTTCCCCGGGTATCCTTTATACCCGTTTGCATCCATCTGGAGATTGTAGGGGATTCATTAAAAAACATTACGGAACTATATTGCTGAACAGCCCAGTTTTCATGGTTCCCCGCAAATCTTATCCTGTTAACTCGATGAGCTGCTGTTAATTTTGGGTTTTTTTTTTATGAAAATAGACCTATCGTGTGGGCCGCGGACGGCCAGCACTGCGACTATTAGAAGGGGAAGGGATTATAGAAAGGAAATGATTGTGGACACGCTTTTTAAAAAGTTGTAGGTCATAGTTCACTGGAAAAACTGATTTTGGAAGCTTATTCCATTTCGTAGCAGCCCTGTAAAAGAAGGATTCTTAATAAAGATTGGTCCTTGTAGTGTCAAGCTTGAGAGTAAATGTGTGAGACTGATCAGCGTGCCGAGTTCTTCGGCCGAATGTGGCCAATGGTGGTACAAGAGTTTTTATTTCTCTGGAGCATCTGCCATGAAAATATCTGTAGAGCAATGACTGGTCTGCAACTCTTCTTCTATGTTCTAGAGGGTGAAGGGTATCTGTTAGAGTTGAGCTGTTTATCAAGCGAATGGCTCTTTTCTGAATGGAATCTAGAAGACGAAGAGAATGCCTTGGTGATGAACCCCAAATGTGCGAGCAATACTCCAGTAGAGGTCGGATTTGAGCCTTGTACGTCGTCAACAGTTGATCAGGAGTAAAAAACTTTCTGGCTTTCCGCAGAAAACCTAGCCTCTGGCTTGCCGACTTTGCGATGTTAGCAACATGGTCATTCCAAGACATATTATTGGACACCGTGACTCCCAAAATCAAGATGGAGGGACTTGGTTCAAGGGTATTTCCGGACATTGTGATGGGATGATTTGAGGAATTCACTTTCTTGGAAAACGTGGCACTTTGTGTTTTTTGGGCGTTGAACTGAACAAGATTGTTGGTTCCCCACTCGACGATTGCTTTAAGATCTCTATTGATGGAATCAACCTGTTCCTGTCTGAGTCTATTTGTATCATTCACCGAAAGTGATCGATAGGATGTGAAAGTTGAGACAAGTGTGCTATCGTCTGCGAAACTGTAAATGGGGTTCGTGGTGGTTTTCAAGAGGTCGTTGATGTGTAAAAAAAGTATGGTGGGGTACAGGATGGAACCCTGGGGGACCCCGACATTAGTTTTAAACGCATCAGAAGAAATACCGTCAACTGCCACATGTAAGGAGCGATCTTGCATGAAGCTCAAGAGCCATTGGCGCAGTTTGGTTGGGAGACCGTAGGCAGATAATTTACTTAACAATGCCTGGTGCCAAACGCGTTTAAAGGCTTTAGATATATCCAAGGCTATTGCACGGGATTCACCAAACTTTTCAATAGTGTTTTTCCAGAGCTGAGTGACATAAGCCAGCAAATCTCCAGTAGACCAAAGTTGTCGAAATCCATATTGTCTGTCATGGATTATCTCAAATTTCTCCTGATATTTGATAAGTTCTGTGTTAATCGTTTTTTCCACTTTTAAGCCACTGACTTACGAACATGTAAACCACTTTAGTGCAAGACTCTTCTTACAGTTCGTGCAGAAATGTGAGTTCCTGGAACTTGTAACAAACGACCAGCGAGAATATTTGATGTTAAAGAGTGGTCCCGTAGTACGGATATTCTTAAAGAACGTTCATCACGCTGATTTCTGAAAAGTTTTCTGCCCGATCCTGGTTTTCTAGTGTACTTTCCAGTCTGACGATACTTCGTAAAAGTATCCTGAACGGTACTTTTGGCAATATTTAAAGTATATTGTAATATACTGTACACTGCTACCATCTTCACTAAATCCCGCAATTTTTACAGTATGTTCCAGTCTCACAAATGCGCAGTGATATAAATGTATAACCATAAACGTCAAACTTATCGTAATGTTAACAATACGCAAACAAACTGCACATACTGCAAACAATCCGTTGCTACAAGATAAAGCGTGACGTTTGTTATTTCCAAAGCATATCATCATTTAAACATCACATCACATCATTTAACAAATTGGAAACAAAAAACAACAGCTCGGAAGGATCATTTTCTCAAGATTGCTGCACTGCGAGACCGAAAGCAAACCGATAGAATGCTCCAAAGCGGCCTTCAGCAAGCTCATAGACCAGCAGTCAGCACGTCTACTGTTCGACGATGGTTAAAAGAAAGTGGTTTGACAGTTTGCAGTCCAGTTAAATGACCCTTGCTTACTTCAGCTCATAGAAGACGCAGACTTGAGTTTGCCCGTGAACACATGAATTGGACAATTGATGACTGGAAAAAGGTATTGTTCACGGATGAGTCTAGAATGTGCCTTTATGGTAAAGGTGAAAAAAATAAGGTGTACAGAAGAGCCGTTGCTTATGGGGGTAGCACAGTAATGTTTTGGGCAGATATTTATTTTAAGGCGCACACGGAACCCGTCGTGATTGACAGAGGCGCGCTAACAGCACGACGATATATTGCAGAGATCCTAGAAGACTATGTGCTACCATATGCTGGGTTTGATGGTAATGGTTTTTTGCTAATGCAAGATAACAAACAAACCACTAGCACTGACACTTTGTAGGTTATGAAGGCGTTCGATACTGTGGACCAGCACACTCTAGCGGACTGTCGTATCGATCATCGTTATATAACACTCATAAAAAACATCTATAACACTGCCACAGCCCATGTTAGACTACATGCCGATACCGACAAATTTAAAATAAATCGTGGAATTCGACAGGGCGATACAATTTCCCCTAAATTATTTACACATTGCTACAGTATATGTGCAAACGGATAGATTGGGATAATATGGGTATTAATGTCGATGGCGAAAATCTCAGCCACCTAAGATTCGCCGATGATATAGTTTTAATTTCAGACCGTACTGATAAAGTCACAACATCTCTTGAAAGACTTTACCAAGCATAAGGTCAAATTGGGCTAAAAATCAACATATCAAAGACCCAATTTATGACTACTCTAGTGGGATCTAAAAACGTACCTCTGGGTCCTGAAGACCTGTGCTCAAGAGCTCACCTCAGTTCTCTGTAGACTCTTCAAGTTATCATACAGCAAAGGAGTATTTCCGTCCATGTGGAAAAACGCTAAAGTCCAACCGATTCCGAAAAAAGGAAAGAAGACTATTCCTGCAAATTATCGCCCTATTGCATTGCTCTCAGTCATATCCAAAGTTATGGAAAAAGCGATAAACACAGAACTTATCAAATATGTTGAGAAATTTGAGATAATCCATGACAGACAATATGGATTTAGACAACTTCGGTCAACTGGAGATTTGCTGGCCTATATCACTCAGCTCTGAACAAACACTATTGAAAAGTTTGGTGAATCACGTGCAATAGCCTTGGATATATCTAAAGCCTTTGACCGCGTTCGGCACCAGGCATTGTTAAGTAAATTATCTGCCTACGGTCTCCCAACCAAACTGCGCCAATGGCTCTTGAGTTTCATGCAAGATCGCTCCTTACATGTGGCAGTTGACGGTATTTCTTCTGATGCGTTTAAAACTAATGCCGGGGTCACCCAAGATTCCATCCTGTCCCCCACCTTATTTCTTTTACACATCAACGACCTCTTGAAAACCACCACAAACCCCATTTACAGTTTCGCAGACGATAGCACACTTGTCTCAACTTTCACATCCTATCGATCACTTTCGGTGAATGATACAAATAGACTCAGGTAGGAACAGGTTGATTCCATCAATAGAGATCTTGAAGCAATCGTCGAGTGGGGAACCAACAATCTTGTTCAGTTCAACGCCCAAAAAACACAAAGTGCCACGTTTTCCAAGAAAGTTAATTCCTCAAATCATCCCATCACAATGTCCGGAAATACCTTTGAACCAAGTCCCTCCATCTCGATTTTGGGAGTCACGGTGTCCAATAATATGTCTTGGCATGACCATGTTGCTAACATCGCAAAGTCGGCAAGCCAGAGACTAGGTTTTCTGTGGAAAGCTAGAAAGTTTTTTACTCCTGATCAACTGTTGACGACGTACAAGGCTCAAATCCGACCTCTACTGGAGTATTGCTCGCAAATTTGGGGTTCAGCACCAAGGCATTCTCTTCGTCTTCTAGATTTCATTCAGAAAAGAGCCATTCGTTTGATAAACAGCTCAACTCTTACAGATACCATTCACCCTCTAGAACATAGAAGAAGAGTTGCAGACCAGTCATTACTCTACAGATATTTCCATGACAGATGCTCCAGAGAAATAAAAACTCTTGTACCACCATTGGCCACATTCGGCCGAAGAACTCGGCACGCTGATCAGTCTCACACATTTACTCTCAAGATTGATACTACAAGGACCAATCTTCATCAAGAATCCTTCTTTTACAGGGCTGCTACGGAATGGAATAAGCTTCCAAAATCAGTTTTTCCAGAGAACTATGGCCTGCAACTTTTTAAAAAGCGTGTCCACAATTATTTCCTTTCTATAATCCCTTTCCCTTCTAATAGTCGCAGTGCGGGCCGTCCGCGGCCCACACGATAGGTCTACCATTTTTGCGACTATTTTCATAAAAAAAAAGGTGACACTGAAATACAACAAGTGATGTACTATAAATACTTAGGCCATAAAATTTGGATAAGTCGAGATAACCAGACCTGTGAAATTTTCAGGAGATTGGCATGGGCAGCATTTGGCAATCTCAGAGATTCATTCAGGTCTGATCTTTCTATATGTCTGAAGCGTAAGCTTTACAACCAATGTGTCCTGCCTGCCATGACGTACGGAGCCGAAACTAACCAAGTCTATTAATAAAATAAGAACAACACAGACAGCAATGAAAAGATCAATGCTGGGAATTTCGCTTAGAGATAGGATACCTAATAGAGAAATACGGCGTAGGACAGGAGTTACAGATGCAGTAAAGAAAATTACTTCTTTATAATGGAACTGGGCGGGGCACGTTGCGAGAATTAAAGAGGAGCGATGGACTAAAAAGATTATCGAGTGGAGGCCAAGACAATAGGCACAACGAAGTAGAGGGCGACCCCCAACAAGATGGACGGATGACATAAAGAGAATCAGGATGAACTGGATGCAAGCTGCACAGAATAAGGAAGAGTGGCAAAATTTGCGGGAGGCCTATGTCCAGCAGTGGACGTTACAATAGGCTTATTGATGATGATTGATGAAGATAACGCACGACTGCACACGGCAAAAATGGTAACGGAGTACCTTGAAGAGATTGGTATTGGAAAAATGAACTGGCCCGCTTAAAGCCCAGATCTAAATCCTATTGAACATATTTGGGATAAGCTCAAAAGGCGTGTCAGACATCGTATACCTGCTCCAGCAGCACGTGAAGAGTTCCAATTGGCCCTTATTGAGGAATGGACTTCAAGCAAACATTCAGAATGTGCTGCGTTCTATGCCCACTCGCGTAAGAAGTGTCATCCAGAATCGAGGTGGTAATACGCCTTATTGTTGTGTCAACTAAAAGTGTTTTTCAATAAATTAATAAATTTTAAAATTTTTGCTTACTTTTTGTTTGTTACCCGTATGATATGCTAAATGCATTATTAAATAAATACACAATAATACGTTTATTACAACAAAAATAAGCTAAATTTAAAAAATTGCATAATTTCAAAATATTTTGGGGTGACCCGTTATTTAACACGCGCAGTGTATATACAGTGTGGAACAGCCAAATGGAATAAATTCGATAACGAATAAATGAGAGCGTGTTGGTAAAAACGCTTGGAAATTTGTGAAATAAAATAATTTTGTTTTTTTAATGTTAATTTTTGTAATACATCTAAAAACACATTAATATTTCCGAAACAGTTGAAGATAGGTATGTACATGAATTATGTCTAGAATTTTCTGAAGAATCCAAAAAATAAATAATATACAGGGAGTTGTATTTAAAATAAGAAAGTTGGTATCGGCCACTGTCACATGACACACTCTATATAATTATTTTTTTTTTGAAAAAAATGCGCATCTAAAAATACAAATCGACGTGTCCAAGCGTTTTTCCCAACACGCTCTCATTTATTCGTTATCAAATTTAAAATCAACACATTTATATTCAAAAAAAATTTTATCAGGTGCCTGGATTTTTTTGGCCAGGAGTGTAGAATAATTCCAATGCAAGACTTCATCCCAAAAAAACAGTTCTCTTTGATTTAACAAATGATCTTGTTGACCAGTTCAAATTCTTAAAAAAACTGACTTATTTCCTTTTGAATTCACGATTAATGATTCACTCCACCGATATTAAAAATCTCTGACCAAAAATTCAATTTATTTTATATCTACAGAGAAATTTCAGAGCATGATGTATTTCGTGAAGATTTTTTGTGTTTGTCTTAAAAAAGGAATTGTTTGTTAGGTTGGTAGATTCAGGAAGAAGAAATAAAAAAGCGGCTCGTGACACGGCTCCACCACCTTATTGGTACCTAAACAGCCTCCGGCGTTGATGCCCTCTTCAGCGGGCTCTTTGGAAGCAGCGGCTTTATGACGGGACACAAGCAATGATTGACGCATTTTTTGTTCATTTAACATTGTTACCCGTTCCAAAGGTTCATTAGATCTGCTATAAGGTTCGCGGTAGGGGGTAAACCGAGCTTTTACCCCATTATAAAAGGCCGCGCTTGCCCAACTTAACCGTGTGGAGGTGTTATATACCACTAACTCAAGTTTTGACGGGATTTGGTTATAATTAAAAATAATTTAGTTGAGCTAACAACGGCCGTCTCGACGATTTATTAACCGACTTTGGCTTAAGTTTTAAACATATTTAACTAGGTAAACGAAAAATAGCCAAGACACTAAAACAATAGGGGATATTTTTTTAATTAAAAATGAAATTGATTCAAAAATATATTACTTGTATACCGCGTGTCTCAGTTTTATTGTTTCAACGCCGTATATCAGATTTTTAATAAATTAAAACTCAAAATTTTAAACGTTTTATAGAGTTATGGTGTTCTCTAAAAGAAGCATAACAACAATATTCAGTTTGACCGGAAACGAACTTACTTTTGGAATTTAAATGATACACTATTTATTTAATTTAAAATTTGAATTTTACACACAGTATATTTTTTAATAAGGTATTAGATACATTTTATATTGTGACAAAATAAAAAAAATCAAAATACTTTATTTAACTTTAGTTAAAATGCAACAGTAGGTGTTGCAGTCAGCTGTTCAGAAATTGGTCACGTTCAAGAGATTCAATCTTCTTATTTTTGTAAGAAAGCAGAGTTGTAGTTTTAAGTTCAGGTACCCATGTTCTATTAATTTTAAGTGTTTCCTCAGATTTATTAAAGTTCTGCCGTTGTTAATGTATTTCAATCGCCTCTCTATTAAGCTTCGGGTAATATGCAGATGTGGTGCATAAAGCTTGTGTGTCCTCGAATTTAATTCTTTGATCATTATTATTAATTGTGTGCTCCGTGACAGCAGATTTTTCTGTATGTCCAAGACGGCAGTTGACTTTGTGTTCTTTGACACTGGTGTTAATGGACCGTTTAGTTGTTCCAATGTAAACACTTCCACAAGTGCATGGAATCCGATAAACACCTGCAGAACTTTAATATATCTGAGAAAACACTTAAAATTAATAGAACATGGTTATCTGTATTAAAAAATAAAACGCTGCTTCCTTACAAAAATAAGAGGAATGAATCTCCGTAACGTGACCAATTTCTGAAGAGCCCTCAAATATGCCCCGCTCGCCAAAAACGTATACAACCTGCGATCGTGACATATAAATGTCAAAAACAGTCAGCTTAAAAAAAGCAGACATTTCTACAGAAGATGCCATCCACTAGAGATGGCGAAACGTCGAGTATTAACTCTATGACGGTCAAAATACATTCACCAATAAACGATGGCCGCGAAAGCCTTTTACAATATCATAATTCATTATGGTTTTTCCTATACAACTTTAAATTAAAAATTGATAAATTATTACGCTTTAAACACCGTAGGTATAGGTGAACTGTCAAAGATACAATTAATTGACTTCACCTGATTCATAAGCCTACTTAGTGTTTCATTTCAACTCTTTCGATATTTTTTTAATTTATTACTAATAAATAAATAAAGTTTCTGGATATTTTTTTAAGTTCATTTTTCTTACTGTTATTAAACCACAATTAAATGTTTATCACAAATTACAATTACACACAACGTCAAAAGTCTTGGACCCCCACTCAGCCTTGTTAAAAAAATGTTTCGTTAGGAAAACAAAATATATTTATGAAAGTACCTATCTTGTTTCCTGAATCTGTTTTTTATAAAAGGAGCATTTTCCATAAACTGGGATACTTGAGAAATTAAAAACTAACAAATGTGTGAATTTGTTGACAAAATTTATTAATCAAAAATAATCATT
Source organism: Agelastica alni (assembly GCA_950111635.1). NCBI lineage: Eukaryota > Metazoa > Arthropoda > Insecta > Coleoptera > Chrysomelidae > Agelastica > Agelastica alni. The sequence continues at coordinate 69,978,446 of OX467710.1, forward strand.
AAACATGTTGTACACTGACTAATATTTGGTATGACCTCCTCCACATTGGAATAGCATATTAACATGGCTGTGCATTAAAATAACCAAGCGGTTGATAGTGTCTTGTAAAATATTGTTTCATTTCTCTGCAGCTGCTACGACTAACTCATCTGCAGTCTGAGGTGGGTTGATTCGATCTTAAATGTCTCTAGAAATGTAATCCCACATGTTTTTAATGGAATTCATATCAGGCGAATTGGCTTGCCAATTTAATCTACTGATATGTCCGACTTCAAATGTATCCAAAACCCTTCTTGCGCGATGCGGTTGGGCGTTTTCGTCCATAAACCCAACATTTTCACCTAATTCGTTACGTATGGCGTGAATAATGGGCGTAATAACTTGTTCGACGTAAATATGGCTGGTCATATTCTATGGAATGCTAATTAATGGGGTACGGCGGTTAAACATTCTTCTTCTTCTTATGACACCCTCTCCCTTCGAAGGTTGGCGATCCACATAGCTAACATTGTTCTGGATACAGCAGCTCGAAAGATTTCAATGGAAGTGCACCCAAACCACCTTATGAGGTCTTTTAACCACGAGTTCTGACAGATCTTTTCCCTTGTAGTCTCAGCAGTTTATACTTATTGCCTCTCATAATGTGGCCTTTGTATGTAGTTTTTCTTTCTTTAATGAGGGCCATTAGTTATTTCGGCTTCTTCATTCGTCCAAGCACTTCTTCGTTCGTAATTCGTTGGACCCATGACATGCGGAGCAAACAATATTCCTCCCTAAAACATTACGGTACCTCCTTGATAGAGAGCAACTTCGCGGGGAAATTTAAGTCGCTGTTGACGACCTGGTTCTCTCCAGACTCTTTGCCGATTGTCATGTACCTGTAATACTTGGGTACACATCCAGAATATACGGGAAAACTTCGAATAATGACTAGTCCAGTCACCTTAGGCTATATTTTACGAAGTTCTATTCAAGAGTCGCACCCTCTGGCCAATTTTTTTTATAGGTTGTTTGGACCTACAAGAATATAGTCCCGAGTTTTCGGCCATTGCCGGGGTATATTTTAGCAATAAAAAATTATTGAAAATTAAAAAATTTGAATTTTGAAATTATTTTTTTGGAACGCGTCCTATCGAAAAAAGTTTCTAATAAAATTTGTTCATTATAACGTCCTCTGTAAAAAAGGTCCTAAAAAAGTGCCGACATTGTTAATTAAGCGGTTAATGGCAAATGAAAATGAAAATTCTACATTTCATTTTTGCAGCCGCAATCGGGTGTTTATCAACATATCGGTTTGAAACTCGTACATTATGTAAAGAAGCCAAACCCCAAAAGAATCGTGCAAGATTTATTGATCTGCGAGGTATAATTTAGAAACAATATGCGATCATCGAACATTCTTTGCTCTTCAATAGAATTTTTCGGCGAAGACCCACAGGGTGAAAAAAAATCGAGGAGCTTCGTTACATCATGCACAAGTGATTTGGAAAAAAAATGTGTTAAAAATAGATACTGTTTTTCGGCGATTTTAGATTTTTATTTATAAACAATTAACAATTCCAACCACTAGGTCAAAAGGCAAATATAAAAGACAAAAGAAAACCGTATTGGTGGGACCAAGAAATAGAAATAGAAATAAACGAAAAAAGAAAGAAATACCAAAAATACCTAAGCCCAAAAACTATAGAAGACAAAATAAAATTTAAAGAAGCACAAGCGAGAGTTAGAAAATTAGTTTGCAGAAAAAAGAATGAGAAATGGGAAAGAACATGTTCTAGAATAAATACGTATCTGGGAGGTAGAAGAAGTACAGAAAGCTGGAGAATACTAAAAAACATGAGGAAAGATAATACCAAGGACATAATCTCACCAATAACAGCACAAAATTGGCAACAATACTTCGAAAAAATGTTAACTGAAGACAGAGAAGAATTTAAGAACACAGAATATATGGATGATAGAATTAATACGCAAGGATCCCCTATTAGAATTAATACAAAAGAAGTGAAGGAAGTATGTAAATCCTTAAAAAATAACAAAGCCCCGGGTCCAGGAAATATTGTAGGAGAATTATTTAAATACGGAACAGATAAATTATATAAAATTCTGCAAGATCTATTTCAAAGGTGTATTAATCAGTCCGAAGTCCCAGAAGAATGGAAAATATCACATATGTCAACAATACACAAAAAGGGGGACAAAAGCAAATGCGACAATTATCGAGGAATTGCCGTAACAAACACAATCAGTAGAATATATGGCAAGATCTTAAAAAACAGAATCGAAAGGGAATACACGGAAATGGAAGCAGAAGAGCAAGCCGGATTTAGAGCGGGAAGATCAACGAATGACCATCTGTTCTCACTAACACAAATTATAGAAAAAAAACTAGCATTTAATCAAGAGATCCATATACTGTACGTTGACCTAAAGAAAGCATACGACAGCGTACCCTTAATTAAACTTTGGGAAACTCTGGAAACTTCCAACATTAATATTGAACTGATAAAAGGAGTAAAGTCATTATACAATAAAACCAAATCAAGAATTAAAGTTGGACAAAACCTAACAACAGGGTTTAATATCACAAAAGGGCTGAAACAAGGGTGTTGCTTGTCACCAACATTATTTAAAATATATTTGGAACGGGAACTAGCGAATTGGAAACGGAAATGCCAAAACATGGGCATACCTTTAGATGAGGACACAACATTATACACACTCTCATTCGCAGACGATCAAATTATAGTCGGCCAAGACATAGACGACACAGAGTATATGACACGAAAACTTATAGAAGAATATAAAATTTGGGGACTAGAGGTTAATGTAGAAAAAACGGAATATATGTGTATTGGGGGAGTGCAACAGGACTTACAATTATCAAATGGACAAAAAATCAAACACACGTCAGCTTACAATTACTTAGGAATGAGAATATCAAAGGATGGGACACTCGAAGAAGCAATATTGGACAGAAATATGAAAGGAAGAAGAGCAATATCAATGTTAAACGGAGTACTGTGGGATAGAACAATAAGCAACAACAACAAAAAAAGAATTTACGACACGATAGTGAAGAGCATAATAATGTACGGTTGCGAAGTATGGCCTTTGAAAGAAAAGATCGAAAGAAAAATTAGAGCCACAGAAATGGATTACTGGAGACGAGCAGCGGGGAAATCAAGACTAGAAAGAGTTACAAATGAGAGGATAAAACAAATAATGGGAGTACAGCACGACATCACAGACGAAATAAGAACTAAACAGTTGATATGGTACGGACATGTTCAAAGAATGCCACCAGACAGAATCCCAAAGAAAATATTACAGTGGAACCCCAGAGGAAGAAGAAGAAGAGGAAGACCACGAAAGAGCTGGAGAGAAGGCATACAAAAAGAGATGGAAGAGAGAGATCTGAGAGAGGACATGTGGACGAATAGAGAGGAATGGAGATTAGGAATCGCAAGACGCCGACGCACGTTTTAACGCGATATATATATATATATATATATATATATATATATATATATATATATATATATATATATATATATATATATATATATATATATATATATATATATATACAATTCCAACCAAAGTTGCAAAAATATTTGAAAAATTCCTGGACCATCTAACGCGTTTTTGGAAAACAAACAATTTAAAAAAAAATTTTTGCAAAATTCGAGTTCCTCAGCTACGCTTCCGACCATGGGATTCAATAAAATTATTCCCTTTACGAGCAATTATGCCAAAACAGTTATCGATTTATTTCGATGTATTTGAAATAATATCATGCGCGTGCGATTAAAGTAGTAATGGATCGTTACTCGTAGCGTTATCATAAATACTTTATTTTCCAATTTGCTTATGCCTAATGATACGAAGCTACTCCATTTTTTTTCCACCCTGTGGGCCTTCGTCGGGAAATTCTATTGAAGGGCAATGATTTTTTAATAATTTGTTGCTAAACTATACCTCGCAGATCGATAAATCTTGCACGATTCTCTTGGGGTTTGGCTCCCTTACATCATGTACGATATGTTACGGATATGTTAATAAACACCTGATTGCGGTTGCAAAAACGAAATGTAGAATTTTCATTTTCATTATAATGAACAAATTTTATTGGAAAGTTTTTTCGATAGTACGCAATCCAAAAAATTTATCTTAAAAATATCCATTTTTTAATTTTCAATAATTTTTTTGATTGCTAAAATATATCCCGGCAATGACCGAAAACTCAGGACTATATTCTTGTAGGTCTAAACAACCTATAAAAAAATTGGCCAGAGGGTGCGCCTCTTGAATAGGTCTTCGTAAAATATAGCCTAAGGTGACTGGACTACTAGAAGAATAAACAGACCACACGCGGTTACCAATAAAAAAATTTGTCCTATTTCTAGGATTCCCTCACGGTGTTAGCTGTCCAAACGAAGTTATGTCATAAGCTTACTACACATTCCTCACATCGGGACTTTATCAGTTTCTGATAAATTGGGATTAGATTGTAGACCAACGACATATTTTTATCGCGACTCTTTGGAACGTTATCTAAGCATACGGTCGAGAAAATTAAGTGTTTAAATTTAAAAGGTTTCCGCCAGGTGGTCGTTAATTTTGTTTTTTTAGTTTACTACCCGTGAAAGTGATTTTCATTAAAAGCACTTTATGCCTATCGTAAATAAACAAATAAAACAACGCTTTTGTAGTAAAAACACAATATAATTTTTAAAATATTAAAATCAGTTAAGTATTTAAAGGTGTAGACGAAAAAAAGAAACAACATCAATGTTTCTTTGTTAATTTTGATTTGATTCCTTAAACTTTTATAAAAACTAACTTTTACCGCAAAAAAAGAGCTTTGTTTCAAACAAGGATAATGTAACACTAAAACACAAGGCAAAATTACAGATGGGTAGCATTAACTAACACATGGATCAACGGAGATCTAGTAGAGAAAGTCAGTAAGTACAAATACCTACAACTGTCAATGAAGGTAATGAGTACACTGAAGAAATTAAATTAAGAATTGGACAAGCCAAAACCATATTTAACAGAATGAGGAATGTGTTATGCAATAAAGATCTTAACTTACAACTTAGAGTCAGAATATTGAGATGCTACGTTTTCTCGGTGTTGCTATATAGGATGGAATCCTGGACGTCAAGGAAAAATATAAGTAATCTACTGGAAGCATTTGAGATGTGGTCATATAGAACGATCTTAAGAATAAGTTGGGTAGACATGGTAACAAATGAGAAGGTACTGGGAGGGATAAGAAAGGAAAAGGAAATATTGAACACAATTAAAATATGGAAGCTGCTATATCTGGACCACGTGATGAAAGGAGAGAAATATGTTGTCACGTGCCTATTTTTTTCCCATCTACCGTTTCATTATTAATTGTGTCTCTGATAGTCTGGTGTTCGTAAATAGTTTTGCATACCGTATTTTGTTCGTTGTAAATAGTGTTGCATACCTAGTAGGGATAGGATTTAATTATTAATGGCTGTGACATTTTTGTTAATTGGAGTGGGAGTCTTTGTATTAGATTTCGCCTTGATTTTTGGCCTCGATTGTCGTGTGTTGTCAGCTATATTATTGTTTGGTTTGCTTCTCTGTGTGGATGGGCTGGCTATCAACACGGACGAGCGCGGTTATGAGTTGGGAACATAGATTTGCAAAGGTTGGCTGACGAAGGTTCCGTGTCATTTTTCTGATATCCGGCCTGGGAGTGAGGAGTGGACAAGAGTCGCTTGGTGTCAGTCGTGGAAGTCGGGTGAGAGTTTTTGGAACGATTTGATATTAACACGTGAGCAGAACTTCTACGGTTTTTTCTTTCATATCTGGCTGTATTTGGGCCATCTTAATTGGATTTTGAAGAAAAACCATTTAATTTTTAACTTGACCATTCAGTCGTGCCTTTGTGGTGGATATTTTGGATATTGGGGTCGAGTTAAAATGACCGCGTGTGGGATTTGATGGAGTGAAGCCATTGTTAAGTAGCAGGTACTGTTCCATAATTCAAACCGGCCAGGAGTAGGCCACAGGATTCGTGAATTCGTGTATCCAAAGGTTACAAGTGATTTATTTTAGTATATTTAAACGACGTGACTTATTTTTGACACCACGATTAAGTTTTGTTTTAATTTATTACTATGGTACACTGTTGAAAACTATTTATTGCATTGGATAATATGCCGAGTCTGAACTTTGATTAAAGTAATATTCTCAATAGTTCTTTGTAAATATCCTAAAATATTGCTATTTTGAAGGACAGCCATCGTAAAAAAAGAATTATTTTTGAAATAAGCTCGAGTGTTTTAACAGTGTAAATCTTTAAAAATACTACTTGGTGTTTCTGTTCTTGGATCATCGATGTAACAGTGGCGTCTTAATGAAGTTTTCAATTGGTTACATAGTATTGAGTTTAGTTTTATCAACTTATCAGTTATTATGTGCTTGATCTAAGTGTTTTCAATAGTTTAAAAGTAACAAATTATTTTTCATTAAATTTGTACCTGCTCCAAGTTGAATCTGAATTTATACATTACTGAATATAATTTATGTGGTTATTGTGAGGGTTTCAAATTATTATTTTTGTTGCAAGTCCATTTATTTTGTATATTTTTTTTTTGTGTTAATCTTTTGCTATCAGGAATTTTATATAAAACCAATTATTTTTGAAATTTTAAATATTGTGAACATTTTTTTTTGTTGTTTTTAATTCTCTTTTGTACATCATTAGGTTTTTATTATTGTCTGAAAGATTGTTATAATTAATTTAAATATTATTTTAAGAAAAGTGTATTCAATTCGTTTAATCCAGTTTACAAAAATACAGAATTTGTTGTAAAAAATCAGAACACCATTTTTACTTAATTAATATATTGCAGTAATTGTAAATATAGTTTTATTTATCTAGTTCACCATAATTGTTTGTTGTTTATCGTGTGGCTCTGCTAGTGCCTACTAGACCTAGGGGTTTCTGGCTTGTACCGTCTAAGTCGGTGGCGCGGCTCACTTTTATATTTTTTTCTTCTACCCTCTACGGCTGAGCTCGGGCATAATTTGCCAGTAGAGAGACCACTGGCAGAGTACTCTTTAGAGAACTAAAAGACGTGGCAATGTATTGTTGCAGATAAAAATATTATGCAAAAGTATTATGCAGGTAAAAATACAGGAAAAAAGAAGCAAAAGAAGAAGACGTATATCCTGGTTAAATAACCTGAAAAAATGGTTCAACTGTAGTTCCATTGAGTTGTTTAGAGATTCAGCATCAAAAGTAAGAATAGCTATGATGATTTCTAACCTTCTAAGAGGAGATGGCACAAAGAAGAAGAACTTACAAAATACTATCAGTAGTAATACAAAGTCGGTTAGCAGAGACCACAAAAAAAGTGATAGAACAGTACTAATGTGGATTTACTATTGGTAAATCAACTATAGATGCAATCCATGCAATAAAGGAAAAACTGGATAAGACGAATGAGCACAAAATAAAATTAGAAATACTTTTTATCGACTATAAACGAGTCTTACATACATATAGTCACGCCTCTCGTAGAAGTAGGCAGAGACCACTTCCTTCCACTTGCTACGGTTCTTACACACATCTTTTGCTTCTTCTACTTTCATCAGTGCTCTCATGCATACTCGTCGGTTGATGGTACTCTTAACCTGGCCTTTCTTCGAAACAATGTTGATCTGATCGAGATATGTTCGCCGAGGTCGACCTTTACCGACTTGACCATTCACACTGGCCTTATAAATTTGTTTCGTCAATCTTCCTTCATCCATCCTTTCTACGTGTCCAAACCATCTAAGCATTCCTTTATCTATCTTTGTAGCCACATCTTCTTTTACACCACAGCGTTCTCTTATCTTACTATTTTTTACTTTATCCAACCGAGTCACTCCGGCTATACTTTTCAAACCATTCATCTCCACAGCATTAATCGTATTTTCATGCTTCTTCTGCTAAACCCAACTTTCACTACCATACATACACACCTCTATGCACAGCCAGACATGCCTTTTTTGACGCTTTCTGGCTGTTCATCAAGCCATTCAGTGCCCCATTCATCTGTTTTCCTGCCAACACCCTTCGCTCAATGTCACTGTCATACGTTCCATCTCTCGTAAACTTTGAACCCAAGTATACAAACTTATTTACTTATTTACTTGTGCTATCTTCTCTTTCCAAAACCATTACTTTCGTTTTGCGTACATTTATTCTTCAAACATTAGGAATGAGTTCAAACGCGGTAGAAGTGAAATTAGTATTTTAAGAAAATAAGATGAATACACTATGAAGGTAGTAAACAAAGAGAACGAAAGGGAGAGAGAGAGAGTGGGATTGATCGACCAGTTTTTTATTACTTAAAGTAACATTTTAGGAAAGATAGAAATTCAATGTAAACAAATATTTTTACTATACATTTTTACAAAAGAGATGAAGGAATATCAATATGATCATCTTTGGATTTCATTGCAATAGGGAAGAATCACGGAGTGGGCGACATCTATTATTGATTGTATCAACTTCTCGAGGTGTGAACAATAAACTAACCTTCATTTGTTTATATGGGTGGGAAGTGAACTTAATTAATTATTTTGAGCAATTTAAGCATTGAGATTGTTATATTTGAACGATATTTTGTGAAAAATTGATGTTAATAAACCACAAAATCTGAAAATGCAAAGAATTAAAAAAGGTGATTTGAAGATAAAATCGTGAAAAACATGCTCTGTTCTACAATGATCTACATTATGGCAATTCGATTATATCTTTGCATAAATTTTTTTTAAATCTTAAGGCAGCTCAGAAATTGAAGATGATTTTAAAGATACGAAAACAAATCTCAAAGTTTAATTATTGTTTGCAGCAAGCACTTTGCGAAAGATTATTTTTTCATTGGTGAGTTTGATATTGTTGTCCAATAATCTATCATTTTATTTGTGATCATTCATAGTGACTACAACAACACAGAGAAAGCGTTTAAAAAGATTAATCTGTTCCTAGCCAGAACCTTCCAGTGTTAAAGTGTCAACATTCCATAATAAGAAAGATAGAAGTGACCGAAGTTAATTGGATTATAATATATAATCCCTAATTGGTCAAACACGTTCACCCACATAATACAATATGTCCGAAATTGATATTTTGACTTTCATAAGCATTGCAACAAAAATTCCAGGGACAACAGAACTAAAAAACTTCGAAAACAAATCAAAATTGATACCTGGACATATATAGTCTTTACAGGCATTTAACCACTGAAATATAATTTCATTATTTTTCAGTGCATTTAACAAGAATTCAACGAAAATAAAACTGAAACGTCGAAAACAAAACTTAAATCCAGCTCCAATTCAATAGGTAAACACAAAAAATCAACTTAAATTTCTGAGCTAACGAAAATTCCCTTTAATAAAAAATTTGGTTTTACAATTGATCAAATGACAGAATATTGTTGTTCAAACCTCGACCCGACATTTTGTCATTGACAGCGCCATCTCGCGTGACGTGATTTTTCCCTATTCTTTCAGAACTTACATCTGCGACATGAGCGCGTAGACTCTGACGTCTCTCACTTGCAACGGAAATCACGTATTCTATTACAAAACGTTTTTTTGTAAATATGACGATATTTACATTCCAAATGCGAGCGGTATATTTTTCTATGCTGCCAAATCCATTTCATAATTCATTTGATATATACTTATATTTTACTGTTCTTTTTATTTCACTCAGCAGAGTATTTTAGTGGTCTGATCATTCGAACTATTGTGTTGAAGTTCTCAATATATCTCGAGACTTTTCGATAATCGAATTATCGCATCACTACTATTTTTTAACGTGCACTAGTGAGAACAAATTTTTTTTTTCTAAAATTCATTTTAAATTTCATATTTAATTTTTCTCAATCTTCATTGGGAAATTTTTCCTTCGAAAACAATGAAAGAATGTCATGTATAGAAAAAAAATCTCCGTCTATGACCATATTCCAATTCATAACGATAATACTGTAGTACAAAGAATAATAACTTGCTTTCGCCAGTTACATTCGACAGATTTGGATAACAAAAGAATTCTTGAAAGCACATGCCGCAAAACACAATAAATATTTTATTCCTTTGGAAGGCAGAATAAAAGATTAAAATATAATATGATGGAGGTAATGTCCAATACATTCATAAGACGGTGCTTTTGATTGTTATTTTTACTATTTCGATCTTCAGATAAACTGTCTATTGACGACATTCGCCGCTGATTATTAATGATAGGCACCAACCATTTGACTACTTTAAAAGACATAACATACCTTACTTTACATGTAATTTTAATGTATTGCTGAAATCAGAACGGGGCTGTTAGAAATTTTTTTGCTATGAAATAAATTTCTGACTTCTGCAGGTTTCCCTTAACAGAAAATAAAAAAAGCAGTGAAATAGTTTTATATTTAGTAAAATAACACTGTAAATGGTATTAAATAATTTTCCAAAATGAACTAGGTACCTATATCTAATAACTAACATTTATCTGCAACTGAAAAAAAACTAATAAGGTAGGCAAAACTATGACAATTTATGATATACCGAGCATTGTTGCAACTTTCATTCTTCTTCTTTAGGTGCCCTGTCCTCCTCGGACTTTGGCAATCATCAGCGCTATCTGAACCTTGTCTGCAGCTCGGCGGAACAATGTGGTAGTGCTCACTCCATACCATTGTCTTAAGTTGTTTAGCTTTCTTCTACCCGGGCCTCTTCGTCCTTCGATCTTCCCTTCTATAATAAGCTTTAAAAGTCGATATTTGTCAATCCTTAAGATGTGACCGAAATACTCCAGTTTTTAGGGTAAACAGAACTTCCAGCTGCTTGTCGAAGCGTTGAAGTACCTCGGTGTTACGCACTCTTTCTACCCAGGAGATTTCTAATAGCCTTCTGTACGTCCACATTTTAAAGGCCTCAAATTTTTTGCACATCGCATCTGTCAAAGTCCAAGCTTCCATTCCAGTAAACAGTATGCTGAACACGTAACAGCGAAGCATTCGAACGCGCAGAGGCAAGCTTCCATGCCTTCAGTATTTACACATTCCAACATCCAAGGTGGGATACATCCATTTCATCGTGAAAAGTTTACTGAATTTTTCTCCATCTTTCGTCACAAACCGACCAAATCCCAATGATTCGAAAGAGTTACATCCTACAGATTCAAATAAAGTTACAATATCCGTAGCTGAAAACATATCTGCCAAACTATCTACTAAGTGTCCGGCAAAAATTGGACAAACAAATTCACCAGATTCCTTTATCGAAAATGAGTCATTACCATCTTCAAGTCCGACTGAGAATACAACAACATACAACCAGTGTCTCTACATCACAAAAATTTGACATTAACAAGCTTTCACCTGACATGATGAGTCCTTTTTCCAAAGCTCCTCCCAGAAAAACAGTAACTAACGGGAATAAAAAGGGAAAATCAACCGTTTAAACGGACACACCAGAAAAAGAGCTAATAAAGCGAGAGGCGAAGGAAAAACATGGGAAAATAAAAGCAAAGGAAGTTAAACGCAATCTACCGTCAAAGGATAAAACGTGCCAAAAGCAAAAAATAGAACTCATGTAGAGAAAAACGCGAAACATGAAGTATCATTTTAGGAAGAAGAAGCAGACATTTTCTGTCTAGTTTGTTTGAAACCGTACAACTCTAGCAGATCTGGTAAAAAGTGTGCAGTGTTTAGGATAAAAATTGTGGTCTTATAAAGACTGCACCAAAAAGGATCCATTTTACATGTGCAAATCTGACTAATACCTATTTTTAAATGTTTAGCATTACCATTTTTTTTATATTTCAATCTGTAAACTATTCTTGTTGATTTATTGTAATAAGTGTTTCAACTGACTGCACTGTCCGTTACAATTGTCCCAAGACCAGGGGCAGAAATAACATATTTTACCTTTTTTTAAATCTACGAAGACAGTTCACGAATTGTTATTCCTAACATAATTGGCGTTGAATGACAAATGCAAATAAATTGTCAGGAAAAAGCTTATTGTATGACATTTTTTTTTCATAGCTTGGTTTGTTTCCTAGATATCCGTCCGGTTTCTTCATTTTGAGCCTTCGTAACAATATAATTTTTCCGGGGTAGGGTTGTTAACCATGCACCCAACGCCCTTTTCGGAGGACTATTTCTCCCGCTCTCGTCAGCCCTGACCCTGTGTCCCACTGGGGTTAATTACCCAATCTTCTACAGGGTAACTCAGGTTTTTAGGGTTCACCTTCTTGGAGGTGAGAGTCGGAATTTGGTAGGAGAGGCTATGCGATACTATCAGGTTACAGCATCGTGTGGTACGCATGCACTACCCCTTTGAACCCTATTGTATGACATTAGTGTGTGCCAATTATCATCAGCGCATCAGTTCGTGTATGTTAAATATTAGTTTTTATTACTCATGCGGAATAAGTGGTATCTTAGAGCACGTTGTTGCGGTTGTAAAATAGCTGTTTGCCCATTTGAGTACGACAAGTTAACTTGTCGCACTCAAATGACGTAAGCGTGTGCCAAGTAAACTTGTCGCAATCAAATGAGCAAACGGCTATTTTTTAACCGCAACAGCGTCCTCTAAAATAGTACTCATCCCGCATAAGTAATAAAATTATACTAAGCACACGCAAACTATCCTTGTCGCACGCAAATTTGAACCACCAACCTTTCGGTTAACAGCCGAACGCGCAACTGTCAAGTTGACATTACAAAGTTTATATTTTTATTTCAGTAAAAAATTTTGGTCTGGACCCCTGTTTTAGCTCGCGTTTATTACGCATTCGCAATAAAAAATAGTATGTGCAACCCGTGCGATGTTGTCTCGCTTCGCTCGTGCGTTTAACTTCGCTCTCGTGAGCAATCGCCAACTTATTGCACGATTTACTATTTTTTCCGTTGAGGTGTGCGTGATTTTATAAAAATTGACAAAATTGAGATAAGACGTGTGATAAAGTACCTCTTTAAAAAGGAGTTATCACCGCAAGAAATTTACAAGGACATGGTAGAAGTATTGGGTGACTCTGCACCTTCGTACCGATGCTGCGGAGATAAGTAGTATGAAAAGTATAGCCGAAGTGACTTTGATGGATAAAGTAAAGAATAGTGAGTTAAGGGAACGCGGTGATGTGAAAGATGTTATAAAGAAATGCTTAAATGGTAGGAAAGATGGATGAAAGAACATTGAAGAAACAGATTCATAAGGCGAGTGTGAATGGTCAAGTCGGTAGAAGTCGACCTAGGCGAAAGTATGTCGTATACATCGAAATTGATTAGAAGAATGGCCAGGTCAAGAGTACCAACAGCCGGCGGGCATGTATAAGAGCGCTGATAAAAGTAGAAGATAGATGTGTGTAGCAAGTGGAAAGAAGCGGTCTCTGCCTATCTTTACGGAAAAAAGGCTATATGTTTGTATCAACCAACAAATTTTAAAGGATTTGGCAACACACTCAAAACTGCAACTATTCTTGTCTCGTCTTTTAACAAGCCAATTTTACAGTAGGTTTGTTCCATTTACTCAAAAAAAACGTGCAGTGAACGGTCACTGACAAAGGATAAAAAGAGTTCTAATGAACAATTTATCAAATGATCAATTTTTCCATTTCAACCAAATTTGGTTGAACGATAATTTCGATGCATGAACGACTGTAAAAACTGTTTGCACTGACATGCGCATTGGGTATTTCATCAATTGCCACTGAATATTTTATCAGTTTATCAGTTTCTTGGAGGCTTTCTGGCATCGAAGGGCTTTAGGAAGGTCCCTTCCAGAAACTTGAGCCTCTTGCAGAAAAGTGCTGGGCATTCGCAAATTACTTGCATAAAAATTAAACGATATTGTTACAATATTTTCTCCTTGGGTTGGATAATTCTAAACTCACAGTACAGTCACTAAACAATTTTTATTCCAATACTTTTACACAATAAATTTTTTCTTTACAAATCACTTAGATATTAACTTTATAATTACATTAAATACTTGATTTCAAACTAACTAAAATTTAAAACTAAAACTTCTTCGCGACCGCTGTCCTTTTTATATTTCTAAATCATCGTTCTGGAAGAATCGTCATCATTCGTCCTTTTTCTAGAGAGTGACAGAATAATCCTTTTATCATTTCGGAACCGCTAGACGCAGTATTCTAGAATTTGCCAATTCTTTCTTTTGTTCCAACTGCGGTACCGACATAAAGCAGTCCCTCTAATTGTGATCGACTCGCTGACTCCGACAGACAACAGGGCCGGGACGTAACAATATATTTAAGTGAGCAAGGAGTAGATTGTAGATTGTGAGGGGGTCTTCAAGGCTATGCAGCCTCTGAAGCACCTCGACCTATCAGATCTTTTGTGCATAACCCTTGATCTATTAAGGGGCCAGGAATCCGAGACTTCGTACAAAATTTATCAATTTTCTGGGAGCTAAGTTTCTGACATCGGAGGGCTTTAAGAACTGGAGCCTCTTGCATAAAAGCGCTGGGCATTCGCAAAGTAAATATTCTGCAGTTTCAGCGAAGTTCTCGCAGTAGCGGCAACTATTACTCTTTGTTTTGCCCATCTTTTTCAGGTGGTACCTTAGAGGGCAGTGTCCAGTGAGGAGTCCCGTCACCAGTTTCAAGTCTTGTCCAACTAGAGGAGCTGTTTAGCTTTCCTTGGCGAAAGACTTGCTAGCCTTTGTTCTGGCACTTTATGCCAGTGAGATTTCATTTCATCTGTTTTGGTGACGATTGGTTTTATTGTAGATTACATAAAACAGTCACAAATCCGTGCATTCAAATTTTTTAGTATTAACCGATAAAAGATCCTGAATATCGTACAAATGCTGCTGGTTGGAACAAACATATTTTAAGTATTTTTTCTTATTCGTACCTAATGCAGGTGCAATTCACCGTTTCGGATATTTATATATACCAAAAATAAAAACTTACAGGTTTTAAAATAAGTTGCTGTAACTTATAACACTTAAAAAAGTCGTTTTGAATTTGTAATTAATAAATTTACACAATAATTTCGTAAATAATTTAGCTCGCGTTGAATAAAGAACCTCTTTAGCCCAAAACAAGCAAATTAAAGGCTCAAAAAGAAACCCATAAAGAGAAGCAGGCAGCATAGAATAGGTATTTTTATCTCCTCTGACAGTATTTAAAGGAACATTAAGTAACGACAATGGCTCGAGCGATGACAATATTAGAAAATAGTGTTTCGGTTAAAAAGTCGACGGGGAGCCCTGTCACTACACCGGGGGGAGCCAGCGCGCCTCATCTTCTCTTTTTCAGTGGAGGAAGGGCCCAGCCAGCGGTTCAATTAAATTCATAAAGTTGGATCTCCAGGAGTGAATTTTTGAATATCTGCTAACAGTATAATAGTCAATCTAAATTTGAAATATATACTAATAAAATATGTCTTTAATCATTATGAATTTTCTGAGGAAGGCATTTGATTATGGTTGTTGTTGTGAATGAGAAGGTCTTTTCGGCCTAATCCAATTGATATGCTAATGGATTTTTGTCTCACATTGCTAGAAAAAGATATATTTTTTTATTTATGAGCCACAATTTTATGCTACGCAGTTATTTTAATATTTTTAACAAACTAATAAAATTATTAAAAATATATTAATGTTTCTGCGCGAACGGTTGCATGTCTATCAAAGTATGGTTATAATAAAGGCATGGCTGTTATAGACTTGGAAAAGGCCTATGACAAAGTAGTGAGGAGTAAATTGTCTATATATGGGGTGAGCGGTAGTTTGATACGAGCACTGAAATCACTTTACGAGTATTCCACTGCTTGTGTCAGGATAAACGGAGCTTACACGGACTGGTTTAACATCGAAAAATGTGTAAGACAGGGATGTGTCGCTTTGCCATGGCTGTTTAACTTATACATAGACGATTGTTTAAAAGATTTAAAAGAGAGTGCGTTAAGATTGAAAATCAATGATTTGATCGTCAAATACCTTCTATACGCCGATGATCAAGTCATAATTTAACGAAACTGAAATGGGCTTACGTTTACATGGATCTGCTTGTAGTTTCTTCCTGATTGCATCGCGGGCATCTCGAGCTGGTTTAAATACTATATTTTTAAAGTTGGCAGAAAAACAGATGAATGGGGCACTGCATAGCTTTAAGAACAGCCAGAAAATGTCAAAAAAGGTACGTCTGGATGTGCATAGAGGTGTGTTGGTTCCTACACTTATGTATGGTAGTGAATGTTGGGTTTGGCAGAAGAAGCATGAAAATAGGATTAATGCTGCGGAGATGAGTAGTTTGAGAAGTATAGCCGGAGTGACTCGGTTGGATGAAGTAAAAAATAGTGAGATAACAGAACACTGTGGTGTAAAAGAAGATGTGGCTACAAAAATAGATAAAAGAATGCCTAGATGGTTTGGATACGTAGAAAGGATGGATGAAGGAAGATTAACTAAACTAATTTACAAGGCGAGTGTGAATGGACAAGTCGGTAGAGGTCGACCTCGGCGAACATATCTCGATCAGATCGACATTGTTTTGAAGAAAGGCCAGGTCAAGAGTATCAACAACCGACGAGCATGCATGAGAGCCCTGATGAAAGTAGAGGAGGTGAAGGATGTGTGTAAGAACCGTAGGCGTGACTATATGTATGCATGTATGTTAACCGGGTCAATCATATTATTATATATACTATATATATACTTTTCTTGCAAAAGTTCCACATTCGTTTTCACCGTTGCTTCTTTAAATTCGGTCCCGTCTTTCTTTCTTGTATTGACCGCCCAATCTTTTAGTTTCAACGCCATATTTTCTAAGCTTTTATGGTAATTTAATTTATATTCTCGTTCGCAGCAAAATTCCATAAATATTCCCTAAATATATTTGTGACTGTAGGTAGTATTTCTGGGAATTTTTTCTTTGATAGCGATTTATACTTTGAACATTCGCGTTGCCAAAATGTGACATTTTAAAATTTATTTGGAATGAAGTTGTCAAACTCAATCGTGTTGTCATAGTGATTGATAATTGCACTGAATGCAATTATCAGTGTAATGTTGACATGATTGGGTGAAATTGTTTTATATCACACAAAATGACAAAATTTGAATGGTTGTTAGAACTGTCAAATTTTTTCTCGTTTATCATTTTATTCTTAGGTATATTAAAAATAATTTTTTACTTTTTAGTTCGATTACCTACAAAAGCGTGTTTGTTAGCTTTTTTAAACTATAATTTATTTAAGGATTTAACATTGAAATAACACATTCAAATTTTTTTTTTATTGGTCTATTTCACGGCGGAATTATTAAAATAAAAATTTTTATGTTTACTTTTTTTAGATTCCGAATCTTCTCGTTTCTTTATGTTCTTTAAAAACGACAAATGTACTAAGCAGCCAATAGGTATTTATACTTTTGAAGACATGTGCACCTTTTTAAAGTTACCTTATTCAGCCAAATACACATGGGTCAAGAAATTACTCCCATTGTTATTGATATTGACGCTAACTGTGATGTCAGTGACTTTGAGTCAGAATCAGAATAGAGAAATAACTTATCCATTCTGTTTAAGACATTTTGTCGTTGTAGCTTAATTAAACTAATGTAATAAAGCTAAGAAATACTTTTTTGTAATATATCAATATTTCGCTTCAAATAAACAAGCAGGTATTGGGTAAGTATGTCAACCCCTAAATAGCATTCTACCTTCATTGTGAAGCATTTTAACCTGTATTATTTTTATTAATAAAATTAAGTGTTATTTTTTTGTTACTGCCCCTAATTAAATCTATGTTGATTCGAATAAAAAAAAAGCAACAATTAACTAACTCGAATAGTTTTTCTTAAAAACCTTTTGTTTAGGTAAAATTCTCAAAGTTTTATTGCAATGTTCTAAACTAATTAATGGTAAAGTTTGTTTATTAAATGATCAACAACATAACCTTATTATTTCCTCAATGTCCGTACTACTGTCAAAGTCTGGCAACGTTGTTCGAATGTGACCTCATACTCGCTCTATGACGTGCATGCACATTTATATTAAATATGTTTTTTTTAGTTTACGAGTTATTTTCCCTTCTATTTCGTTAGAAATATGAATTATTGGATTGATAGCAATTTGGATAGCTTATACATTTTGGATAGCTATTGACTGTTAATTTTTTTATAGGTAATTCTAATTATGGGTATTGCTGGTGCCTGCAGACACGATGAATTGGTGAAAATGAAGATCGGTGACATAGAAGATAAAGATTCTATTTTAATAGTCCGAATTCCAAATTCAAAACGAGAATTAGCCGTGTTTTTACGATTGTCAGTCATAATGAAGAAAATTCAGTTGATTTTCTATCAATTGGTAAAAAATACATTGCAATCAGACAACTTTGTCAAAATAACAATAATACTCCCAACGCCTATTTTTACGTTATCAAAAAGGTAGATGTACGAAACAAATTGTGGGTATGAATACAATCGGGAAAATTCACAGTGAAATTGCTAAATATTTGGAATTACCTGAGCATACTTTATATACAGGACACTGTTTTCGACGAACATCTGCTACTTTATTGGTGAATGGTGGAGGAGATCTAATACAACTAAAGAAATATGGTGGATGAAAAAGTAGTAATGTCGCAGAAGGTTATATAGACGAATCAATCAAAAATAAGATTGAAACCACCAAAAAAATATTTTCAAAACCGAATATATCCGCATCTCGTTCTATAGATTTCCAATCTTCGGAAAAATTTATGTTGGAGAAATATCCTAATGGATTATCAGGTTCGGGAATAAATATCAAAGATTGTCATAATTGCACATTCAATTTCAATATAGTGAATGATAAACTGAAGTAATTATTTTTAAGAATATTATAAAATGTTATAATTAAAATACAAGTAATATTATGTACTTACTTATTTTGAATAAAGTATTTAGTGTTTTTTTCTGTCTAAAAACTGCATTTGTAGAAAAAATCCTGTGTGTATTTCGAGCACAAGTGTCATTGCCGCTCTTTAAAAATTACGCTCTTGTCGAGCGGCTCTTAATACAGAAATAGCTATTTCCACGTACTGTGCATTAGTTTTCTACAACATTTTTTTATTATTTTTCTGATACTGTAAATCACTTGGTATTTTCCCAGAAACATAAATGGCGTTGAAGAGGCTGGCCAATTTATCTGTAGATTGGTCGTTGAATAGCTTGAGTACTTCCAAAAAGACGTCGTCTGGTCCAACGAACTCTTCAGTTTAGCTGCCTTGATTGCCTGAACCACTTCCACGTGTGTTATTTCGGGGCCCTCACAGGGACTGTCGCAAATGTTTACCTGCTGACGGTCGTTAACGAAAAGTTCCTCGACTTACTTCTACGATCTTTTGTTTTTGGAATTTTTCCTTCTATTAACCTTCAGCTACATTTAGAAACTAATTCTAACATCCAGCTTTCTTTAATATAAATACTTCGACATCGTCATGAACGGTTTGTTTTTTTTATAACGTTTGCTTTGATTTAAAATATATTTCTTTTCAAAAGTTAGCAAGTAGGTCGTTTTTCATTTATTTTGAATGTCATACTAAAAAACTATCTTTGTCGAGCGGAAATATATCACTTTGTGCTCTTAATACACAAATAGCTATTTTTGTACTTTTAACTTAAAAAAGACAATTGAACGTTACCCATACTTTTTTTATTTTTTTTATTTTTATAAATCCGCCGTGAAAAAGATTCATTTATGAAAAAAAACATAAAAATATATTAATTTTTTAATGCTTTATGGCCGAAAATATGATGGACCCACTTTCAAATAATTACTAGATAATTAATTGATCCATCGAAATGCATGGATAAAAAATATTACCTGACAATATACCTACGTTATTTTGTGACATCATAACAGTAACAACATGTTTTTTGAGGTGCGATGTATTAGATAAAAGCATGCTTGGTAGATAATTTAAAAATGGCATGAGACTCATCTTTTGACAGTACAAAAGACGGTCTTTCTTGTTATGACATTCGGCAACATCATTCAAACCTATCATTAAAATGTATTTCGATAGACCGACACAAAGAGCCGTCTTAAATGTTCTTTTTACGCCTCACATTCGACTGCCATTGAAAACGCAAACAGAAAAACGTCATTTTTCGATTCAGTTGGCAATGGCAACACCTCTTAACAATGGCACAACAAAAACTACACTCCAAATATTTGAATAATCTCGAGTGATAATACGTGCTAGTTTTCGCAAATCGTTTCTAATGCGGGATAAACGGAGCCCGTTTACGGATGGATTATGACACCTTTTATGGACCACCCACATCGGCCAACTTTCAACTAAGATTATCGGACATTTTGGCGTTACAGAGGCTCAACGAAGTATTTTATTTTCTGAGGAAAGAAAGGTGACAATAAGGAAGCTAAAAGGAGAATCGGGCTGATATTATCTACAATGAAATTTACTGCAGTGTCAAAATTTCTTTTTTTTTTAACGGAGGTACGGCATTCGATTTTAAGGGTTCCTGGCCACGTTTATTTTTATTAACAAATAAACTTTACAATAAACGAAACTAAAAGAACTGTGTAGATATGCAAAAAAATATCCGGTAAAATAAATTAACGAATAATTGTTAATATTTGAAATCATAATCAAATTGCTTTCAACAAGTGTCAAATAAATGTTTAATTTTTAAGCAAATTAACTTTTTTTTTCGGATAATATACCATTCTATAATGAAAAAAATTATCTTTAAATAGCAAGAAATATTTGGAGCCACCAAATAGGCTTCCAGGGCTTTCACTTATTGTAGAACTTTGTGAAAAAGGATTTTAATATTCTTTTTCTAATTAATAAGAATCACAAAGGTAAATTGTCTTTAGCTGCACCTAATTTAATTTTTTTTTCTGTTGGAATATATTTAACTTGTCTAATATATGGTTAAAGAAGAGGAATGCGTATTAAAGAGATAGAAAGAATACTTCAAAATTTATTTGAGAAAGAGGACAAGTACAGACCCCATTCGGAGACATGAGTGAAAGTTGCAATGAAAGTGAAATTAGTACGACAAAAATTGTGGAAGCGTTGAACAGTATAAAACTGGTTAAAGCTGCTGGGTACGACAGGATAACAGTTGAAATGCTGAAGACTGGACAAAGCGTGGTAACTAGTCTGCTGTACCGCCTTTTTAACCTTTGTTGGAGGAGTGGTAGCATACCAGACGACTGGTGCAAGGCTGTTATCGTGTCGCTTTACGAGGGAAAAGGTTCGCATCAGGACTGTAAGAGCTACCGAGGTATTAGTTTACTCAGCATAGTCGGCAAACTGTATGCAAAAATATTGGTTAAAAGAGTGACGAATGAAACTGAGAAGTTGATATGGGATGTGCAAGCATAGAAAAGGAAGGAGATGTATGGATCAGGTCTTTTCATTACAAGGTGTAGTCGAAAAATTCTTGGCTAAAAGTCAGAAGGTCTATAGCGCTTTTATGGACTTGAAAAAGGCCTATGACAGAGTGGTGAGAAGTGAATTGTAGTCGACATTGCCTATGTATGGGGTGAGCGATAGTTTAATACGAGCACTAAAATAACTTTACGATGATTCCACTGCTTGTGTCAGGATAAACGAAGCATACACGGACTGGTTTAACATCAAAAAAGGTGTGAGACAGGGATGTGTGGCCTTGCCATGGCTGTTTAACTTATACATAGACGATTGTTTAAAAGTTTTGAAAGAGAATGCGCATGAATTGAAAATTAATGATTTGATCGTCAAATGCCTTCTTTACGCCGGTGATCAAGTCATAATAGCGTCATCTGAAGAGTTGCTGGTTAATGTTCTACATGATGCCCTGAATATTAAAGGGATGAAAATAAATTTAAGCAAAACAAAAGTAATGGTTTTTGAAAGACATTGAGTGACATTGAGCAAAGGGTGTTGGCAGAAAAACAAATAAATGGGGCACTGCATAGCTTTATGAACAGCTAAAAAAAGTCAAAAAGGCACGTCTGGCTGTGCATAAGGGAGTGTTGGCCAAGGTCAGGAGTACCAACAACCGACGAGCATGTATGAGAGCACTGATGAAAGTAGAGAACCCTACGGGAAAAACGCGTGACAATATGTGTGTATGTATAATTTTTTATACCACAAGCGTAAAGAAAAAACTTAATCTTTTTTCCTATTTTTAGGTGGGAAAACTTTGAATTGCATACGAAACTATTTTTCTCGTTTCACCGCAACTAATTTTTCATTTTTGGTAAAAATATACTTTTTATAGTCAGACGTCATCTTTAATTATTTGTTCAATGCAGCTCCAGAAAAGAATAAGTTTTTTACATCATAGGAAATATACAGAACATCGACTAGTCGTTTTTAGGTCCACTTTTCATTAACCAAACTGTGGATTTTTATGTAATCTCTTCCTGAAGCATAGACACATTTACCATTTTCGATGCGTACCAGTTGGGGTATATAGAAAGATTTGTACTCATAGCATCATTTAAACCTTTTCGTCATGTGATCACTAGCACCTGATCCATGAACCAATCATTACTTTTAGTTTGTAACGAATGGCCTTGATAAACTGTTAATAGTTCACTAACAAAAACATCCATATCTTCATTTAGTTCTGCTAAATTTGCCTTTTTGGGGTTTTTGTTAGTTTAATTCTTTATAAAGCAGCAATATTTTTTTCAATGTCTCCTTTTTCAGTAAACAAAGCATTTTTCAAGTGGCTTTAATGTTTCACTTTGCAAAGGTTTGGATTTATATCAGCCTGATTTCTTCATTATAAGAGCAACTTTCTTCTTTTTTAAGCACTATAAAAGTGATTGTATTCTGGTGATACGTTATCAAGATTTTAGTAGTCATTATTGATTCAGGTATTGGTTCTCCTCGCAGTTTTAAAATTAAGTTTGATGACTACAAACTTCAAAAATATCAACAACATTGATATACTTATAAAGACAACATTTTAGAAAAACGCTCAGACCCGTCGATTTTGATTAAAGGGAGACACTCTTTTCCGGTATTTTCGACTCCACTTTTTTCAACCCCAAACAAGGATAAAAATTACCCCAAAATTTTTAAATAGCATTGGTGGTCAAATAAGATGTCTTTCAATTGCTCTTAACATTCTCTTTACAATAGTCTTTTTAAAATTGTAAATTCCGCCCATTACTTATTGAGAAAGTAGATTTTAAATGTGAAACATTATTTAAAAGTAATCCACAGAATCCACAAAATATTCAACAGGACGGTACTCCTCCGCATTATGCGGCGATTGTTCGTCAGTATTTAGGCCAACGTTTTCCACGGCATATGATTGGGAGAAGAGGCAGCATTGAATGAAGAACTTCCGCTTAAACTGGAAGCTCAACATTTTTAAAACCTTTCTTTTTATTTAGTTTTTAGTTTAAGGCTTAAGTAACAACGTTACAGGGCTTGATTATAGGGTGTTTTGAGGTTATGGTGTAATCCTAACTTGATGGGGTCATTCTGACCTTGGATTCTTATTCAGCGACCCCAAAAACATACAGTAAACATAGTCAAACCCCTGAGCCAAATTTTTTTTTGTGTGTGGCTTTTCCTGGGTAACGCCAAATAAACTAATGCAATGTATTGTATCTAATTTGTTGTCTTTTTAATGTATTTTAACTTGCATGTGATGTAGCTATACGCTAAATACATAAATAAATATTCTAGCCTTAACATATTAATTTCGATAACCCGAAGGTACATCAAATGCAATTTTATAATTTTTTTATATTATAATCATTGATCAAGATCATTTTGACAAACGCTTACGTCTAATAAAAATTACGTGAAGCCATAAAATAAAGCTTAAAAATACTGTTATTTTTATAACTAGTTTGCTGGTTGTTTTTTTTTTGTACAACCCGTGGCAGCTACATAAATTTTGAATAATGTGAATGCAGCACACTTACCAACAAATCAACGTTAACAAAATTAATACCGACCGAAGTAAATAATTCTTCCTTTGCTCGCAGACACTCTGTATAGAGTTCAGAGGTGCGTCAAATTTGCAACTAAAGTAGAAGTTAACAAATAGTTTATTAACGCTTGCGAGTCGTTGTATACCTAATGAGGGAAGCACCTTTGTGTCATTTTTTTTTTATCTTCTTACCATCCCAATTATTGAAAACGAGCACTTATTGATACTCGACGCCTCTACACTTTTAATTGGCATTCCTTTCAGTACTCGTTCGCTCTTTTTCTTTCTCTTTCCCATCTCTTTGTACGAGGTATTTCCTAAAAATCAGTTATCAGATGTTCTAAATGTGGACGTTGGTTTTTGCTGACTTAAATACTTAAATTATAATTTTTTAAATCATCTTTAGCAAACACGCTGTGTGGATTCGCAACTCTTACAACTAGTATGCAAACTACCCTAACTAGGTACGTAGATTAAAATGGTTCTAGCAGATATCAAAACACTTACCCAAAAACTTTTCAAGACATAGTAAATCTAAGATATTCTTTATCAAAATCATTAAACGGATTGAACCTGTTTTAAAAAAAATTGTTATTCTTTATTACGTATATAAGTTCCTGCTTTGATTTGTTTCTCAAAGACCTACAAGATGGCACCACAATTTTATTTCCGAATAATAATTAGTGACGGAAATGAGATTGTGGTTCATGTTTACGCACAATCCGAATAATTTCCGGAGTAAATTAATGGCAATCGTCAACGATTCTTTAACGCAAATCTTCCAACGACGCTGCATGTGATTTTAGATTTTACTTTTCAGATATCCCCACAAAAAAATCGAGAGGTGATCAGTCTGGCAATCGTGGACGTCATTAAATGCTGCCTCTTCTCCCAATCCAATGTCGTGGAAAACGTTAGTCTAAATACTGACAAACAATCGGAAGATTTGCGCCGTTGACGAGTGCCGTCGAAATTCTTCGGAATGTGCGTGAACGTTTTGAAAAAAATCTTTATTAATGTATGGAAGCAGGCGGTCATTCGATTGAACATTTAATTAATTAAGTAGTAAGTAAGCAACTAAAATAATTGGAATTTTAATATGTAATTTTGGAGAAAATGTAAAATTTAAAGACTATTGTAAAGAAAATTGTTAGAGCTTTCAGATGACATCTTATTCGACCTCCAATGCCATTTAAAAATTTGGGGGTAATTCGTACCCTCGCTTGAGGTTAAAAGTGGTAGAGTCAAAAATACCGGAAATGAGTGTCCCCCTTTAATAAAAAATCGACGGGTCTGAGCGTTTTTCTAAAATTTCGACAAGGTTCCTGCAAATGGCTCTGTTTCGTTTTCGATTGGCCACCCACTTATAGAAAAGAGAATTGATTTTTGTATGAAGTGTATGTATATTAATATTGCAAAGCGTGGATATGTCTGGTGTTAATCACCTGACATATATAAACCTTAAATTGCTTTTCTTTTATTCTATTACATTCCACACTTAATATGTCTCTACTAACTTGTATACTTACTGGTACCTTTCTTGAAGCACTGAAGATGGCTGGTTAATCAGTCAAAAGCGCTTTGCAATATTAATATACATACACTTCATACAAAAATCACTTGTAATCCCGGGCTTTGAATAGATTTAGGATCATGCACAAAAGATCTGATTGGTCGATGTGCTTGAGAGGCTGCTACACTTCACGAATCCCCCAACAATTTACAATTCTATTCAGCTTCCCATTTTCATTTCACTTATGGGAATTGTCCATATGGGAGTATTAAGTTTATGCAGGAACCGCTTTGGGATAAAATGATAAAGATTAGGTTACCACGAAAAATAAAAAGAAGACAGTTAATCCCAATAAAGAAGCTATTTGATAGACCATTGTCCATCGAGACTACAAAACTGAGGGATTTGCATCACTTCGCCCAATGAGGTTTTTCTGTCATAATATCCACAAGTTGGCAGCACTGCAGCGTAAGGTCTTATGATCTGTCAAATTACATGGGTGTCTTGTGGTTAACGATTATTTTTTTATTTAATTTATCTTTTAAATCATTAACAAATATACTTTCATAAAATGACACAGTGTTGTGCAGTGCCTATGTGTGCAAATAAAACAGCAAGGTGTAAGTACCCCTTAGGAGATAAAACCAGATTAAAACAGTTGCTTGTAGCCATTCGCAGATCCAGATTTAGTCCAACTAAGAATAGCCTCGTCTGTAAAAGCCACTACATGATTTTGAGTTACCGAATGATTTAGTATTAGAAAAACGTAAGAATATTTCTGTTTTTTATGTATATCATGATAAAATTTAGAGATTTAGACTTTAATACTTTCATTATTATAAATTATTTTTAAATTACTTTTTACTACTAATTAATTTATCTATACCTATTTATTTATTATTTTAGCCAGACCTGTTATAAACAAAAATACAGTGCCAAGCAAATTGTAAAAACAAATACAGTTAGCATAAGTTACCTTTCAATAAACTTTTTTTTGGTACCAGTAACTTTTGCACCTCTGCGTAAAAAGTTTCACTGGCATGAAATTTAGTACAATTTGACAGTTATTTATACCAGACGCTTACGTAGCGACATCTGGTGCTAAAAAAAATTACGGAAACCCTCATTCTTGGTGAACGTCGATGAACAATCTTTCTACCAAGGACTTGTTTTTGCCAACACTGACGGCAAAATGATCAAAACGACGAGGAATTTGTGGATGATTTACCCATCGATGAGGACATTTACCATGGAAGAAATATAATTGTCCAGCAGTTTTATTAAGTATTTTGACTATTTTTATTCTTTTTACATTTGTTTCTTTTGTTTTCTTTAGTAAAAGGTATTTTCCCAATAAACTAGCTATTTGTAATTGAAAATAAGTAACTTCGCTCCTCTTTATTTTTTATAGTTAATTGACAATTTTTTAATTCCACTTTACCAATACAGTGTAGAATATATTCTACACTTTTAAGCACCAATACAGTGTAAAATTTATTCTACACTTTTAAGCACCAATACAGTGTAAAATTTATTCTACACTTTTAATCACCTATACGGTTTAGAATTCATTCTTTACTTTCAACTTTTCAATCCCTCAACCCAAAATCCGGATTTATTACAAATAACAGACAGTACTCAACAAGCAACAATTTTAAAAATATCCTAACGGTAAACTAGTAACTTTGTTTAATTTATTATTAGGTTGGCATTAAAATGTACGTACCATATCTCATATATGTATTACATATATGTCATAACCAAAGCGGCCATTTAAAAGTGAGGATTTTTAGCCAGAAAGTACTTGTCTTCTGTTAACACCGTACAAAACTCAAATAAGAAAATTTAGTAGTACTTACTGTGAAAATATGACACCATCATCTCTTTAGTTGCCAATATTTAATAGTTGACCCATTATAAGACCTTTCTTCTCTTTTTAATGAAAATTTCTTTGAAAAAGCTAATTTTAAAATGTTAATCTGCATATTCGGCTGTACCGTGTACTGAGACAACGCGTCTGTAGAGTTTATATCAAAAACTATATATTATTAAGATCATTGTTTAGTAAACATTAAAAAGAGAACTGTTCTTACTACCAAAAACAGAATAAAGCTATTCGCATTATGACTATATAGCCAATATAAAACTGCGTTACCTACTCGAAAAGGTCGCTATGTCAAACCGTCGAATCTGAGAAAGATAGATAATTTCTTTGTCGGTATAGCGCACCTAGATGAAAAAAAATACGAAAAAATTCTCCTCCGACCCTCGTATGATGGCAAAAGATGCGTGGGCTCAATACGTTACGGGAGGGGCATGACAAATCAGTCGTCGTAGCGTGGGGCGCAAGGAAAATACAAAACATGCTCGGTCACCTTTGACCTCAACGTTCTCAATGGACCGCCATCATTTCATCGGACACTATCATTTGTTTTCCTACGTTTAAGCCGTAGTCGCTAGCGATGGGAATACTCGTTACTCCAACAACGGTGACAAACAAATACCGTTCCAAAACGCCGCCGTCTTTTAGCACATCATTTAGGTATTTAACTGTCAATTGTTACATTAAATAATCATTCTTCTTAATGTTTAATTTAATCTACGAAACAATAATGAACTCTTCAATAAAAAGAATTGTTATTTTTGTTTCTGATGTGAAACATCCAATGACACGCTTGGGGGGTAAAAACGACTGTTGGTGCCGCGATGCCTAGATGCGAAAGCTTCGGGCAGCCCCGTAACTACTCGGTTCGCTCCGTTGCTTAGGCTTTGCCTACGTTACAAGTAACACTTTCATTGCTTATTTCGGCCTATTGTAACTTTGATACCATCAAAAAAATCATCGAGTGTTAATATTACAGAAATAACTGTTGATACTAACTAACATTGTCTTAATAACATAAAACTATAGTCCGTTCATAATTTGTCGATAGCACAAAATGTGCGTCCAAGTCATAAAACGGCCGTAATAGTCGTAAAATCATAGGCGGAGGTTCCTGAGGTGTTTATTCATGTCCGTACACAATTTGTTGATAGCTCACTGCAAGTTTGACCCTCATTAGGTTTAGTACGTTTTTGATCGCATTTAATTTACGGCTCGTTGGTGTTTCGGCGTCTACGGCAGTAATTAACGTCTCTAATATTTATTTTGCGAATTTTGTGCAGTGCGTGAGTAACTTTTTTTCATATTCCTACAAACATATACGTACCTTTCGTTCCTGCTTGTTTTGTTTGATTGCTTGCGATGGCTTCGTCATCATCATCAACATCATCAAGTTTTACACCGGTACTGTTGCGTACAGTCAGTAAGTCTGTCTATTCACCAAGAGAGAAGACTATTGTTTTGAACGTTCACGATGCTCTGCTTTCTCAGAATCCCACAAACACTGTTCAGAACATAATCAAGAGTTGTGCCCACATGACGGGCGTAGGGGAGTCAACAATATATAGGTTCCTATCAGAAAGAAAAAAACAAGGTATAGCTAACCCAAATACAAACGAATACTTAAAGAGGGGGAGAAAACCTATTGAAATTGATGAATTTGCCAAAAATGGTATTCGAAGGAAAATTCACGAATTTTTTTACAAAAAAGAAATACCCAACTTAAACAAAATTTTACAAGAAGTTAGAGACGACCCGGATTTGCCTCATGTCGGACGAACCAAATTGTGGCAAGTTTTAAAAGAATTAAATTTCCGGTGGGAGAAATCAGACCGAAAATCACTTTTGATTGACCGGGAAGAGATAATATGTTGGAGAAGAAAGTATCTAAGATCTATACGAAAATTTCGGGCTGAAGGAAAGCCAATTTACTATCAGGACGAAACGTGGGTAAACGCAGGTCATACTCTCACAAAAATTTGGTCAGATAAAAATATATCAAGCTCCAGGCAAGCCTTTATGGAAGGTTGGTCTACTGGTATTTCCCCACCCTCTGGTAAAGGCAGTAGATTAATAGTTTCTCACATTGGCAGTGAAAAAGTATTTGCTAAGCATGGTTTGTTGGAATTTCAATCCAAAAGCACAAAAGACTATCACGAGGAGATGACAGCTGATGTTTTCGAAGAGTATTTTGAGCAGATGATTGAACATATACCACCAAACTCAATTATAGTATTAGATAATGCACCTTATCATTCACGACTAGTAGAAAGACTTCCAACGACTGCGTGGAAGAAACAGGATATCATTGAATGGCTGTGGAATAAGTCCCTGCCTTACAAAGATGGAATGGTTAAAGCAGAACTTTTAAAAATTGCCCGGCAACACAAATCTAAGTTCAAGAAATACGTAGTTGACAAAATGGCGGAAAGACGAAACATCACAGTCCTTAGACTTACACCCTACCACTGCGAATTAAATCCAATTGAACTCATTTGGGCACAAATGAAAAGCTATGTGGCTAGAAAAAATACGTCATATAAAATACAAGCTGTACGTGAATTGTTATATGAGTCTTTACAACATATTACAGAACAAAATTGGCGAGATGCAGTAAGACATGTAATAGAAGAAGAACAAAAAATGTGGGATCTTGACAATATAATTGATGCGACTGTAGAGACACAACCGCTAATTATTAACCTGCAAGACGACTCGGATTCCGAAGATGATCCTGTTTATTTTGAATTTGAATAGTTTTGTAAGTAATCGTAGTTTATATCATTTAAAAATAGGTATTAATTAAATAAATGTATCTTTTACAAATTGCAAGTAACTTTTTATTTTTAAATAAAATAAAGAAATTTTATTAAAATAAAAATACAATTTACAGTACCTACAGTTTAAGAATATTAATATATTTATTTATTTAAAGTAACGTAATGTTTTAATCATATACTCTACGACACTGGTCAGTCATTTCCACTCAAAATACCTACATAATCGGATTAAAAGTTCTATAGCTGTATTGTATTTATTCAGATACAAGGTGGGTTAGTCGAAAACATCTTAAACTGCCAGTTTTAGGTTGGTTTTTGTTATTATATCATACTACCTGTCCTCTCTGTATTTCAGTTCTCTAATGAGGGTCAAACTTGCAGTGAGCTATCAACAAATTGTGTACGGACTATAATATGTAATTGTTTTTTAAATTTTAAAAGTAGGCCAGGTTAGGTTAGGTATCATGTGATTGGAGCGTAGGTCACCCCTCCACTGCCATATTTAGTGGATCTATTGTAGCTCACCCCTAGAGGTTACAGTTCACCGCACAATCCAGCTCATGGTTGTGTGGGGTGAGATTTTCTCGAAATCTGTAGGTTCTACGTTGGTATAACCAAATATGTTGAACCTTTTTTTTCCCAGGCCAGGGCATGAACATAGTATATGTTCAGCAGTTTCATCTTTCACGCAGCAAAACCGACAGTCCATTTGTTGATTCAGACCTATCCTTCCGAGGTGGTATCTTAGACGACAGTGTACTGTAAGCAGTCCCGTTAAAATTCGCAGGTCATTCCTGCTCCATTCTAGGATCTGCTTAAATGTGTTTCTCGAGGGTTTAGGTAAGAATGCCTTCGAGTGAGTCAACCCTGGTATATCGGACAGTACGTGAATATTTTCCTCTCCACCCAGTTCGAAATAATTGTTTTGGCGGTACTTGTAGTGACTCCAAAGACCGGTTCTGGTCCAGTGAACGCAGATTCGGCCCCCTGTTTTGGAAGGGTGTCGGCTTTTTCGTTTCCCTCCACCCCCTGGTGCCCAGGTACCAACAGCAGAGTCACTCTGTTGTTCGCACCAAGGTACTCCAGTGACTCGATGCAATTTCAAAAGTAATAATTGCAATAAAATATGACTGATAGTAATGGTTAGGAATATGAAAGTGTGCGGTCTTTTGCAAAGGACGTAAAATTATTAAGTGATTTAGGTCAAAAGTAAGTTAATTATATTTTTATAATTCAAGTGTGCATTTATGTGTGTACATGAGTTAGTGTATATTTTTAATATTATTTGAATATTTTGTTTTTGATTATGCCATATTTATTTCCTTTAATAAACCATCCAATTATGCGAATTTTCTACATTAAATAGTTTTGATGTTTCACATCTGCCAGGCGTCCCGCGACGGCTCAATAATTTTTTGGAAGAAAAATTTTTCTACATCCATTTTACAATAACTTTCAAAAAGAGACATTTTGTATCAAATCAAAATAAAAATTACCCATCTATTACCAAATCGATTTTAAAGGTTATCACCTTGGTACCTGTAAATTTACTGAAAGTTCGCAGAGTTTTTGATTAGCCAGTAGTTGAATTTTAAGTGTGCCTCCTTGATATTTGTGAAATTCCTACAGTAATACAGGAAGTGTCTGATAAACCACATTACTGGGTCTACTTAATAATTGTACATTTCCTGCACTGATGCAAAAAGTTTCTAATAATCCAGTAGGTCAACAAGTTCGTCTCCTTGGAATTTGTAAATTTCCTGAAATAATACAAACTTTTTTTAAAAAACCAGTAGGTAAATCATAACTTTGGCTTCTTATTATTTGTGGATTTTTGTATGGTAATGCAGGACTTTCTTGATAAACCACTAAGTGAATCATAACTTTGTGTCTCTTTAGTATTTGTAATATACCTGTAATAATGCAAAACGTTCTGGAGAGACCAGCAGGTGAAACATAAGTTCTTCTTCTTGGTGTTTTAAATTTACTAGTATTAAATAAAATTCTTCATAAATCAGTAGGTGACATTGTGAAGTTTGTATTGTTGGTATATGAATTTCCTGCAATAATGCAGGAAGTTCTTGATAAACGATAAGTTTGTCTTCTTGGTAATTGTGAGTTTTTAGGAGTAGTACTTTATGTAAGAAGTTTTTGATTAACCAGTAGGTGAATTATAAATTTGTCTTCTTGATATTTGAGTCTTTTTTAAAGTAATGCAATAATTTCCTGATACACCGGTATGTAGTAATAACTTTGTTTGTATTTGTAAATTTCCTGAAGTAATACAAGAAGTTCTTGTTAAACCAATAGGAACATTTTTTATCCTGCAAGAATCTCAATCAAATAAAAAATAAATAAATAAAAAAGGTACCCAATCCCGCTTCTTCCATTGATAAACATTTATCCATTAAAGCGCGACTCAGGTTATTTACAGCAAACGTGATAAAAACCGTTTTATTTTTTGTTATGGTTTGGTTACTAAACTTCTTTACTATTGTCACTCCTTTTTTCCATAGGGGTAGGCAGAGACCACTTCCTTTCACTTCCGCTACGGTTCTTACACACATATTTAACTACTTCTACATTCATCAGTGCTCTTATATATGCTTGTCAATTAGTGGTACTCTTAACCTGAACTTTCTTCAAAACAATGTTGATCTGATCGAGATATGTTCGCCGAGGTCGATCTCTACCGACTTGCCCATTCACACTCGCCATATCAATCTCTACATGTCCAAACCATTTAAGCATTCCTTTATTATCTTCTTTCACACCACAGCGTTTCCTAATCTAAGTATTCTTCACTTTATCTAACCGAGTCACTCCGACTTTTCAGACTACTCATCTCCACAGGTTTAATCTTATTTTCATGCTTCTTCTGCCAAACACAAGATTCATTACCATACATAAGTGTAAGGACCACCACTTCTCTATGCACAGCCAGACGTGCCTTTTTTGACACGTTCTGGATGTTCATAAAATTATGCAGTGCTCCATTTATTTGTTTTCCTGCCAACACCCTTCTCTCAATGTCACAGTCATATATTTCGTCTCTCGTAAACTTTGAAGCCACGTATATAAACTCATTCACTCGTTCCACTCTTTTTCTTTCAATCAGCACCTCACAGTGTGTCATGCTTTCTTCTCTTTCAAAAACCAATACTTTTGTTTTGCTTATATCTTTCATCCCTTTGATTTTCAGGGCATCATGCATAATATTAACCATCTCCTGCAACTCTTTTTCAGATGACGCTAATATGACTTGATTATCAGCGTAAAGGAGGCATCTGACACAATTAATGACGATAGTGTTCAACTCAATAACAGTGTTGTAGGTACGGATACAAAAAGCTCTATTTTAAACAAAATAACGTTTATGTGGTAAAGTTAGTGGAATCAGTGCAAACAAAAGTTGCGGGAGGTAAAGCCCACGTTCCAAAAATGGTTGTGTTATCCAAAAAACCGCCAGTGTCAGGTCAAAACATCACGCTTGCGACTAGGCCACACAAGAATTACACACGAATACCTAATGAAACAGAAACCGATTACTATGTGTGAATCCTGCAATACAGTTCTCTCCGTTAAACATTTATTGTTAAACTGTACTAAGTACACAATAACAAGGAAAAGTTAAAATTTACCTAATATACTGTCCAGTGCTTTAAATATAAACAATGTCTGTAACGTGTTACTGTTTCTGAAATCCATAAACGTTTACAGTTTAATATAGGGTTACTGTTATACTTTTTTAATTATCCTAGTGTGTTGCTAATAACTTTCTATGGTTGATGCACCCCTGTCTAACATCTTTTTCGATGTTAAACCAGTTTATCCTGACACAAGCAGTCGTTTATTTTAATGGTTCCAAATACTTGTGCTTGAAAATCTAAGCTAAGATTTTGTTAGGTTTTATACTAATATCGAAATAATTAATTTATAATGGCATGAAAAGTAATAATAAAATTTGTCTTTTTACTCTACTTTTACACAAATAGCAATTAGATTTGTTTTGTGTGAATACGATGGGAAAAACTTTGGGAAGTTTTTGTTTCTATTTCCAAAAACCCTTACGTGTACATCCACCCTCTACTGCCTAAAAACATTCATTACTTAAACACTTTCAAGTTATCTAGGCTTTACTCTTCTACCATAACAAGAATGAAATTAAACCATGGAGGTTATCCCTCACACTTAGCCAAAATTGGAGTTAACATATCACCTATCTGCCCTTGCAACAACTCCTCAGAAGCTGACATCAACCACTTAATATTCTCATGTAACCTTCATAACACACATCGGTCGGAATTTTTAAAAAAATTAATACGAGGTGTCCAATTGCCAACAAATATTTTTATTCTGCTGAGTACATTCAAAGAAGATATACATAATAATTATGGAATTTCTGATTAAAGAAAAAATCACAATTTAATTTTAATCTATTATCACGATAATATATAGATAATAATGATAAAAAAAGTCTGTGGCAAAAAAAATACGGTTTAATTCCAACCCACCACAAAAAAAAATAGATTTGTTTTAAACTAAAATTTTATTTGTTAACTTTATAAAATTCAAATAATTTTTAAAAAGTGTTTAATATTATTGTAAACAGAACAAATACAATTCAGTTCCAAAATAACGTTCCACCCACAAGTTACATCTCACAGATTGTGATGTTGCATCTTGAATGGATTTACTGTTTAATATTCTGTTGATCGCTCGGTATGCAGAAAAAATGCACTTTTTGTCGTCATGGGTGGAACTAGAAGATTTTAAAGTTGTGGGTGGTTAATTCGGTGTAAATTGTTGTTTGTCGAAGAAGAAACAATAAAAATTGCGAACGTTGTCTCATGAATACCAAATGAAGACTATTGTTTATATACGGTGTTACTAAAAAATAAAAAGATAGTCTCTTCCAAAATTGATGCAAGCGCTGAAAAGGTCAATGCAACGATGAGTAATAAAATTGTATCAAAATTATTACTGCACGAAACAAACAAAAAACAAAATAAGAAGAGAGAATGACCCTTAAAGAGAACAACTAAAAAACCAGATTATTCTTGCACTCTTATTAAATTGTTTTTTAAACATGATTTTTTAAATATTAGACAAGCACTTAATGCAGAGATATTGCATACCAGCATTTTTGTGTGATATTTGTAAACAAAGAAGTCGTCAGGCGATAAATCGATTGAATTAACCCTCCACCGCATCTGAAACCAAATATGTTTACATATTTGTGCAATTTTTTTTCCTAAACCAAGTATTATACAGGATGTTTCAAAAAAAGATGACCCTGTCTCTAGGATAGCTAGAAAACTGAAAAATAATTGGGGTTTGCTTAGTAAAAAATTTTCGTAAAGCCATCCGTATTCAAAAAAGATCAGCTCCCATGAATTTGTTTTTATCTGACTCTCATAGAGGGCGCTAGTTACACGGTTCGAACCAAGTAGTATTAAACATAACTTTTTGAAGGTAAGATTTATTAATCAAAATTTCAGGTGAATTTAAACATCTTTTAATTTTACACCAAAAAGGTACTTTGGTAATTCTCAATACTGTGTAACGTTTTCGATATATTTTGATTTGAAAATTATGAAGTAACCAAATTTTTTATCTTGAATATGGATAGCTTTACGAAAAATTTTAACTGAGCAAACCACATTTATTTTTTAGTTTTCAACCTATCCTAGAGACGAGGTCACCTTTTTTTTGAAACGCCCTGCAGAAACGTTTAATCTAATAAAATGTATTAATGCATTATCTTGGAATAACGAAACTAATTGGCTTTGCTATGATTACATGACGTTTGAAAATAATCCCACTTTTGTGAGCGTGGTCAAAAAACGTCAACAGCAAGACTCAAAACAAATAAAAGTGGTTTTTTGGAAAAAAAAATTTCTTAATTTGCACATCCAGTTCTTTTTCAATCCATAATCAGTTTCCTAATTTTCAACCATTTTTCATTGTTTTCAAGCAATTTTTGGCCAGCACTAAATACTCGGTCATGTTTAGCTTCGTATGCGTTTCAAGCAAACTAATTCAATGACTATTAAAAGCTACTCAGAAAAAGACACTGACCATTTGGCTCCATATGATTCAGTTCTAACATCCAAAACCTTGACTCACCTGCATTCTTACCTAAACCCTCGAGAAACACAACTAAGCAGATCCTAGAGCAAAAATAACCTGCGAAATCTAACAGGATTGCTTACAGGACACTGTCGTCTAAGATACCACCTCGGAAGGATAGGTCTGAATCAACAAACGCACTGTCGGTTTTGCTGCGTGGTAGATGAAACTGCTGAACATATACTATGTTTATGCCTCCGCCTGGGAAGAATAAGGTTTAACACATTTGGTTATACCAACCTAGAACCTACCGATTTCAAAAAAATCTCACCCCATGCAACCATGAACTTCGTGAGAACAGTTGGATTGTGCGGTGAACTGTAACCTCTAGGGGTGAGCCACAATGGACCTACTAGAGGTCGCGGTGGAGGGGCGACCACGCCCCACTCACATGATACCTAACCTAACTTAACCACCTGCAGATTTCTTTCTGTTTCTTTTTACGGATGATATCGATGAAAGTAGAACAATCAAACTTAAAGCTATTCAAGATAATGTGAATAAATGCTTAAGTGCATACAGAAAAGAAACTAAAAAAACAAGGAGGTGGATTTATGGTCGATAAAACTAGATTGTAAATCGACAACGTCAGAGTTGGTTTCATAACTTGGTTTAAAAACAAACCAGTACTTTTCACTTATGTTGGCAGTGAACATTTCAGAAAAAGACGTCAGTACAAAGATATTGATTGTCTTCAAGCTGTTGAGATCTATAATCACCATATGGGCGACGTGAATTTACTGAATTTGATGTTGGGTCTATATAGAATCCATTTAAGATAAAATGGTGTCAGAATATTTTTTCACTTGATTGACTTATGTGTAGTTATTGGATGGACTTTGTGGCCTAGATAGCACAGCGACGAATACGTATCTCTTTCTGATTTTTCAAGCAAGCTACTTTAGAAGCTAGATCGCCATATTCTAGTCGAAAAGGAAGCCTTGCAAAGTCAAATCCTTGAACACCAAAAAACCAAAAAAATTAGAAAAGTTCCGGAAGAACGATAAAAGTTATAAACGACAACATGGGACATTTTCCTTAGTGGCAAAAAAACCGTCAAAATTGTCAAGTATGTTCGCAGAGGATTCATACTAAATTTAAAGTTTTTTTGTGTTACAATGACAAAAGAAACTGTTTGTTACCATTTCATGTTTAGATTTAATTCATTTCATATTGAAACGAAGTTCCTTATCGGACGGTACGAGTTTGACGGATGGGGGCTGGGCGAAAGAAAGTGTAAGATTTTTCCGTCACGAAACACAAAACAGCTTACGCTTATTTCGTGTACCAACTATATTAGCGCAGCCGGTGCGAACTTATTGGCTGCTTTAAACTAATAAGCGCGCACCTATGACTGGACACAGCCAATAGCATACGCGCTATGGATAATCGTCTACACTACTTGTACTTGTGTACTTATACTCATGTTTAATTTTAATAAAACACGTACTGCGCAACCTCTTTGCAAATTGTTTGTAAACACTTTTGTTGGTTGGTAACTCTTGTTATTGGTTAATATACATCAAAAATGCATTGTGATAGTGGCTTAGAAGATAATAACAATGACGCTAGGTAAGTGTCAGATTTTAAGTGCTACAATATGTGAATAATTTATTTTTCACATAAAATTTTTAAATTACGAGTTTTACGAGCCACTCAGTTGACAAATTAACTAAAAAAAAAACTCAAAAAAAGAGACAATGCCGAAAAATGCAAAAACAAGCGTAAGAGAAAATATAATTGGTACGTTTATCAATAATAATATACTACGAAAGGAACTTCGTTCCAACCGAGTGTTCCACGTCACTCACGCACTTTTTTTTTGTATTTTGTTATTTTATTTTATTTTTGGTCTGAATGCATACGAAACCATAAATGGCTTTCCAAAAAAAAAATCTAAAATGAATGACTTGGATTTTTTTTATTTGTCCTATTGTTAAGTAAAGAAAACGTTATCCACTGATTTTTTTTCATTTCCTTTATAATTCATGTAGTTGAAGATTTTAATGAAAAAAAGCATTATTTCGATGTTTTTTTTAATAAACAATTATTTAACGTGATGCGTAAGAGCTCGAAATTTCATGACGAATTTCTGAATTTCATCAATGACTTTTGGCAAGATAATTGTTGTATGCCAGTCAACATTAAATATTGTTCTTTAATCCTCCAAAGCTGTGGTCGCATTAATAGTGCTCAGTAAATGAACCGTTATTGGTTTGGTTCATGTTAAAACATCTAAACAATTTTATTTTACCAAGTATCTAGTTGGCAATCATCAGCGCTATCTGAACCTTGTCTACAGCTCGGCCGAACAATGTGGTAGTGCTCACTCCATACCATTGTCTTAAGTTTTTTAGCCAGGATATCTTTCTTCTACCCGGGCCTCTTCGTCCTTCGATCTTCCCTTCTATAATAAGCTTTAAAAGTCGATACTTGTCATTTCTTAAGATGTGACCAAAATACTCCAGTTTGCGCTTTTTTAGTGTAAACAGAACTTCCAGCTGCTTGTCGAGGCGTTGAAGTACCTCGGTGTTACGCACTCTTTCTACCCAGGAGATTCTTAATAGCTTTCTGTACGTCCACATTTCAAAGGCCTCCAATTTTTTGCACATCGCATCTGTCAAAGTCCAAGCTTCCATTTCCTAAAACAGTATGCTGAACACGTAACAGCGAAGCACTCGGACGCGCAGAGGCAAGCTTAAATTTCTGCTGCAAAGTACTTTACGCATTTTTAGGAACGAAGCACGAGCTTGTTCTATTCTAGCATGAATCTCCTGCATGCTGTCACACTTCTCATTTAGTTGACACCCAAGATATTTAAAAGTTTCTACTCGCTCAATTCGTTGACCGTTAATTGTCAGGTGTTTGTCCACATTGTTTGATTTGCTAACTACTAGCCACTTTGTCTTTCTCACGTTCAGGCTAAGTCCGTCCTCTGAGCTTGCAGCCGTCACGCGGCTTACCAGCTCCTGCAGTCCTTCCAGTGAATCGGCAACAAGAACCGTGTCATCCGCATACCTCAGATTGTTGATATTAATCCCATTGACAGATATCCCCTCGTCACATTCATCCAACGCCTCTTGAAATATCCTGTCGGAATACAAATTAAATAACAGTGGTGATAAAATGCATCCTTGACGAACGCCTCTCAGGATTTTGATCTCGTCGTACGCGGTGTTATCGATTCTTATTTGAGCACTTTGGTTCCAGTAAATGTTGGCTATTATTCTAAGGTCTCGTTGTTCCAGTCCTATTTCTTTAAGAATGTTGATCAGTTTTTCGTGCTTTACTTTATCAAAGGCTTTTTCGTAATCGATGAAACATGCGTAAACGGTCACCGACATGTCCCGGCACCTTTGGATAAGAACTTGTATGCTAAATAGTGCCTCCCTTGTTCCAAAGCCATTGCGAAAACCAAACTGAGAGTCCCCCATAATTGTCTCGCACTTCACATATATTCTTTTGTGTATTATTTTCAAGAAGAGTTTAAGCACATGGCTCATCAGGCTAATAAGACGATAATCACCGCAGTTCTTGGCCTTCGCGTTTTTGGGGAGCGGGACAAAAGTAGATTTTAACCAATCAGAAGGTATACTGCCGTTTCGGTAAATAAGATTGAATAGCTTTACCAGCGTGTTCAGTGATTCTTCGTTTTGCAGTATTTTTAGAACTTCTATATAGACGTCATCAGGACCACTAGCTTTCCCATTTATTGAAATTGACAGCGCATACTGAACTTCTGCCTTCGTTATGTCCAAGCCTTGGCCTTGATTAAAGAATTCTTTCTGAAGTTCTGGCCGGGTATCGTGAAATAGGTGCTCGATGTAGTCGCACCCTTCCGTCAGTTTTTCTGAAGTATCCAGTATCAGCCTGCCCTGTGCGTTCTGTAAAGTCGTCGCGTTTCTATTTCTGCAGGTACCTGCTGCCTCTTTTATCTTTTTGTGCATGTTGAAGGTATCGTGTTTTGCTTCCATTGCTTCTATCTCTTGGCATTGCTCGTAAAACCATTTCTCTTTTGCTTCTCTTATCTTGTTTTTGATTATGCGGTTTTGCGCCCGGTATTCGTTGTTCTTGCCTTTGAGTGTCCGTCTTTTTTCCATAAGATCAAGGATTTCCTCTGAGGTTTAAGTATTTTGGTGGTACTTTCTGTGATGGTATTTTTTATATTGGACCACAATTCATCAGTCTCGGCTGCCTCCGTTATGGGTATCGCATCAAGTCTGGAATTCAGTTCATGTTTCAGTATACTCATTATATTTATGTCCTTTAGCCTTGAAACATCTGGCTTATTATGTCTGGGTCTTTGCAAACATCTTTTGAGTGTAAGTCTTGCTGCTGCAACAACTGGATTATGGTCTGAGTTTATGTCTGCACCTGGATATGTTTTTGCATACTTTATGCAGTTTCTGTATCGCTTTTTAATAAGTATGAAGTCTATTTGATTACGAATAATTTTTTCAGGGGTATGGGCGCTAGATGTCCACGTATAGAGCCTTCTTGTTGGAAGTTTGAAAAAGGTGTTTGACACAATGAAATCTTGTTCCTGGCAGAACTGAACTAGCCGGTCTCCTCTATCGTTTGCTGTTCCCAATCCGTATCTACCGATAATATCCTCTCGTGGTGTACTTCCTACTTTGGCATTAAAATCGCCCATAATAAAAGTCACTTCTGATTTTTTCGCCAGCTACAGGGTATCTGTAATTTGTTCGTAGAAGTCTTCTATTTCCTCATCGGGGTGATCACATGTTGGTGCGTAAACCTGGATGATATTGATGTCAAATGGCTGCGATTGTAGTTTTATAAAAAGCACCCTGTCCGATACCGGAACAAACGACATTACTGATTTGCTGGTTTCCTTGTTCATTATGATGCCCACGCCATTGTAGTGTTGGTTGTTATCGCTACCCGAGTAGAACACTTGATGTTCATTTATTTCACATTGTCCCGATTTGCTCCATCTCATTTCGCTAATTCCTAGTATCTCTATGTTAAGTCGTTTCATCTCCTTGATAACATTCTGTATTTTACCCGCCTGATACATGCTTTTAACGTTCCACGTAGCAATCTTCCTCATTACTGGCCCGGTAATTCTTAGCACCCTCTGGTCATTTAAGACCTGCCGGGGACTGAGGGCCTTGTCACTTTCTTTTCCAGTCATGCTGATGATTATCCTGGGGAATTTAATGAGGTGGTTTCCCGTTGCCTTCCTCATCGCAGCCTTACAATCGATTTGGTCATAATATGAAATGGTCGCTTGTAAGTATCTGGTAACGAACCTTTAAGGACGCAAATCTTCAGTAGCTTCGCTCCAGGAATGAAGCAGCTGCTGCCCTGCTTCATGCTAGTTTTGGTCAGCCCCGGGTATTTCATTTCCCCGGTACCACCCATATCTGGGAGGCGTTCCCCTATCCGCCACCTGGGGAGGCTCCCGATGGAGGGCTAGCAACCCCACACGGGAGGTGATGTCTAAATACTCCTTTATAATTCCATTTGTTCTAATAACTTTTGTCTAAATATTCTTTTATAATTCCATTTTTTCTAAGCCCTATCCGAAGAAGTCTTCGGATGTCCTCGGCTTTTAAAATAGAGGGCAGCACAGAGATCGCCGTTCAAGAGAGCTTCGCAATCGCATATAATATGGATTGCAATTTCATTCTAACCATGTGGAGTTTAAGTTTTAACTGCAGCACACTGAATGACCATTCAGAGAGTTATTCTTGATCTTTAAAGGCTTTGGCCTGTTTGCAAAACTTGCTTCTATTGTCACGTGCCTATTTTTTCCCTTCTACGGTTCATTATAATTCTTACTCGTAAGTGGTGTTGCATACAGTACTCGGTTGTAACTCAAATATATCATTCGTTGTAGATAATGTTGCATAACTTGTAGGGATAGGATTATCGTTTGGTTTGCAATTTCTGTGTGGATGCGACTGGATATCCACACGAACGAGGCACAGATTTGAGAAGATTGTGGGTTGACGTTTATTTCGCGCCATTTTTCTTGATTTCCGGGATAGGAGCGGCAGTCGTGTTTTGAGAGTCTTGGAGGCCAGATGTCGGTGTACGTTGTTGGGGACGGTGTGTTATTAGCACGTGTGCAGAACCTCTATGGGATTTCTTTCATATCTGGCTGTATTTGGGCCATCTTAATTGGATTTTGAAGAAAAACCATTTGATTTTTAACTTGACCATTTTGTCTTGCCTTTGTTGTGGAGATTTTTTTTTGGATTTCTGGCGTCAAGTTAAAATAACCGTTATTGGGATTTATTTGAGGAAAGCCATTGTTATCTAACCAGTGCCGCCCCATAATCTAACCAGCCAAAGGAGTAGCCCAGGAGTAGGCCACAGGAGTAGGCCACAGAAGTACATGTGAATTCACATACCCAAAGGTTATAAGTGATTTATTTTTAAATATATAACGCTGTGTCTCATTTCGACACCACCAGTAAGTTTTGTTTCAGTTTATAAGTATAGTACTTTGTGAATTCGTATACCCAATGGTTATAAGTGATTTATTTTTAAATATATAACGCAGTGACTCATTCTGACAGCACTATTACGCTCTGTTTTAGTTTATTAATATAGTACATTGTTGGAAACTATTTATTGCATTAGATAATACGCCAAAACTAAACTTGGATTAAAATAACTTTCTCAATAATTCTTTATGTCCAAGTAAAAACATATCTTCCTCCTACTTATTTGTAAATATCCTACAATCTTGATAATTTAAAGGACAACCATTGTAAAGTTATTTTTAAATGAACTCGATTGTTTTGGCAGTGAAAATCTTTATGTAAACGGTTAACTAGTAAATCTTCTTTGCCTTTATGTAAATGTTTGAATTAGTGTTATTTATGAGTTAACTTATATATATATATATATATATATATATATATATATATATATATATATATATATATATATATATATATATGTTTTACCTTTTATTCTTTGCCTTTATGTAAATGTTTGAATTAGTGTTATTAATGAGTTAATTTATATATGTCTTACCTGTCTGTAACTTGGTAAAGTCTGTTACTCTTACTTCTGTTCTAGTTATTTTATAAAGTTGTAAATTTTACATTTTTGGTTTGTTTTAGCAAGAAAATTTTACCATAGCATTTTGACTATATTTGTTATGATGTTGCTATTGAACTGTGTACCTTAATTATCTATTGTGTGAGTAAAGTATCCAACATATTTTTACTATAATTTTATTTATTTGGTTCACCATAATCATAGTTGTTTATCTTGTGTCTCTGCTAGTGCCTATAAGATCTAGGGGTTTCCGGCTTGAACCGTCTAAGTCGGTGGCGCGGCTCACTTTTATATTTTTTTCTTCTACCCTCTACGGCTGAGCTCGGGCATAATTTGCCAGTAGAGAAACCGCTAGCAGAGTACTCGTTAGAGAACGAAAAAAAGACGTGGCACTATTGTCGTGTTCCTTCTTCCACCGCTAAAATATTCTTTGACCTGCGGAAAGGATAATACCACTACCAGCTAGCAGTGGATAGTTGGGTTATTTAATCAGGGTTTTCATTATTTAAGTTAAAAGTATATAAACTTTACAAAGATCAAAATGATGACAAACATGGTGCCTAGCG
Organism: Agelastica alni; assembly: GCA_950111635.1. Lineage (NCBI taxonomy): Eukaryota > Metazoa > Arthropoda > Insecta > Coleoptera > Chrysomelidae > Agelastica > Agelastica alni. Next base: position 70,022,339 of record OX467710.1, read on the forward strand.
AACCTATAAAGATTGTAAATGTGTTCGTCGAAACAGTGGACAAATATATGTATCTGGGCAACAAGATAAGAATTGACAGGAATAACCAGACATGTAAGCTGTCCAGAACAATCACCTTGGGCTGGGTGGCATACGGGAGGATGAGAGATGTGTTCAAAGAGAATTTTCCGATAAGTACGAAAAGGAAAGCTTTCAATCAGTGTATAATACCAGTTCTGTCATATGGCGTAGAAACCTTAACACTTAGCAATGCATCTATAGGAAAATTACAGGTAACTCAGAGAAAAATGGAGAGATCGATGCTTGGTCTGAGCCTAAGAGAACGTGTGAAGATATACGGAGAAGAACACAGGTAAATGACGTTGTGAAGCATATACTAAGGTCAAAATGGAAATAGAAAGGGAAAAGGGACTACGACAGGGCGACTCACTAAGCCCACTTCTTTTTAACATAATTATGGACGGAATAATAAAGCAAGTGCGTTGACTTAATGGATACAAAATGGATGACCGCAATATTACAATATGCCGACGATGCTGTACTAGTTGCAGAAAACGAAGACGACCTCCCAAAGTCCCAAGGTCTTTGAATATGGTAAACTCTGTCTCAAAAACAAAAAGCCTGACAACATCAAAAACCTATAAGATGCTTGTCGTCGAAGACAAAATAATACAACAAGAAATGAAATTCAAATATCTCGGTATAGAACTATCGGGGTATGGCGATATCAACACAGAGGTGAGACAACAAACAACAAAGGCACTAAGAGTGGCTGGATGTTTAAACGGCACTGTATGGAAAAACAAACACATAGGCATCGAGGTAACAAAAACTAAAAAAGCTTCTGGAAACAAGCGAGATGAAGGTTCTACGAAAAATTACTGGCAAAACGCTGCTGGACAGAGAACTGAGCGACAGTATAAGGTAAACATGCAAGGTGGAGAACATTAATGACTCGGTCTTGAGCAGAAGGCGCGAATGGGATGAGCACATAAGTAGAATGAATGAAAGAAGAATAGTAAGAATAGTTCGGGACAAATCACCATTGGGAAGAAGAAGTAAAGGAAGACCACGGAAAAGATGGAGCGAAGAATGAACAAGCAATTAGCCTAAAATAGAGAAGAGAGAAGAAGAACTGTGATTTAAAATTAAAAATTTTGTTTTGAATAATCCCTAGACGTTTACTTAGTGCAGATAAAGCTAATGGGACTATTGGTATGATTAAGGCGGGTCGTCTTCAGAAAGAAGTTGCTGACGTTTTCCAAGTCAGTAAAAGTGTTATTTCGCGGCTTTTTCGTAGATATCGGGCCACTGGAAACGTGACTATGTATACCCGTAGAGAACCTCTAAATACTTGTCGGATCATACAACAACGTCTAAATGCTTATGGTGTTTCGGTTTCAATTGAAACAATACGTCGAAGATTACATGAGATTTACTTCCGTTCCATTAACGTTCCATTAATACAAATTTATATGCGTGCTCGATTGGCATGGGCTAGATTGTAGATTGTAGGTTGTAGATTGTAGATTGTAGGATGGATCGTGAAGGCTAAGCTGCCTCTCAAGTACTTCGACCTATCAGATCTTTTGTGCATTGCCCTTAATCTATTCGAGGGCCGGGATTCCGAGACTCCGAGCAAAGTTTATCAGTTTCCTGGGAGCTAAGTTTCTGACATTAAATGGCAATAAGAAGGCCCCTTCCAGAAACTTGAGCCTCTTGCAAAAAAGCGCTGGGCATTCGCAACGCAAATGTTCTGCAATGTCAGCGAAGTTCTCGCAGTAGCGGCAACTATCACTCTCTGTTTTGCCTATATTTATCAGGTAATACCTTAGAGGGCAGTATCCAGTGAGGAGTCCCGTCACCAGTTTCAGTCTTTCTTGTCCAACTCGAGAATCTGTTTAGCTTTCCTTGACGAAAGACTTACTAGCCTTTTCGCTTATCTTTGTCCTGGCACTTTATGCCAGTGAGATTTCATTTCATCTGTTTTCCAGCGTCGAACCTCTTCTTTCAAGTGGGCTTTGGAAAGTCCACAGAAGGGTTTTGGGCCGGAAAATTGTGTATTTTCCCCTTCTTTGGCAAGGTAATCTGCTTATTCATTGCCTTTAACTCCCTTGTAATCTGGAACCCACATCGGAGTAACCTGATTGTTTGCTGCCTGTTGTCTTAGGGTCTGTTTACAGTCCCAAGTCAGCTAAGACTCACAAGTGTATTACTTCAGAGATTTTAGTGCTGCTTGGCTATCTGATAAAATATAGATTTCTACCCTTCGGGTGTTTCTTTCGATGCACTCCTGGGCACATGTCTTTATGGCATGTAATTCTGCTTGAAAGATGGTTGGTATGTCACCAAGGGGTTTTGATAGCCTTAAATTCGGCCCTCTAACGCCCACTCCAACCCTTTCATTCATCTTGGATCCATTAGTGTATCACACTAAAGCATTCCTTCCTAGTTGAGGTCCGTTCTCGATGCAAACTTGGTGGTTGTTTATGACCACTTCAAACTGCAGTTCGAAGTCGTACCTATTTGTCATTCTTGAATCGAAACGAATGGAATAACTTTTCGGTGGTGTCTTCGACAGGTTTTCTTCCGGTTCTATGGGGTTCTTTTCCTTTTTCGTTTTTTTGCACCTGTATCTACCCAAGTAGCAACTTAACATTGCCGTGACACATTTAAAAAAGTTGTTCAATCAAACATAAGTTTTAGTTCCGACCTTAACACTCCGTTATAACAACCCTGGTTTGCACCAATTTTGTTAATCTGGCATGGGCTAATGAACATGTGAATTGGAATGCTGAATGGAGGTGCGCATTATTCACAAATGAATCGAGGTATGGACGGTTTTCTGTTAGTCAGCATGTTCGTGTACGGACTCTTCCTCTTGTGCTCAGAAATCAAAAAGCAGTTCAGGAAGTTCATCCGTTCAGAGGTGGTACAGTTGCTGTTTGGGGATGCATTTGTTTTAATGGGCATACAGAATTTTTAGTGCTTGATGGAAACATGACTGCGCAGATTTACGTACAACAAGGTATTAACAATGTTATAAGTTTGTTTTATGCTGCTATTGGAACAAATTTCTTTTTTTTAGACGATAATACTCGACCTCATCGTGCAAGAGTAGTCGAAGATGCTTTAGACTTCCATGGTATCCCGCATTTGACACTGCCCATTCGATCGCCCGACCTTATTGCCATTGAGCATGCTTGGGACCAGCTACAAAGAGCCTTAAATTCCCATTAACCACCTCCAGAGACATTTCAAGAACTTGGACAGCTTTTACCCCAAGTTTGGAGACAAATCAATCAAGGCTACTTCAACGTCCTTATTTAAAGTATGCAGACGCGTTGATTGGCTGTAATTGATAATAAAGGAAAGCATACTCGTTATTACCGTATGTACTTTAATTTTTAATAAAACTGAAATGGTACACAACCTCAAATTGTTGTTTTTGTTGTTTAAAACTGCGGACGTATTGCGTAAAAGGGTAAACAAACGCTTACATGAATTTAAAAAACATTCAATATATATCCTAAACTTGGAGACCAAAACTCGTAATTCGTTGAAACATAATCTCCGAATTTATAAACCTTTTCAACTTTAGTGAAGCAGTTTATTTTACTAATAAAAGACAAACAATTACTTAGTATTATTAATCCATTTAATCATATTCATAAAATAAAAAGCAAAAACTATTTATTATAAATTTTTCTTGTTCAAACAAGTTATCAGACATTTTACCTTCGTCAATAAATTATCAAAAAATAAAAATTGAAATTGGAAGTTTTTGTTAAAGAAAGATTAAGGCGTGAAAATGGCTGTGGTTCGATGATTTATGAAGAAAATTGGAATGGTTTTTGAAACCAATAAATCTTCAATAATTCATTTATCTTACTTCAATCACTGTAAAAGAATCCGAAATTTTTCACTTAGCTAACTGCCCAATATTTCATGAATAACATATGTTTTAAAATAGAAAACACAAAAAATCTGACGCAATGAAAATAAATTGTTCCAAAAAGATGTTATTTGATGAGTTTTAGCCCAAAAATTTAAAGAAATTATTTTTTGGTTGTTTCTATTAATTAATAATTATTATCAAAATGTAAGTATGTGACGTATAAACACTTGGTGACCAAAAATTGTAATGTGTTGAAACACAATTTCACTTTTGTGGAGCAGCTTATTTTTAAGTCTACAAGATTCTCTATAATAACATTAATAAAAAATATAAAATGCAACGGTGCAACTAAGGACAAAACAAAATCTCAAGCAAGATATGCTAGCTATGTTTTATCGTACCTACATTGAAAAATATATTAAACTAGTAAAAACGTCTACAGGGTGTTTTAAAACGGTGACCCCGTCTCTAGGATAGGTAGAAAACTGAAAAATAAACATTTATTACGATTTTGCCGAAACTACTGGAAACATTGTAATGAAATTTTATATCTGACTCGCATAGAGGGCGCTAGTTACACGGTTCGGACCAAGTAGTATTTAACATAACTTTTTTAATTTTGTGTCAGAATTTGTTTTCTGCAAAAATGCTTTTTTTTCAACGCTTGCTTCGTTTGTAACTACAGCAAAAAAAAACCTAATATTTCATAGTAAAATACAGAATCCAACGTTTTTTCAAAACCTTGAAAAATAATTGCACAATGGTTTTCTTAGCTAAAAACGATTTTTTCATTAATCTTGACTGATTGACCTGACGAGTGGCAACGACAGTTTGAATTTATGGTAAGTAAAGGTTAGGGTTCATATCTATTATTTGCATTTGATTGATTGCACTTTCTGTATGCAAAATCTTAAAGACAGCTCCTTATATCCAATTTAAATCAATGAAGTCAAAATTATTTTAAAAATGTACATATTTAAAATGTTTTCTGACTTTTTAATGATAAATGTAGAATGTTTTAAAATAACACCTCAATTTACACCTTTAAACAATAAAAAAATTTCGTCTTTTACAATTTATTTTTTACCATGAAGTTGAAACATAATTACAGGGTGGCCAACCGAAAACGAAAAAGAGCTATGTGCGGGAACCTCGTCAACATTTTAGAAAAAGCTCAGACTCGTCGATTTTTAATTAAAGGGGGACACCCTTTTTGGTATTTTTGACTCCACTACTTTCAACCTTAAGCAAGGGTAAGAATTACCCCAAAATTTTCAAATGGCAATATGGGTCGAACAAGATGTCTTTTGAAAGCTCTGACAATTCTTTTACAATAGTCTTTAAATTTTACATTTTCTCTTAATATTTTAAAAAAAATTACATGTTGAAATTCCAATTATTTTAGTTGCTTACTTAACGTTTAATTGATTAAATGTTCAAACTGATAAGCACCCGCTTCCATACAATAATAAAGATTTTGTTTAAAACGTTTACGCACATTCCAAAGAATTTTCGGAGTAATCAGACAGAACTTGTCAACGATTCTTAAACGCAAATCTTCCAACGACGATGGTTGTGTTTTATAGATTTTACTTTTCAGTTGTCCCCGCAAAAAAAAATCGTGGGGCGATAAATCTGGTGATCGTGGAGGCCATTCAATGCTGCCTCTTCCTCCAATCCAATGCCATGGAAAACGTTACTGACGAACAATCGCTGCACAATGCGGAGGAGCACCGTCCTGCTGAAAATAAAAATGATCTTTATCATACTGAGGATTATTTTCAAAGATAAGTTTAAAATCTAATTTCTCAATAAGTAATGGGTGGAATTTTAAAATTTAGAGACTATTGTATAGAGAATTGTAAGAGCTTTTAAAAGACATTTTATTCGACCCCTAATGCCTTTTTGGGGTAATTCTTACCCTCAAAAATACCGGAAAAGAGTGTCCCCCTTTAATCAAAAATCGACTGGTCTGAGCGTTTTTCTAAAATGTTAACGAGGTTCCTGCAAATGGCTCTGATTCGTTTTCGGTTGGCCACCCTGTATACATTTTGTGATTCAAACTTTTAACGGTTTATATGTTTTTATTAAATGAATTAGAGAGACTATAAAATTATTTTATTATAAAATTTATTTAAATTGTTAGCAACACATGACAAGTGTAAATTTTATTTATATTTTCCATTCCAAAATGTCAATATTGATCTAAAATTACCTATATCATGGCCTTTATAATAATCTTTCAACAACAATATACTAAATACTTAATTTATCAGTGTTAAAAATTTTATCTTTTAAATTAGGAATATATTTAAATATATTTTCACGTTATTTACATAAATATGTCTTATGAATTAAATGCTTTAAATAACTTAGATGAAATTGATTCATTTCTGGAAGACAAAATTTTGAGAAAAAATAGTTATGCTACTTTGTATACAGTTAATATAATGCATTAAGTTAATCGCAAAATATGGCAAAGATATTCGACTGATTGCCAATTTGTACTGGCACCAGACAGCTAAAATACGAATGGAGAAAGCATCAATAATCGGAGAAAGTCAATATCAAAAGACAGGGCTGCATTCTGTCTCACAAGCTTTTCAATCTCTATTCGGAAGAGATATTCATTAAAGCTCTTGACGATGCCGCTGAAGGAATGAATATAAATGGAGTTAATGTTAATAATTTATAAGATACGCCGATAATACACTTATTGTAACTAACAACGAATAAGATCTCAAAATCTAATAAATAAGATCACCGACAACTGTGCTCAATTTGGCTTAGAACTCAATGTCAACAAAACAAAATATATGGTCATCAGTAAAGCACGTGATGTTAGAGGTAAAGGTATCATGATCAATGGCGCGCATCTAGAAAGAGTGCATAAATTGGTGTTTTTTTTTTTTTTATGTTCTGGTTCCCACGAAAAGGGATATCCTGTAATGTTCAGAGAACATCGTGGGAACCAAGGGAAAGAAGGTAGGAGTTGGTGTTCTTCTTAAATTTCTGGAGGTTGTATGCCTCGGGGAACACCTCCCTAGGCAATGAGTTCCAAAGCCTCGCAATTCGTTGGATGAATGAGTCTTTGGAAAGTGATGTTCTGCAGGTCTCCAAAGTGACCACGAAGGGGTGTGAAGGCTGAACTTGACGGGTTAATCTCGAAGAGACTGCCAAAGGAGGAACGATTGTTAATATTTCAGAAGAGCATCGCCCATGAAAATATCTATAAAATAGAGACAAATCGCCAACTTTTCTACGGTGTTCCAGACAAGTGAGCGAGTTTGTAAGCGAGGCATCACCGACGAGACGAATTGCCCTTTTTTGGACAGAATCCAGTAGCTTCAGGATATGTTTAGGTGCTGCACTCCAAATATGGGAACAGTACTCCAGTACAGGTCGGATCTGTGCCTTATAGATCATAAGCAGCTGACTGGAGGTGAAATAGCTCTTGGCACGAAACAAAAAACCAAGTTTTTGGGATGCACTTTTGGCAATGGACCTCACGTGATTTTCTCAGGAAAGGTTATTGCTGATAGTAATACCAAGCATCGATATGGATGACTTCAGTGGTATGGTTACTCCTGACAAAGTTATGTTAGGCACAGTGAGATCGGCTTTTCTAGAGAAAAGACATGCTTGTGTTTTGTTTGCATTGAATTCTACCAAGTTATTGGATCCCCATTCGAGAATTGTTGCTAAGTCCATATTTATATTGTTAACATTTCTTCCTCGTTCATTTCTGGTTTCACGGGCTGATATAGGGGCCCTGGAAGAGAATGCGGTATGGAGGGTACTATCATCGGCAAAGCTGTGTACGGGACATGAAGTTGCTTTCAATAGGTCGTTGATGTGAAGTAAAAATAGTGTTGGTGTTAGAATGGATCCTTGCGGAACACCAGCATTTATGAGTAGAGTGTCAGATGAAACTCCATCGACCACTACATGGAGAGACCTGTTTGAGAGAAAACTAGCAAGCAGAGAACACAGCTGAGGGGGCAAGCCATAAGATGGAAGCTTGGCAAGGAGTCCCTGGTGCCAAACTCGATAGAACGCCTTGGAGATATCTAATGCCACAGCTAAAGTTTCTCCATACTTTTCAATAGATAGCTGCCATATATGTGAGACGTATGCGAGCAGGTCACCAGTTGATCTCTGATGGCGGAAGCCATATTGCCTATCATTGATAATTCCTGAGTCTTCCAGATATTTCATGAGCTCGATGTTGATGGCTTTTTCCATGACCTTTGAAATAATAGATAGCAGTGCGATAGGTCTGTAGTTGCTAGATAGGGTCTTTTTGCCTTTTTTAGGGACTAGCTGTACTCTTGCAATTTTCCAATTGGACGGAAATACTCCCAAATTGTAAGAGTGGTGGAACAACTTGCAAAGAACAGGTGTTAGTTCGGGGGCACATTTCTTGAGAACAATCGGCGGGATTCCATCAGATCCACAGGCTTTGTTGGTGTTGAGACCCAGCAAAATCTTTCTGATAGTACGTTGGCGAAAGGTGATCTCGGGCATGTGACTGTCAATAGGTGTAATGTTCGAGGGTTGTTTTCCCGAAGAATCCAGAGTGGAATTTCCAGCAAATAGGTGCGCAAAGATATTGGCTTTTTCCTGGGCAGTCGTTGCTAGTGTTCCATCTTCATTGGTTAGGGGAGGAAAAGAGCTGGAAGTGAAGTTTCTTCCCACAGCTTTGGCGAAAGACCAAAATGAACGGGATCCGTTAGGACATTCAACAAGTTTTGATCTTATTTTGGCATTATGAGCATCTTTTGAACATTCTATTGTCTCTTTGCATATGCTTCTAGCCTCAACATATGCTGCTCTGGTCTCAGGTCCCGGATTTTTTTGCCATTGATGGTATGCTGCCTGTTTGGAAGCCACAGCTCTAGAGCAGTTTCTGTTAAACCAGGTCTTATCGGATGATGTTCTTCTTTCGGTATTCGGTATGTAAGTTTGCATCCCCAACATGATGATTTCAGAAATTGTCTCAGCACATCGTGTTGGATCTACTGAGAAGAAACAAACTCTCTTCCATGGAAACGCTGAGAAAAACATACGAAGACCCTCCCAGTCGGCCGAATTGTAATGCCACATGAGACGGGGTGGTATTGTGCTGCTCGATGGTAAATGGAAAGAGCATGTTGTGGAGATAAGGGTGTGATCAGAGTTTCCAAGTGGGGCACAAACTTCTATTCTATACGGGTTAGGATTGGTGGTGAGGAAAAGATCTAGTGTATTGGCAGCCTGGTTGTTGACATCAGGGATGCGGGTTGGTAGCTCGACCAGTTGTTCTAGACCATGAGTGATGGCGAAGGCCTCAGCTTGACGACCTGCATCATCAGTTTTGTTAGAGAATTTGAGCCAGGCAGCGTTATGTACATTAAAGTCCCCCATAATTATGGTTTCAGCTGTTGGATGGTTCTCCTGAATGTAGTCCAAATTGAGTGATAAAAACTCAAAGAGGTTGTTATATGAAGGTGTATCTGGGTAGCAACATCAATGATCAATGGGACCCGAGCATCGAGATCAAAACCGGAATAAAGAAAGCCAGAGCTGCCTTTATAAAATTGAAAAAAGGTGCTAACTAGTCACGACCTAACTTTAAAATTGAGAATAAAAATGGAACGCTGCTACGTGTTCCCAGTTTATGGAAAGGTGGCATGAAACCAACGGGATGCGATATACCAAAACCCTTTTTGGAGGGCACACCAAAGAACTAGGTAGCAGACTAATCGGTTTCGAGAGAAATCAGTTGAGACCGATCATTGGGATGATAACTAATCGCTGGTTCATCGCAAGGCATCTTCAGAACATGGGCACGATGGAGGGTGGAAGAAGAAACTCCACTCTATGTGTTGGTTAACTGTGAATAGCTTAGGGTAATCCGCAAGGACACCCTCGTACTAGACACAGGCAACATCACCGACATCAAGGAGGTGGGTACAGGTAGGCTGATTCGCTTTGTGCATAAGGTTGTCTCCTGAACACATTCCTGTCAACATGAATTGTCCTTCGTAAGACCTGCGCAAAATTTCTATAAAGCTGAGTGGTCGTCTCAATCCCAAATTCAATTCAAGTTATTATCGTAAATATTTTGAAAGAAACGCGAAAAATTATTGTCCGGAAAGATTTAAAAAAAAATCTGTTTATTATATGTACATATATCAAATTTCGAAATTTAATTTATATAAAAATACTTCACTCAAATAAATGTAAGATTCGACTTTTCATTTTAAGAATGTCTGTTCAAAAAGTAACGAGACTAAAAAAGTAGATACCTAAAAAAATGTTAAGGGATAGGTGGGACTCATTATAAATGTTACTCAGTAAAAAACCCTAGTGCCTGTTATTGTCCCATGGCGAAGGACAGCTTACCCATTATACACTGTTTTTGTGTAATTGTGTGTTTTCTTGTAGTTCCCACGAGAATAAATTATGTTTACTTTGAAAAGGGTTGGTTGTAATGTTATTTCTGTGACCAATATACATTAGAAGAGGTGTCAGACAAGGCGACACAATATTACCTAAACTTTTTAACCAGGCCCTAAAGGATATTTTTTAAAAATTAGACTGGAAAGAAAAAGGTATAAAAATATGTGGACAACACCTGAACAACCTAAGATACGCAGATGATATCGCCTTGATAACAGATAAGAAAGAAGAACTAAAACTACAAAACTAAAACCATGACTAACACTGATGAAGGTATCAAAATCAGAATAGAACAAGTCGATGAATACATATATCTGGGACAAATCATTAAACTCAACAAAAAAAAAACCAAACAGCAGAAATCAAGAGACGAGATAGATTGGGTTGGGCAGCATTTGGCAAATTGAGCTACATTCTAAAAAATAAAAAATATCCACAATACCTTAAAACCAAAGTATATAATCAATGTGTACTCTCTGTCCTCACGTGGGCGGATGACCTGAAGAAGCACTATGGAACTAGATGGATGAACATGGCGACAAACAGGGAAGAGTGGAAAAGAATGGGGGAGGCCTATGTCAAAAGATGGACCGAAAAAGGCTAAATATAGATAGATAGTTAGAAATAATCGAAGATGTTCTGAATTGTTTACATTTACAATTTAATATAATTAATTTCAAAAATATACTGAATTACTTTTACTCATCTCAGAAATTTCCACTGATGATGGCTTGACGCCGAAAACGTTCGAGAATTTGCTTGTGATAATTTTAATTTTTAACATATTGATATCCTGCATATGTTTTTGTTGTTACTGGTGTGGTGTGCAATCATAATATTTTCTTACGCCAAAGTACAACAGCGACTATAAAAACATGAATCAATTATTTGCTACTTCTTGATTTTACCTTTTTTTTCATTGAATGCAAGTAGAGAAGACAATTACGTTTGCAAAATTCAAAATTAAATTCTAATACTCCATTAGCCTATAATGTGTGAAGGCTTATTTATTTTCACATATTTAAGTGAAATCCAAAACAAATATTTTGACATTAACCAAGATTACTTAGAATAAAGACGGTGTAGTATCTTTTTGTCCCTAACTGACCCAGGGATAAGAAAACTAGCTGGGACTGTTGTTTGCCAACATCTTCGTTATCTGTTCATCAATTATTTGTCTTTCTTTCGGTCGAAAAGGTAAGATAAACCGGACATTTTATTGCGGGAGCACGATCTCACCCACATCGATTTCATGTTCCACTAAATTGATTAATCCTGTACGTTTCACTGAGTTTTCGAAAAACATCTTTATATACTCCTATTAATCCAATTAAAATTTATTGGGTAAGGTGCTCGATGATTCTATTATCTATTAAAAATGTCGGTATCTTGTAGATCTTATATTGTTTACAAGACCTTTGTTTAGAGAACCAATTAAATTATGACCTCTCTTCTAAAATATATATTTTTGTAATTTAAAATTATATATAATAGAAACAAAGTTTGGTTAAAGAGATGCTTCTATTTACTTAAAAAAAAAATATTAAATACCTAGTTTAATTTTTAATCTAACTTACTTTCAACAATTTGCTCCACAAATGGACAAGTACGAATAATCCAATTAAAATATTCATCCTGTATTCATTTGTGATATTTTATGTAGATACGAGTGCTGTCTTGTAACTTTGTTAAGAAAGAATGTTTTTGTTGATCTAAAGTTTTGGAATTTTAGTTTACACCTAAACTAACCACAATGCCTTAAATTTCATAGTAAAACTTTTTGTAATGAAAAAAGAGTTGTCAAGGTAATAAACATAGTTCATTGATCTCAAGGCAATTGATTTTAACTAGGATATTATTAGTAGTTATATCCCTAGGACATTGATAATAGATGAGATAATTTTATGACAATTGAAAGCTCGTTCCTTGGTAACACCCCGAAGCCAAAGGCTGTTACCAAGCAACGAGATTGAGAAATTTGTCATAAAATTACGAGGCATATATCAATGTCCGAGTGATATTCGGCGGAAAATTTTTTGACAAACAAAATTAATAACTCAACACAACGAAACATTTATTTATTTATTAAAAGTATAGTTAGTGAAAGTTAAATTATTAAAATTTAATTTAACATTAGATTCGTTGCTGTTCTCTACTACAGAAGATCTATTACCACGCATAATATTTATGATCTTGTTGTGGTGTTCTTAAATGAGATTTAAGCATGGTTTTATAAAATTTTGATTGCTGTGACCAGTAATTTTCAGCAATTATTCTCCTACACCACTTATTGCCAATTCGCTAACAGCAGTTGATCTATTCGAGTGATTTTTATCTTTTTGTCCTTTACCTTCAAGCCATTTGCATCAGCAGTAGATTTGGTTCATTATCGTACCATTAGCCAGTTTAATTTTTCCAGTATCGATTTGGTTTTAAGAACAGTCGTGGTTAGGTAATATTGTCGCCTCGTTTTAATATCAGTTTATGAAAAAGACGGACAGGGCAGCTTTATTTTTTACTATTGGAAACCAACCATTTACTACTTGTACAGGTTTTAGAACCACCTTGGCACGATTTACTGAACAGCGGTTTGTATTCAATTTGTTGGAGAGTCATCATTATTTTTCTCGATTTGAAAAAAATCTACCAGACAAGCAACTGCCTCTTCTGCAGCAGCAATATGATTAAATTTACGAATAAGACCTTCGGGAGTATTTTCATCCCATAGCGATATTATTTTGTTAACGTCAGACAAATTTAACGAAACTGAACTGGACTTACGTTTACATGGATCTGCTTGTAGTTTCTTCCTAATTGCATCGCGGGCATCTCGGGCTGGTTTACACACTATATTGTTTAACAGGTCAATCATAATATTATAGTCATTATAGTACTTTTGCAAAAATTAACAAAAAACGTTCCACATTGTCTTTACCGTTGCTTCTTTAAATTCGGTCCCGTCTTTCTTTCTCATATATTTGTGACTGTAGGTTGTATTGCTAGAAATTTTTTCTTTGATTAGCGCATTTATACTTTGAACATTCGCATTGCCAAAACGTGACATTTATTTGGAATGAAGTTGTCAAACTCAATCGTGTTGTCATAGTGATTGATAATTGCACTGAATGCAATTATCAGTAGTAATAACCCAAGGACATTGATAATTGTCGAAACAATTTTATAACAGATTACGAAAGCTTGTTGCCTATAAGCAACAAGCTTGAGATAGATGTTAAAAATTTTTTGAGCATTCATCAATGTTCGAGGGTTATTCGAATAGAAATTTTTTTGCTGATTATGGATTTCCATCTAATTCATATTTTCTTACATCACAAAAGTCCATGAACGCTTTCCACACAAATTTTTTATTGTGAACAGTATTCTTCGGTATATTCGATGCTATAATTTCATCAATATTATCTTGAGTATCACAACCAAATCGTGACATATTGAAATATTTGAATTGTCAAAATCGAATTGAAAGGAAATGTAGGTATGTATCCATAGCAACATGACATGATTTAGAGAAAAGAACCCATGGGCTCTTTTCAGTATAATTTTGTTTTGATTGGTTGTGTTCGATCAGATGACCACAAATTGACAGATTTTATTGGATATCAACTTGAGCAAAAAATTTTCAGTAGTAATAACCCAAGGACATTGATAATTGTCGAAACAATTTTATAATAGATTTCGAAAGCTTGTTGCTTGGAAACAGACCGACGCCGTAGGCGGAGGTCTGTTGCCTATAAGTAACAAGCTTGAGATAGATGTTATAAAATTTTTGAGCATTCATCAATGTTCGAGGGTTATTCGGATAGAAAAATTTTTGCTGATCGTGACATATTGAAATATTTGAATTGTCAAAATCGAATTGAAAGAAAATGTAGGTATGTATCCATAGCAACATGACATGATTTAGTGAAAAGAACCTATGGGCTCTTTTCAGTATAATTTTGTTTTGATTGGTTGTGTTCGATCATATCAACTTGAGCAAAAATTTTCAGTGTAATGTTGACATAATTGGGTGAAATTGTTTCATATGACTCATAATGACAAAATTTGAATGGTTGTTAGAACTGTCAAAAAATTTTCAGCGTTATAATATATTTCGTTGATCTCAAGGCAATTGAGTAACTAGGATATTTTCATTTTAATTTAAAAAAAATTTATTAAAACATTGCACATTGCTGTACATTTATTTTTCATGGGCGGCAGTCGTAGATAAAACGTTGTACTATACATGTGTTAAAATGCATCATTAATATATTCGTGTGCTTATATAACTCGTGCTATGCACTCGTTTGCAACTTGCACACTTATATATTAATAATGCCTTTATCCCATTATGTAGTAAAAAACTATTATATTATATTTAGACTAAAGCCTTATTATTTAAATCAAAAAAATCTAATTTAGAACATACATAGATAAAGTCACGGCTCCCTCCCATATGGGTAGGCAGAGAACACTTCCCTCCACTTGCTACGGTTCTTACACAAATCTTTTGCTTCCTCTACTTTCATCAGTGCTCTCATATATGCTCTTCGGTTGTTGGTACACTTGACCTGGCCTTTCTTCAAAACAATGTTGATCTGATCGAGATCGATGTTCGCCGAGGTCGACCTCTACCGACTTGTCCATTCACACTCGCCTTATAAATTTGTTTCGTCAATCTTCCTTCATCCATCCTTTTTATGTGTCCAAACCATCTAAGCATTCCTTTATCTATCTTTGTAACCACATCTTCTTTTACACCACAGCGTTCTCTTATCTCACTTTTCTCAACTTTATCCAACCGAGTCACTCCGGCTATACTTCTCAGACTACTCATCTCCGCAGCTATAATCCTATTTTCATGCTTCTTCTACCAAACCCAACATTCACTACCATTCATAAGTGTAGGTTTTGTTGTTATAATTAATATTATTAAAAATATTGTCAATATAGTTTTATTATCAGTTCTCGCAGTCAAAAAAAAATCTTATTATTCAAAAGATCTTAAAATTCTGTATTAAAACTAGTATAATTTATAAATTGCAAAATTCAGGTAGTTTACCATTTTATTCAGTTTTTTGATTCTCCATAAAAAACAACTTGACCGATTTTGCTGAAAATCTAATCAGTTCCAAGTTGCGTAATTATGCGTCGAATGCAATTGGTCCCACGTCGATATCATTTTTTGTTCTCGAGATAATCGACACGAAAAATAATTCCGAACGCACATACGAACATAGGAACATACGCACATAGGAATATACGCACATAGGAACATACGTACATACACACACAGACGTCCACTTTAAAATTCGACTTTGGCTACTTTAAAATGTGGAGATATGTCTGCGCGCCGACGGTTTATCTGCCAAATATGCTTCGGTTATAATAAAAAGAAATAAAACTATAGTCCTTCAATATTTATATTAGAATTCAAACATCTTTTTGGCTGCCAAAATACAAAGACTGGAATTTGAATATAAATAAAATACTAATAAGTTAAACGAAAATTATATTAATTTTGTAGAGTAAAAGAAAAAAGAAATTTAGTGACCTTTCGATAACACTAATGAGGAAAATTTACTCTTTATTGTCCGAACCATCGGTATTATGCATATTGTTATTTAATAATCTAAAAGCAAATAAAAAAGACGTCCATCATTATTTACTTATGTTCAATGTTTTGAAGTTACTTGGTTAAGCTTAGAAATATTTTAGTCATGCAATGCCCCGGGCCACCGATTTTAGTTGTAGATAATTCCAGTTTCCTAACCGATATTCGTTTGATGTCAAAGAAAAAAATGAATATTCAAAAATGTGTCCAAACCCACACTGTGAAGATCAGTCCATAATTCTTCGGTAGACACAGGCGATTTTTTATGGATAGTTATAGGCTTTGTCGCTTTTGGGCTACCCAGATAACTACCAGTTATGAATAATACGATGACAAAAAAGGTTGTAAGGTTAAATTCAGGTGCTTTTCATTTTTTTTTTTTTTGAAAATGACAGGTTAAAATGTATTTTATGTTAATGTCTCTATCGTAACTTATTAATATTTAAAACGACTCCTTACCCAATACTTCAGGATACCGTTGTCGATCGTTTTTATGTTTTCAGTTAGATTTACAGTAGATGTCAACTAACAACATTTTTAAGCTCGCCTGTACATTTTTATAGAATACAACAAGGATCGCAATATTTTCTATTTTCTGTAAAAGTAGCACTAAAACCAAAATATATATACAGGGTGATTTATTAAAAATGTCCCATCTCTGAATTTTAGATTAAAGACCTCGAGATTCTGCCCAACATGCCTCATACAAATTTTGCTAGTTTCCGAGATACCGGGTGTTTAAAGTTTAAATATGGATTTTGATTTTCGCAATAACTTTTCATATTTTGACAATTTCTATTTGAAAATTGACAATTTTAATATCAGGTACTGTTGGTGTTGGTTAGGACGTTAGGTTAGGTTAGGCTAATAATAATTGGTATTAATTAATTTTTTTAGGGGTCCAAAGCCTCGTGATTCGACGAATTTACCTGGTTTATTGCAAATATCTCGGTTTCTATTGCAAATAGGCCAAAAGTAATAAGGACCAATTTTATAGGCAATTTTAATAACTACATTTTTTGTACAGGATTTTTTTCCGTATTTTTTTACATTTTTGATAAATTTTCAAAAAAGTTACTTTAGGGATAGTTTTTTATTTTTTAGGGGTCCAAAGACTTCCTTTTTCTTAATATTACTAGTGATACTACATATTAGTGATAAAAAACATGTCATAAAAATGTGGAGCCGTTTTTCGCAAAAGCCGCGATTGTAAATATTTACTATTACAATACTGTTACAATCCGGCCCTGTTTATTTGTCGGCTTTCGAGAGTCGATATCAACTAGGGTGCATATTAATGAGCGCTGTTTTATGCCGGTCCCCGCGATCTCGAACGCAGCATCTAGCGGCTTCCAGAAGGTAGAAGAATTGTTCCGGACTCTCAAGAAAAAGGTCGAATTATGATTTAGAGGTATAAAAACGACAGCGGCCGCGAAGAGGTTAGTTTTAAGTTAAAAGTGTTAATGTGTTATGAAATTTAAATAGTTGTAAAAGTTGTAATTAGTTGAATAGCTCAGTAAATATCTATGTGATTTATAAAAGTAAAATTTGTTGTGTAAAAGTATTGGAATAAAAAATGTTTTATTACTGTAGAGTTGAAAATCACCGAACCCAAGAATGAAGTAAATTTCGTAACAATACAGATCTTTTGAATCTTTTAAAATTGTTTTATCGATTTAAGATTTAAAAAGTAATTTCCAGTTTTTTCAGTGTAGCATTTTAGTTTTTAGGAGTCCATTCTGAACGGCCCGTCATAGCAGCCACCGAGATCATGATGCATTGTGAGGGAACCGAAAAAAAAGATCCTTATCTCTCTCGTCCTCTTGATGTTTTGATAAAACTACTAAACCATGTGATACTTTTAGGTGAGCTGCATTTAGAATGAAATTAACTGAAAAAATGACGGAATGATGACAGATCCGACCGTGTTTATTATCCAAATTGGCCGAGCCGATCTACTCAACTTTAAGAACGATTATCAAAATACTTCGTCATGTCACTTTTGATATTCATCAACGAATATCCTTTACACGGGGACGCATTCAGTTGAAGAAACTCTTCTTCTTCGATTTTCATTAGCCGATGGCTTTTTTAATGTAGAAAAGGGTCCGTGGTAGCCGAGTTTTAACACGTTTGGAAATTCTGGGATATACTTGAATGACGGCTGACACTATTTCTTAATTAGTGCAGGTAATCACGCAATTCTGTAAAATATTATATAACTTTTATTTTTATAGAAAGGGATGAGAAAGCTCTTTTGCCATTCGTAGGGAATTCCATCAGCCAGTAACTTGTTGAAAAGTTTCGTTAGGAACAGTACTCCGGTATCTCCTATTCGCTTGCAGAATTCGGCAGGGATATCGTCAGGGCCAGAGGCTTTGTTATTCGCCATTCGTTTGATTGCCAGAGTTATCTCTTCAGGCTTTATAATTGGGATAGGCCTTCTGTAGCAGGAATAGCTTGTGGTGCCTCACTAGGGAATACCTCATGTAGCAACTCTAATTTCAAACGACACACTCAATAATTCTTTGTTATACTTCAAAACAGTGTTGGGGATCAAAAAATTTCAAAATGTTTACAAACAATTTATTTTGATTGATAAAATTGTAGCTAAAACTATGTAAGAAATCTTTGCGTCCGTAGTTATCATATTGTTATCATTCAATTAAAAAAACAAGGTCAAAAATGGCTGTGAACTGAATCCTGTATTTATAAGACAAAAGAATCTATAGACAATAAAAAATCTCATATTTATTATATTCATAACAAGTTGGCGTCTGAATTGGTAGTTAAAAAAAATTAAAAAATAACATGTACGAGATGTTTATGTTATACTCAAAACAAATAAATGACTGGTGTTCTACGAAAAAAATGTAGATTTTATCAGAGAAATCGATTATCGAAAATATGAAGTCTTGACGTAAAGTACAAAGGTAGCTGGGGACCTTTTCCCAGAGGGGGGCTCGACTTCGACATGATGTTATTGTGAGACAGTGCCATGATTTTTTTTAGTTCTTATTAATAGAACAGTCGAACTGTAAATTGTGCTTCGATATAGACCAGGCATTACACATTAAATTTATTAATACATAAATGACTTTATTAACTTTCCTCTACTTCACTGAGAGTACTTTCGTTGGACCATTTTTGGAAAAAAACTGTACAACGAAGTAACAGAAAAACAGTTACATTCAATCCAAGTCCTTGATTTTGTCTCTTTAATCCAGAAACTCGTGTTCATTGTTCCATGTCTAGTATAACATTATCTCTGTTATGCAGAAGTCAAGTTTAATAACATATATGACCATGTTCTTGTATAAAATCAACAATTTTTTAAAAAAATTTATTTTATTTAAAACATTTTTTACCAATTTAAGAAACTAAGATGATCACAAAGATTTCAACTGTAGTAAAAGATTACCTATGTAAACCATTAAAAAAACCATTTGTTGAATTTAAAAATTAGTTTAAATCTACAATAAAAGTATATAGAAGAATGATGGGTAGAAACAAAAAAAGATTCTGCAGCAAAAATTAAATATCCTGATTAAAGACAATAAAAAAGAAATACGAGGATAGTTCATAAATTGTTGTCCCTAACATAGATGTCGTTGAATAATAAATGTAAATAAAGTGTCAAGCAAAAGCTTAATGTATGACATTAGTGTGTGCCAATTAGCATCAGCGCATCAGTTCGTGTATGTTAAATATTATTTTTTTTTCCATTGAGGTTTGCGTGATTTTATAAAAATGGACAAAATTGAGATAAGAGGTGCGATAAAGTACTCTGCCCCTTCGCCTTACTTGGCTAGTTCGAATATACAAATTAATATTAAGTATAACCTACTAAAACAGCCATGGAAGAGCCCTATGTTCGATGGCTAGTTTCTACCAGCAAGCCAAATTTTCGGAAAAATAAAATAAGAACTTACAGATTTAGAACTTGCGCAGGCTATAATATAATTTGTATAATCGAACTAGCCAAGTCAGTCCTTAGGCTTCAATATATTACAAGAGCAGTTTGATAAGTCAGTGACTTTTTAAATTTCTCGCGCAGTTACTCCAAATGAAACAGTGCTGCCGTCAACTATAGTCTATCAGTGGGCAACTTTCTAATTTTGAGCAAGCTACGTCATGCAGTTGGTATTTGATAGCCGTTCAAAGCAGACAACCTCGTGAATTTTTACGAAAATGGAAAAAAGTGAATTTCGTGTGCTGATTAAGCATTACTTTTTACGTAAAAAATCCATCACTGAAACTAAGGAAAGACTTGATAAATACTACGGGGACTCGGCACCATCAATTTCAAAGGTTAAGAAGTGGTTTACAGAGTTCTATATTGATCATGAAAGACATAACTCTTATCCGTGGCCCAATCGAATGTTGACTTATATCAATTAACAATTACTCATGTGGTTTGTGGTAAGAATTCCTTGCAACAATTGTTTAAAAATTTTATTGTATTGTAATGTACAAAGCACATAATTATTCACGCCCAAAAATTATAATATCAAAGGCGGTTGACTTTTTTTAAATACATTTTATACACCGAGAAAAATTATTACGTTCATGTCTTTTTCAAGCAAAGTAAATACAGACTAAAATAAATTGTAATGAATAATCAATTCAAGAAAGTTTTTTTTTTAGTTTCAAATTATATTTACCACTATAAACGTTTTTATAAATTGGTTTGTGTCCATGTAAAAAAAATTATTGATTCGTGTACAAGTGTATTCAGTGCCAAGTAAATTTAAAAAAAAGATATATTTCACACAGAAATGAAAAGAGGTACTATGCTAATATAGTTCCGCGAACAATATTTTGTGATTGTGCCATTGTTT
This sequence comes from Agelastica alni, assembly GCA_950111635.1. Classification (NCBI taxonomy): domain Eukaryota; kingdom Metazoa; phylum Arthropoda; class Insecta; order Coleoptera; family Chrysomelidae; genus Agelastica; species Agelastica alni. The sequence goes on from OX467710.1 coordinate 70,043,133, forward strand.
TCTCGTAATACATAAATTTATATCAAGCTCGGAGAACAATGCTTCACTTATCTGAAGAGATCACCAAGGTTGAAAAGTAATAAATCAAAAACTAATCTGAATTTATTAAAATTTTTAAAACCTTCAAAAATGAAGTATGCTGAAAGTGGTTTTTAAATATTATTTTTTTCCAGATTGTACAGACTGTCACGGTAATTTAGCTCCAATTAATAAATTTGTAAAAGATAATTTGCATACAAGATTTGAATAATGTGGCAATTTGTGAGGTGTGTTATCGACAAAAAAATAACACAGCGTGATAGCTGACTGTACTACACCAAAAATATCGCTTTTTATTGTTAAGCAATAACTTCTACTTTTCCAAACCATCTAAGCATTCCTTTATCTATCTTTTTAACCATATCTTCTTTTACACCATAGCGTTCCCCTATCTCACTATTCACTCAACCCAACCGAGTCACTCCGGCTATACTTCTCAGACTACTCATCTCCGCAGCTATAATCCTATTTTCATGCTTCTTCTACCAAACCCAACATTCACTACCATTCATAAGTGTAGGAACCAACACACCTCTATGCACAGCTGGACGTGACTTTTTTGACACTTTCTGGCTGTTCGTAAAGCTTTGCAAAAAACGTTTTAAATATAATTATCAGCTCGTTATTGGCTCGCAAAAACCGAAATACATTACGTACATATACCGGAAGTAGACTGTAATTTGCTTATTTTAAATAAAACCTGTATTTTAATAAAGTTACCCTAGGGGATTATCACATTATAGGGTGTTGCTACCTTACACTGAGTGATTTATGAGATATGACCATTTTTATCACGAAAAAGTGTCCGATTTGACACCCTGCATTATTATAATTAATGCAAATTTAAACATTGCATTATGTTTTTCTAGTATTGTGTATTTTTACCAAACTTGATCATGTTGTTAATAAAATGATTACTATTGTACAGGGTGATTCAAAACGTACATACATACATATAGTCACGCCTTTTTCCCTTAGGGGTAGGCAGAGACCAATTCCTTCCACTTGCTACGGTTCTTGCACACATCTTTTGCCTTCTCTAATTTTATCAGGGCTCTCATGCTTGCTCGTTAATTGTTCGTACTCTTGACCTGGCCTTTCTTCAAAACAATGTTGATCTGATCGAGATCGATGTTCGCCGAGGTCGACCTCTACCAACTTGTCCATTCACACTCGCCTTATAAATTTTTTTCGTCAATCTTCCTTCATCCATCCTTTTTACGTGTCCAAACCATCTAAGCATTCCTTTATCTATCTATGTAACCACATCTTCTTTTACACCACAGTGTTCTTTTATCTATTTTTTACTTTATCTAACCGAGTCACTCCGGCTATACTTCTTAAACTACTCATCTCCGCAGCATTAATCCTATTTTCATGCTTTTTTTGCCAAACCCAACATTCACTACCATACATAAGTTTTTTTTAATGAAAATAGTCGCAAAAGTGGTAGAAATTTCGTGTGGGCCGCAGACGGCCCGCACTGCGACTATTAGAAGGGGATTAATGAAAGGAAATGATTGTGGACCGGTTTTTTTAAAGATACAGGTCATAGTTCTCTGGAAAAACTGATTTTGGAAGCTTATTCCATTCCGTAGCAGCACTGTAAAAGAATGATACTTGATGGAGATTGGTCCTTGTAGTGTCAATCTTGAGAGTAAATGGGTAAGACTAATCAGCGTGCCAAATTCTTTGGCCGAATGTGGCCAATGGTGCTACAAGAGTTTTTATTTCTCTGGAGCATCTGCCATGGAAATATCTGTAGAGTAGTGACTGGTCTGCAACTCTTTTATGTTTTAGAGGGTGAAGGAAATCTGTAAAAGTTGAGCTGTTTATCAACCGAATGGCCCTTTTCTGAATGGAATCTAGAAGACGAAGAAAATGCATTGGTGCTGAACCCCAAATGTGCGAGCAATACTCCAGTAGAGGTCGGATTTGAGACTTGTACGTCGTCAACAGTTGATCAGGAGTAAAAAACTTTTTAGCTTTTCACAGAACACCTAGCCTCTGGCTTGCTGACTTTGCGATGTTTGCAACATGGTCATGCCAAGACATATTATTGAACACCGTAACTCCCAAAATTGAGATAGAGGGACTTGATTCAAGGGTATTTCCGGACATTGTGATAGAATGATTTGAGTAATTCACTTTCTTGGAAAACGTGGCGCTTTGTATTTTCTGGGCGTTGAACTGAACAAGATTGTTGGTTCCCCACTCGACGATTGCTTCAAGATCTCTATTGATGAAATCAACCTTTTTCTGCCTGAGTCTATTTGTATCATTTACCGAAAGTGATCAACATTTGAGACAACTGTGCTATCGTCTGCGAAACTGTTGGGGTTCGTGGTGGTTTTCAAGAGGTCGTTGATGTGTAAAAGAAATAGGGTGGGGGACAGGATGGAACCCTGAGGGACCCCGGCGTTGGTTTTAAACGCATCAGAAGAAATACCATATATTCAAGGCTATTGCACGGGATTCACCAAACTTCTCAATAGTGTTTGTCCAGAGCTGAGTGACATTAAGCCAGCAAATCTCCAGTAGACCGAAGTTTTCGAAATCCATATTGTCGGTCGTGTATTATCTTAAATTTCCTCAGATATTTGATGAGTTCTATGTTAATCACTTTTTTCATAATTTTGGATATGACTGAGAGCAATGCAATAGGGCGATAATTCGCAGGAATAGTCTTCTTTCCTTTTTTCGGAATCGGAGGAAGCAAAAGATGTGTGTAAGAACCGTAGCAAGTGAAAGGAAGTGGTCTTTGCCTACCCCTACAGGAAAAAGATGTGACTATATGTATGTATGTACAGAATTAAAGCGGAACCATGCAAGTACGGTTTGGTTCATTACGAGTACTAAAGGAATTTTTAGCCAATAGCCTACTTTATGTAAAGTTTTACTGCATTGTTTGTGTGACCTCAAACAACAACTGTAAAGCACAACTTGAAATACATCACTAAAAGTTGAAATAGGGGCAAATGCATAGAAGAACCATATTGAAACCAGTAAATCAGTGGAGAATACAGTCGTGATATGTTTTGATCTCCAACAAATCCTGCCCACTCCCTTTACTGACCACCAATAATGTCTACTATTTGCGCCAACTCTGGACGTATAACTCATATGCATACATGATTTAACCCAGTTCTAAATCTAAATTGTTCTAAATCCTGCTTGTTCTTTTAAAAAGAAAAACTTGAGTTTGATTATTAAACGTATGGTTAAAATCTTCATGTACAATTTGAAGATGTGACTTTTTAGGCTGATCGGTCTATAATTTTCAAGATCTGTATTATCTCCTTTTTTATGTAAGATAATAATTTGTGCATTTTCTCACTGCGATGGTGTTATCCCTTTGAGTACACATTTGTTGAATAGGATCTTCAGGGCTTTAATAATGTTTTGTCCACCATTTTTTATGTTTTCTATTACTAGACCGTCTTCGCCTGGTACTTTACTATTTTTCATGCTCGTTGGAGCTGCCTTGATTTCTGCTTCATCTATCTCAGGAATGTCTTCCGATCTTTGGTTTAGCACTTTAGGCATATTGGTATTTAACTCCTTGTTTGGTGTTGAGTATAGTTGTTTTGTAGAAAGTTTCGATAGTTGTTATTATGTCTCTTTTGTTCGTCATTATGTTTTCATTTTTGTTTTTGATTTTATATATGTCCTTCGTCCACATCACGTTTTTCTTTCTTAAAACTTTCAGGCTCCTGTTTACTTTTATTATGTTTTAAATGTTTTCTGCGTTTTTTTCTCTTTTATGTTGAGGTAATTTCTTTGTTGATATTTCTGTACTCCGCAGTAGTTTTATCTGTCATTTCTCTTCTCTGTTTAATTAGTGCCTTTGTTCTTTGATTTGGTTCTCATACAGCAAAAATAATCCTTAGGTAGGTTAGGTTAGGTATCATGTCAGTGTGACATAGGTCGCCCCTCCACTGCGACCTTTAGTAGGTTTATTGTGGCTCACCCCTAAACGTTACAGTTCACCGCACAATCCAACCCTTCTCACGAAGTTCATGATTGTATGGAGTGAGATTTTCTTGAAATCGGTAAGTTCTAGGTTGGTATAACCAAATATGTTGAACCTTATTCTTCCCAGGCCGGGGCATGAACATAGTATATGTTCAGCAGTTTCGTCTTCCACGCAGCAAAACCGACAGTCCGTTTGTTGATTTAGACCTATCCTTCCGGGATGGTATCTTAGACGACACTGTCCTGTAAGCAGTCTCGTTAGAATTCGCAAGTCATTTCTTGCTCTATTTTAGGATCTGCTTAGTTGCGTTTCTCGAGGGTTTAGGTAATAACGACTTCGAGTGAGTCAACTCTGGTATATCGGTCTAGTACGAGAGTATTTTCCTCTCTGTGCAAGATAATCTTTATTATTTAAATTTAAAAACCCACAGTTTCCGTTTATGCAGCAGAAAAGGACACTGCAGATTCTGCCGCACTTATATAAGTCACCGATTCTATTAGGTATGAAAAATGACAAAATCCTCCTGGATTTGATTTCTCCTATAAACCATTCATTTTATAACAACTTACCACACACAGAGGCTCCAAAAAAAACTACAACTGGTAGACCGATAGACACACAAAAAAGCAAAAAGGTTAAACTGGAACATTTATGAGGAACCGCAAGTGAAAACAGACTTTGTATTTATCGATTTTGATAATAAATGAATTTCCGCAGTGATCACCAGAGAACTACAGAGGCATAAACCTACTCAGCACAAACTACGAGGGCAGTTTGATAATTACAGAGTTCCGTTGTGGTCGTACCAGCACTAGTGACGCCGAACGTCCAGGTCGCCCAAAAGAGGTGATCACGCCGGAAATGGTCGATAAAATCCATGTAATGATATTGGATGATCGGAGAATGAATGTGCGTGAATTGGCTCATGCTGTAGGTGTATCTCAACTGAACGGGTACATCATATTTTACACGAATATTTGGACATGAAAAACTTTTTGCGAGATGGGTGCCGCGATTGCTTACACTCGACCATGAGCGCAATCGTGTGACCACTTTAAAAGAGTGTTTAGCGATGTTCAGCCGTTATCCGGACCAATTTTTGCGCCGTTTTGTTACTGTGGATGAAACATGGATCCATCACAACACTTCAGAAACCAAGGAACAATCGAAACAGTGGGTTGCTCGGGGTTAACGTGGACCAAAGAAGGCGAAACAGAGTCTGTCAGCCAACAAGGTCATGGCCACAGTTTTTTGGGATGTACGCGGTGTCATTCACATCGATTACCTCAAGAAAGGTAAAACGATCACCGGCGAATATTATTCAAAGCTTTTGAACAGATTCGACGTTGATTTGAAGCAAAAACGGCCGCATTTGGCTAAGAAGAAGAAAGTGCTGTTCCATCAAGACAATGCACGTGTGCACACTTGTCTAGTCACGATGGCCAAAATCCACGAATTGGGATACGAACTGCTACCCCATCCAGCATATTCTTCAGATTTAGCCCCCTGCGACTATTTTCTGTTTCCAAACCTAAAGAAATGGCTGGGCGGTAAGAAATTTGAATCGAATAAAGAAGTCATTACCGAAACAAACGCGTATTTTGAGTGCTTTGAAAAAACCTATTATTTGGAGGAAATAAAAAAATTAGAAAAACGCTGGACTAAATGTATCGAGCTAAAAGGTGATTATGTAGAAAAATAAAATGTTTATTTACGGAAAAAAATTTGTTTTATTCAAAAAGTCACTGACTTATCAAACCGCCCTCGTAACATCAAAAATAATAACAAGTAAAATAAATAATATTATAACTCTGTCAGCTGAACAACAAGGATTCAGAACGTACCGATGCAGTTTTTGTTGTAAGATAGATCGCAGAGAAGTTGATCGAATACAACAAACCAGCCTACATGTGTTACATAGACCTGTAGGAAGCATTTGATCAAGTTCAGTTAGAGAATGTTGTACATTTACTTTATAACAGACAAGTACTTAATACTTAATAAAAACCATGGAGAATTTATACAGTGCCAACAATATCCAAGTCAAGATCGATGGAGAACTCACTGAGCCAATCCCTGTAGAAAAGGGAATACGAAAGGGCGACTTACTAAGCCCACTTCTTTTCAACATATTTATGGACGAAATAATAAAGCAAGTGCGTGGACTTAATGGATACAAAATGGGTGACCGCAATATTACAATACTGTGCTATGCCGACGATGATGTACTAGTTGCAGAAAACGAAATAACAACAAGAAATAAAATTCAAATATCTCGGTATAGAACTATCGAAATATGGCGATATCGACACAGAGGTGAGACAACAAACAACAAAGGCACTAAGAGTGGCTGGATGTTTTAACGACACTGTATGAAAAAATAAAAAAGGCTCCTGGAAACAAGCGAGATAAATGTTCTACAAAAAATTACTGGAAAATTTCTACTTAAATTTGAAAAACAAAAAAAAAACTTAATTTAACTCACCACCTTTTAGAGGTGATATCTCGGAAGGAGGTGAGCTAAGGAAATTTTGTTGCAGGAAAGATCCATCATAATTTCATACGGGAATTATCTCCCGAATTTTGTAGCGTGAATTTAAAAAAAAAACCCTGTATATTATTAAGCTAGCACCGGTTATTTTTGGGATCACCCAATAAAACTTCGCACGCTGCGTATGTATTGCGTGATATGTGTGTAAACTTCCCCGTGACTTAAATGATTCTTAAAGTATTTCGTATGAGAACTTTACCTGCTTATCTTTGAATGCGGTAACCGACAAAGTTTGTCAAAACACTTTGGAACATTGACCCAAATATCCCGTCGATGCATAAAACACCACTGGAATTCTATCCCACTGTGAAAAAGACGACAAACAACAAAACCTCACTACCAAGCTGGCGCATTCCAATCAACAAATCTGGAATTATGGTTCAGAAGAATTGGAATGTCAAGAAGATATTAAATGTCTCACATTCGAGACGTTATTTATGATTCTTTAAAACAATTATTTCTTTGTTCTGGTCAGTTGTAATCCGGTAAATCCTTGACTGCGGGGCTGCTATGATTCTTTATTTTATTTATTACATAATGTTATAATCTAAATAATATACAGGGTGGCCAACCGAAAAACTCTCTCTCCGTCAGTCGTACTCTCAAAGCAGAGAGGTCATGACTCCATGATTTTTAATTTGTGTTGTTGATGATCTGCTTCCAAAGTGTTCTATCTTCTGTGTTTTTAATGATTGTTTGTAAGGATCTTCCCGTAATTTTCTTTACCTGGTCTACCCATCTGGTGAGAGAGCGACCCCTTGTCCTCTGGCCCTTTATTTTTCCTTGTATCATTAATTTTTCCATGTTGTCTCCTTGTCTTCTGTTTATATGCCCATAGTATTGGAGAATTCATATTGTTGACAGTCGATCTTTTATGAATAACTGATACATTTGTCCTCCGTGCTGTCCAAGGGATGCACAGTAGTCTTCTCCAGCACCAGAGCTTAAAGGAGTCAATTCTTTTCCTCTCTGCTTCTTTGATCGTCCAGCTTTCTACACCATACATGAATATTGCGAATATTAGTGTTCGTACAAGTTTTATCCTTGTGTTTCGCGATATTTGTCTGTCTTCCCATATTATTTTTAGATTGGTCATCGCTGTTCGTCCCATTTGTATGCGTCGTCTAATTTCAGGTTCGCAGTTTTCGTGGTTATTTATCAAGGCTCCTAAATATGTTAGGCCGAAAACGAATCAGAGCCATTTGCAAGAACCTCGTCAACATTTTATAAAAACGCTCAGACCCGTCGATTTTTGATTAAAGGAGCACACTCTTTTCCGGTTTTTTTGACTCCATTACTTTTAACCCCAAGCGAGGGTAAGAATTACCACAAAATTTATAAACGGCAATGGGGGTCGCATGATATGTCTTTTGAAAGCTCTGACAATTCTTTTTATAATAGTTTTTAAATTTTACATTTCCTCCCAACACTTTGTGCAAAATTACATGTTAAATTTTCAATTATTTTAATTGCTTACTTAGTACTTAAATGATTAAATGTTTAAACTGATGACCACCCGCTTCCATACAATAATAAAGATTTTGTTCAAAAGTATTTCGACGGCACTCAACGATTTTTTGACACAAATCTTCCAACGACGCTGTTTAAATGTTATAGATTTTACTTTTCAGATTTAAAATCTAATTTCTTAATAAGTAATTGGCGGAATTTTAAAATTTAAAGACTATTGTTAAGAGAATTGTAAGAGCTTTTGAAAGACGTCTTATTAGACCCCCAATACCCAAAAATGGACGGGTCTGAGCGTTTTTCTAAAATGTTGATGAGGTTCCTGCAAATGGCTCTGTTTCGTTCTTGGTTGGCCACCCTGTATATAAGTTATAACATTAATTCATTGCTGATCCCATATTTCTTTAATACTTTTTAAAAACATTTTAATTTTGGCTGCTTGGCTGCTGCCTTCTGCAGTCATATAATTCCATAATTTTTTTTACTTTAGTAATCATAATTCTGAACATTACCCATTGTTAAAATGTATTTAAAAAAATAATTGGCAGACACTGCCGACAGAAGTAAAAACTTAAAATTATTAAATAACAGCGGTTTTTTGGGATTTTCAAATTAATTTATAGGTAATTTAAAATCATTAATTAAAAAATAATCTAATAGAAGTGGGGTGTCAGCTCGAGGCCATCTTAATTCAATAGGGAAAAATCACGGAGTGGGCGACATCTATTATTGATCGTATGAACAAGAAACTAACCGCCGTTTGTTTATATGGGTGAAAAGTAAACTTTATATATTATTTTGAGCAATTTAAGCATAAAAAGTGTTATATTTAAACGATATTTTGTGAAGAGTTGTTAATAAACCACAAAATCCACACTGCTCTACATATGGCAATTTACAAACACATATCTTATCTAGCTTAATGGTAATATCATGATGGGATTGTAGAATTGTAGAGGATCTCATGCAACTTTTGATAATTTTTTCATGAAGACCGTCAGATCCACATCATTTATGTGGCTAGCCTTATAAACCCCTTCACCTTCCTTAATTTGTTGAACACGTTCACCCACATAATACAATATGTCCGAAATTGATATTTCGACTTTCATAGGCATTGCAACAAGAATTCCAGTGATAACAGAACTGAAAATCTTTGAAATCAAACCAAAATTAATACCTGGACACATCTGGTCTTTACTGGCATTTAACAAGAATCCAGCGACAATAAAACTGAATCGTCGAAAAAAAACCTTTAATCCAGCTTTAGTCCAATAGTTTAACACAAAAATCAACTCAAATCTCTGAGATAACCAAAATTACCTTCAATAAAACTTTGGTTTTACAAGTGATCAAATGTCAGAATATTTGTTCTTTACACCTCGATCCGACATTTTGTCATTAACAGCGCCATCTCGCGTTACGTGATTTATACACTTTTAGGGACATTTAACACAGAAATTGTTCTCCTTATCTCTACCCTTTATATTTTGACTTCTACTGACAGCCGCTGTCACCTTCTAAACTGCTCCACAAAAGTTAACCTTCCGCTACTTAATTTTTTTTTCTGCGGCGAATGTGGCCAGTGGTGGTATAAGATTTTTTATTTATCTGGAGCATCTGCCATATAAATATCTGTAGAGTAATGTCTCGTCTGCAACTCTTATTCTATGTTTTAGTGGGCAAAGGGTATCTGTGAGAATTGAGCTGTTTATCAACCGAATGGCGTTTTTCTGAATGAAATCTAGAAGATGAAGAGAATGCCTTGGTGCTGAACCCCAAATGTGCAAGCAATACTCCAGTAAAGGTCGTGTTTGAGCCTTGTACGTCGTCAACAGTTGATCAGGAGTAAAAAACTTTCTAGCTTTCCACAGAAAACCTAGCGTCTGGCTTTCTGACTTTGCGATGTTAGCAACATGGTCATGCCAAGACATATTATTAGACACCGTGACTCCCAAAATCGGGATGAAAGGACTTGATTTAATGGTATTTCCGAACATTGTGATGGAGTGATTTGAGGAATTTATTTTCTTGGAAAACGTGGCGCTTTGTGTTTTCTGGGCGTTGAACTGAACAAGATTGTTGGTTCCCCACTCGACGTTTGCTTCAAGATCTCTATTGATGGAGTCAACCTGCTTCTACCTGAGTCTTTTTGTATCATTCACCGAAAGTAATCGATAGGATGTGAAAGTTGAGTTAAGTGTGCTGTTGTCTGCGAAACTGTAAATGGGGTTCGTGGTGGTTTTCAAGAGGTCGTTGATGTGTAAAAGAAATAGGGTGGGGGACAGGATGAAACCCTGGGGAACCCCAGCATTGGTTTTAAACGCATCAGAAGAAATACCGTCAACTGCCACAAGTAAGAAGCGATCTTGCATAAAGCTCATGAGCCAGTGGCACAGTTTGGTTGGGAGACCGTAGGCAGATAATTTTCTTAACAATGCCTGGTGCTAAACGCGGTCAAAGGCTTTATATATATCCAAGGCTATTGCACGGGATTCACCAAACTTCTCAATAGTGTTTGTCCAGAGCTGAGTGACTTAAGCCAGCAAATCTCCAGTAGACCGAAGTTGTCGAAACCCATATTGTCTGTGATGAATTATCTCAAATTTCTCCAGATATTTGTTGAGTTTTATGTTAATCGCTTTTTTCATAACTTTGAATATGAATGAGAGCAATGCAATAAGGCGATTATTCGCAGAGATAGCCTTTTTTCTTTTTTCGGAATGGGTTGGACTTTAGAGTTTTTCCACATGGACGGAAATACTCCTTTGCTGTATGATAGCTTAAAGAGTCTACAGGGAACTGGGGTGAGCTCTTGAGCACAGTTCTTCAGGACAATTGTCGGAATTCCATCTGGTCCTACTGCCTCATTAGAGTCAAGATTTCGTAGGATTTTCCTGATAGTGCGATGGCGGATAGCGACCTCAGGCATTAATCAGTTTATTCTAGGTATCGTTGGGGGTTGTTTTCCATTGGTATCGAGGGTTGAGTTATAACTAAACATTCCGGCCAGCAGATCCGCTTTTTCCTTGGAAGATACGGCTGTCGTGCCGTCGGACCTCTCGAGTGGTGGTAAATAAGAAGTTGTGAAACTCTTATTTACGGCCTTAGCCAAAGACCAGAAGGTCTTTGATCCAGGAGGGGCATTGACAAGCTTATTGCATATTCTTGTGTCGTGGGATTCTGTGGCAAGATCAATCGTTCTATTGCAGGTGTTCCTCGCATGGACAAAGGCTTCTCGGTTAGCAATTGTCGGGAATTCGAACCAGAGTCGATATGCTTGATTTTTATCACGCACCGCACGGTTGAATTTTTGGTTGAACCAGGTTTGGGGTTGGAGATCCGTCTTGTACCATGAGGAATGTATGAGTCCATACCTAGCCTTATGATTTCGGTGACAGATTCTGCACATGTTGATGGGTCTTGTGAGCGAAAGCAGACATCTTTTCTTGGAAATGGTAGGTAAACGTTCCTCAGTTCATCCTATGGCTGATCTGTAATGCCAGACAATAGAGGTACCAGACGCGATTTTGGGCGGAGTTGTTTGTTTGGACGTGACTGAGATGAGTTTATGATCAGATTTCCCGAGTGGGGCGGTTATAGAGACTTGGTACTGGCTGGGATGTTTTCTGAGAAAGAGATCAAGAATTTTGGCGTGGTAATTGGGGTTATCGGGTATGCGGGTAGATTCTTCAGCTAGCTGGGTCACGTTGTGACTTATCGCAAAGTTCTCAGATTCCATACCGGCGTTGTCGGTGCGGTTGGATTTCAGCCAGTTCGCTTGTGAACATTGAAATTACCCAAAAATATAACTTCTGTGTTAGGGTGGTTAGTTTGCAACAGATCCAGCGTGTCGGAAAAATTGTGAAAAAGGTTGACGTAAGGAGGACGGTTGGTAGGAGAAAGATACAGACAGCAAAGAAAATTTAATGATTTTTGTAAGGTTAACTTGGACCACAAGACCTCTAGGCCGTCCTTTGGTTCTAAGTTCTCCTGTCTACAACAGGAAATATCGCTGCAAGTGTAAACACAGAGGCCGGTCTTAAATTTGAATCTAGTTTCGAGTTCGAACACAGGACACAAAAGATGCGTATTGTTGGAGGAGGGTTTGATTTGTGTCTCTGTCAGAGCCAATAAATGAGGCATGTTAGATTGCAGGTGGTGGTGTACTAAATAAATGTTAGAGTTTAGGCCTCGAATATTGCAGAAATCAATTCTAAAGCTGCTTTTTGGGGAATTATTAGCAACCGCAGTTGAAACATGTATTTTTATTGGACTTTTCATGATTTGAGGATCAGAGGAAGAAGAAAGAAAAATAAAAAAAAATAAAAAGAGCAGATATGTGGACTAGCTTCTACAGAAGAGTATCGGGATTATACACCAATTGATGTGGCAGCCTCCCAGAGCGTTTCCAATGGGTTGGGGCCACTGTACTTGGCGGCCAGCCAGCCAGCGGAACTGTTTTAATGCTGTACCCTCAGCCTCAGAGAGGCCTGACTAATGCATGGATGCTTCCATTCGAATATAAACCAGACCACATTTCACCCGAGGGATGTTCGGATGTTGCTGTAGGTGTCAGGAGATACTTTATTCCGCCATTCTTATGCCTATTCGTGTTCCAGAGTGAAATTTTTTGCGGTGAGAGCTTCAGCAGTTTGAACTGAAGGTTTTCTAAAAGGTACCCTATCGCCTAGTTGGGCGATGTCTTCGTGAATTAGGAGCTGCGGGTTGTCTTGGATTTTCTTACATTCCCTACAGAGAGCATTTGCACGGCGGAAATGGGCTGGTGGTATATTGCAGAGAGTAGGCAGCCAGTTCGTGGGTGTAGGTTTAATAGTTCCGCTGATTATTCTCAAAGATTTGTTGAGTTGGACATCTACTATTTTTGAATGGGGGCTATTCAGCCATGCAGGTGAACAATATTGGGCGGTGGAGTACACAAGGCCTATGACGGAGCAACGAAGGGTTTCGGCTGAGGCACCCCAGCTGGTCCCACTTAATTTTGATATAGTGTTGTTTCTTGTTCTCAGTTTGGCAGCTACGTTCGTCAAATGTATTTTGAAAGAGAGTATGCAGTCTAGGGTTACGCCCAAGTACTTTAGGTGTTTCTTATAGTTCAGACGGGTTCCATTGAATTCGATGTTAAGTTTGACATTTTGTTATTTAAATGGAAGCAAGATTATTCCTTTTTGTTTAAAGATAGTTTGAGTCTCCATTTTATAAAGAAATCGTTCATCGTTTTTAGGTCTTCATTCAATATATTTTCTGCAGTGAGAAGATTTTTGTATTTAAACCCTTGGAGCGGGTTGTAGGAAGGTCTGATGTGTAGAGGTTAAACAGAATTGGAGCTAGAACAGACCCTTGCGGGAGGCCATTGTTTAGCAATCCCTTTCTACTTGACTGGTCATTCATGTGAACTCGAAAGGTACGATTGCTAAGCATGTTTTCGACGAGATTGGTTATTGTTTTGCACTTGGTACTTTTGAGAAGCTTGTATATTATGCCTTGACGCCAAACTGTGTCGTATGCTGCAGTTAAATCGACAAAGACGACTGATGACTTCTCTTGTTTTTCGAAACCTGCCTCTATAAATGTTGTAAGGCTAAGAACTTGGTCTCAGCAACTACGATTTTTTCTAAATCTGGCTTGCTCTATGGGAATGTGTTCGTTGCTTGTCTCGGATATACGGTTGTAAATGAGTCTTTTCACCAGTTTGGAGCACGAGCTCAGTAACTTTCTGGCTTATCTTTATCTTTTCCCGGATTCAGTAATTTTATTTTTTAGTTTATCAGTTTTTCAGTTTTTGCCATTTTTAAGGATCTCGGAATAGAACTTGGCGAGCCAACTCTTGGTTCCAAGACCGCAATGGGTCAGGAGTTCTACATATATCCCTTCATAGCCGGGTGCTTTGCCAGTTTTTATTTATTTTATTGAGTGCTCTAATTCCTAAATTGAAAATGGTCCTGTATAGTTAGATTTTTCCGTGATCTATTTCTTCAACTGAGACAGTTCTTTTTTAATACTTATTGTCTGCTTTTTGTTGCTAGGTGCTCTGGAGGTTGAAACTATGTAATCCGCTATCTGGTTCGGAGTCACTGCTGGTTCGATTTTTACAGGTGGTAAACTTGAACCAAGTTTTCTTAGGAGGCTCCACGCTTTTCTACTGGAATATTTGAAATCAATGTTGGCCACAGTTTGAGACCATTTTTCTCGCACTAATCGCTGTACATCATTACTTTTATTGTGGTAACAAAGTTCTTAATGAAGATCATGAATCCCGAAGCAAAACGTTCAGAGTTGTCTAAGTAGAACGCAACTTCTGTTGGCGTTGCCAATGTTTTCACATGAGTTAAATGAAATTATCGTTTTTCATGCCTCGTCTTGCAGCTTCAGCTTAGAGTTTATAGGATTTTACAAGGAACTCGTTCTAAAAATAATAAAAAAATTAAATCTCTCTCTTTTAAAAGTGATGGGTACGTCATAAAAGGGTAAATAAAAATTTTGGGAAAACATTTTTAATTTTAATTTAAAGTCGTATATTGTGGTGAATCATGTTTGAAGTAATACATGTGTGTAATGAACCGAAACCAAATACGAAAATATTCAATTTAAAAAAAAATTTCGAACCCATAGAACTTTTTTCGTTACACAAACACTTAATGGATATTTGCCCAAGAAAAATTCCGTCGACTTTGCTTGTTACTAAATCAATATTTGGCACACTTCCTGTGTCAATCAGATAAACTTACTTTGAAGACGTCTTACATAATTCTTGTAGATATGTGTAACCCCAGATATTATTTTTTTTTAATTTAACTAAATAAAGTTAAGTATAATAAATATATATATATATATATATATATATATATATATATATATATATATATATATATATATATATATACATAGAGTCACGCCTTTTTCCCATGGGGGTAGGCAGAAACCACTTCCTTCCACTTGCTACGGTTCGTGCACACATTTTTTGCTTCCTCTACTTTCATCAGTGCTCTCATACATGCTCTTCGGTTGTTGGTAATCTTGACCTGGCCTTTCTTCAAAACAATGTTGATCTGATCGAGATATGTTCTCCGAGGTCGACCTCTACCGATTTGCCCATTCACACTCGCCTTATAAATTTGTTTCGTCAATCTTCCTTCATCCATCCTTTCTACGTGTCCAAACCATGTAAGCATTCCTTTATCTATCTTTGTGACCACATCTACTTTTACACCACAGCGTTTTCTTATCTCACTATTCTTAACTTTATCCAACCGAGTCACTCCGGCTATAATTCTCAGACTACTCATCTTCGAGGCATTAATCCTATTTTCATGCTTCTTCTGCCAAACCTACACTTATGTATGGTAGTGAATGTTGGGTTGGGTATATATATATATATATATATATATATATATATATATATATATATATATATATATTTATATATATAGTTAGAGATATTCGAATATCATATTTTTAAAACAATAAGCTATGTTGGAGTGTGCCGACAGTATAAATTTACTTTTTAAAGTTATTATTAAAATTATTTTGGTTGATCTTTTGCAGCTTTGGCCATGAGAGGCAAACCCTCTTGTAAATACGCCAGAGGCGTACCTATTGCTTATCCAATAACACACTTTAATTATGTAAAATATATAATTAAATGTAAACGCAAACAACAAAAAATTCCGTGTAAGACAACAGTCTACAGGGCCGGCTCGAGACCCGCATAATTAACAAGACTTATAATTTAACAACTTCAAGAAAACGCCAAACCAAAGAGAAGCAGATGGGAAGACATGGGGCGAAGATATAAAGTATCAACCCGAATAAAAGCTAGGATGGCGACGACTAATCCCATGAAAGGAGGGGTTTTAGTGAGTATAGCCCTTCACGAGAAGGGAAGATTCCCACACTTCCCTGGCAGGGAAGAACCATTGCGATGGCGTCCCTAACGGATTTCCCCTCCAACCAAAAAAAAGCAGCTTTGGCGCAGAAATTTAAGAGTTAGGATAATTTTCTTTGATTTCAGACAAGGCCGTATTTCTCCAATGGCTGCGTCATATGTAAGCAAAATAGGGTATATGCATGTATTTTTTGTATTTTGTAAAAAATTCACCGCCAAAAAAAAATTAAAAGTAAAAAAAAGTTTAAAATAGCCAACCGACACGGGCACTTTAAATGCCAGCCATTTTAGCGCGCTTGATGTGACTCTAACGGTGTCTCTGTTCCTGTTTATGCGTGTTTCTTAGTCTATGAGAAGGCTTTTAACAAGGTGCAGCATAAAAAGCTTAGGAAAATCCTTAAAGACGTTGGCCTGGACGATAGAAACCTCAAGATAATCATAAATCTCTACATGAACCAAACTGCACAAATCAAGGTAGATCAAAAGTTTTTAGATGGAGTACGAATCAAAAGGAGCGTCCGACAGGGTTGCATCCTTTCGCCATTGCTTTTTTACATTTACTCAAATAAAATATTTTAAAATGCCTTGGAAAATGGCCTTGAAGTAATTTTAATTAATGGCGTAAACATGAACAACCTTAGGTACGCTGACGACACCGTTATAATCGTGGACTCTCTGGAGGGTCTTTAGAATTTGCTTGATCAAGTGGCTACTAATAGTGCAGAATTTGGTATTCTTCAGGTACAGAACCAGCAAATCGATCGTGTCCAGTCATACAAATATCTTGGAAAGCTGGGATAATATGCAGGAGGTCTGTTCCCGGATTGAACAAGCCAGAGCATCATTTGTGAGGATGAAGTCCGTGTTGAGTTGTCGCTCTTCGTTCGCACTCGAGTACTACGTTACTACGTCCTTAGTATTCTTCTTCACGTGCCGTCTCCTTTTAGAAGGTTGGCTATCATCATGGCCATTCTTGCTTTGGATCCGGCTGCTCGGAACAATTCTATTGAAGTACAGTGATACCACTTTTCTAAGTTCTTTAGCCATGAAGTGCGTCTTCTTCCCACACTTCGTTTACCCTGAATTTTTCCTTGTATTATTAGCTGTAACATGCGGTATCTTTCTCCGCGCATAACATGACCCAGATGAGCAATTTTTCTGTTTTTATTGTGTTCACTATTTCTGCCTTTTTACCTACTCGCCTCAATATCTCTGCGTTTGTTAGCCGTTCTTTGTAGGTCCGAGCTACTCTGGGTTATAGCCAGGGTATCGTCGGCAAAACGGATATTGTTTATGAGTTCGCCATACCCTCATTTCCGCCGTTTCTTCAAATATAGCCTCTTGCATGATTTTCTCCGAGTAGAGTTTAAAGAGTAAAGGAGAGAGAACACATTCCTGTCTTACTCCTCTTTCAATCTTTATTTCGTTTGACATCTCCTCGCTCTCTCTAAAAACAGCTCTTTGATTGTAATATAGATGGCTAATTATTCGCATGTCGTTAAAGTCTTTAGTATACTCTTATGGAATTAAGGCGTGGACTCTAACAGAAGCTAGAAGCTTTTGAAATGTGGACGTATCGACGAATGTTAAAAATATCCCGGATGGATAGAGTGCGCAATGTGGATGTACTTACAAGATCTCAAAGTTATGCTCACACTTAAAAAACGAAAGTTGGTATACTTTGGACACATTCTCAGAAACGAAAAATACAGACTTTTCAAACCAATAATAGAAGGCAAAATATGTCCTGGCCGTCGAAGAATATCTTTGCTAAGAAATTTACGACAATGGTACGGTGAAACCACAAGTCTCTTTCAACGTTCAGAGAGGACAAGGCATATGGAGAAGAAGATGCGAATTCATAGTCTATGACAACACAAACAAGTAGAAAGGTTGGGTTGAAGATTATTGAAGAAGTAAGTAAAATTTTACAGTGTTTTTTATTTTCAACTAATACATTATCAGAAAAATAACTTCTTCCTTTGTAGAACAATCCAAAAAGCCGATATACAAGTACTGCATTGTGCCTAAGTGCAGAAATACAACAAGAAATGCACCCGATTAAGTGTTTTTTCTTGTCCTGACACAAGAAGGAAGTTTTGTAATATTATGAAATAAGACATGGTATCTCCATCAACTTGTTTACATTGTTGTGAAGATCATATCGACGTAAGTATTTAATCGGTCCCCTTCAAATTTTTTTGTTTTGTGCCACGCATATCTTAAACTTACACAGTTTTAAAAAGACAATATTTGTACAACCTGTGTCATGCGTTGCACTGCTTTCTAACATATTCTGTTACCTATTCATTTCACAATTTAATTTACGAGGGCAGTTTGATAAGTCAGTGACTTTATGAATTTCCCGCGCAGTTAATCCAAATGCAACAGTGCTGCCGTCAACTATAATCTATGAGTGGGCAACTTTCTAATTTTGAGCAAGCTACGTCGTGCAGTTGGTGTTTGATAGCCGTTCAAAGCAGACAACCTCGTGAATTTTTACGAAAATGGAAAAAGTGAATTTCGTGTGCTGATTAAGCATTACTTTTTACGTAAAAAATCCATCACTGAAACTAATGACTCGGGACTCGGTACCATCAATTTCAATGGTTAAGAAGTGGTTTACAGAGTTCCGTTGTGGTCGTACCAGCACTAGTGACGCCGAACGTCCAGGTCGCCCAAAAGAAGTGATCACGCCGAAAATGGTCGATAAAAACCATGAAATGATATTGGATGATCGGAGAATGAAAGTGCGTGAGTTGGCTCATGCTGTAGGTATCTCAACTGAACGGGTACATCATATTTTACACGAATATTTGGACATGAAAAAACTCTCTGCGAGATGGGTGCCGCGATTGCTCATACTCGACCATAAGCGCAATCATGTGACCACTTCAAAAGAGTGTTTAGCGATGTTCAGCCATAATCCGGACGAATTTTTGTGCCGTTTTGTTACTGTGGATGAAACATGGATCCATCACAACACGCCAGAGACCAAGGAACAATCGAAACAGTGGGTTGCTCGGGGTGAACGTGGACCAAAGAAGGCGAAACAGAGTCTGTCAGCCAACAAGGTCATGGCCACAGTTTTTGGGATGTACGCGGTGTCATTCACATCGATTACCTAAAGAAAGGTAAAACGATCACCGGCGAATTTTATTCAAAACTTTTAAACAGATTCGACGTTGATTTGAAGTAAAAACGGCCGCATTTGGCGAAGAAGAAAGTGCTGTTCCATCAAGACAATGCACGTGTGCACACTTGTCTAGTCACGATGGCCAAAACCCACGAATTGGGATACGAACTGCTACCCCATCTAACATATTCTCCAGATTTAGCCCCCTGTGACTATTTTCTGTTTCCAAACCTAAAGAAATGGCAGGGCGGTAAGAGATTTTAGTCGAATGAAGAAGTCATTACCGAAACAAACGCGTATTTTGAGAGCTTTGAAAAAACCTATTATTTGGAGGGAATAAAAAAATTAGAAAACGCTGGACTAAATGTATTGAGCTAAAAGGTGATTATGTAGAAAAATAAAATGTTTATTTGCGGAAAAAAATTTGTTTTATTCAAAAAGTCACTGACTTATCAAACAGATAATTAAATGGAGCATAAAATTATGAATTTGCAAGAAAAACAAAAAACTACATTAAAATTAAAGAAAGTTCAATGTCAAAAGGAAACTAAGTCGCATCTTTTTGCACTTTTAAAAAATTAATTTTTTGCTTAAAGAGAAATTAAAATCAAAAATTTTGATGGAGGCATAATTTTTAAGCAATAAAGTTTAGTAAAAAAATATTTTATCCTTATTTGAATCACATGCATAATCTACCTATTGGTATTTCATCAATTAATAAATTTTGCAGCAAAAAGAGATCAGTCTCACCTCCGATGCTCGTTTTATTTCATACCATTTGTTAGGGCCACGCCATTTATTTGCTCGAATAAATTTTACGCGACGCTCATGGATTTTTAATTTCAATACCAATAGCTTTATTCTTATCAGTTTTGATAATGTTACCAGTTTAGTTAGATTCTTTTCATAGGGAGAATCTTGCAGCACTCGTTCGAGGAACAGTTCGCTTTTGTAAATTTATCTGGGCGTACGGCAGTCCACCCGCCAAGTCGAGTAAAAAAGCGGCACGTCCGTACCATTCTTTTCTCGAAGCAGTCCAGGTCATTTTCGACTCCCTATAACTTCGTTGTGGATAAAACTGGAAGCAGTAACCAAGCAGGCATTGTATAAACACGGTATATTTTAAATTGATTTTAATATCTGGAGAAATTTGAGATAATTCATGACAGACAATATGGATTTCGACAACTTCGGTCTAATGGAGATTTGATGACTTATGTCACTCAGCTCTGGACAAACACTATTAAAAAGTTTGGCGAATCCCGTGCAATAGCCTTGGATATATCTAAAGCCTTTGAACACGTTTGGCACCAGGCATTGTTAAGTGGGTTATCTGCCTACGGTCTCCCAACCAAACTGCGCCAATGGCTCTTGAGCTTCATGCAAGATCGCTCCTTACATGTGGCAGTTGACGGTATTACTTCTGATACGTTTAAAACCAATGCCGGGGTCCCGCAGGGTTCCAACCATCCCCCCACCTTATTTCTTTTACACATCAACGACCTCTTGAAAACCACCACGAACCCCATTTACAGTTTCGCAGACGATAGCACACTCGTCTTAACTTTCACATCCTATCGATCATTTTCGGTGAATGATACAAATAGACTCAGGCAGGAACATGTTGATTCCATCAATAGAGATCTTAAAGCAATCGTCGAGTGGGGAACCAACAATCTTGTTCAGTTTAACGCCCAAAAAACACAAAGTGCCACGTTTTCCAAGAAAGTGAATTCCTCAAATCATCCCATCACAATGTCCGGAAATACCCTTGAACCAAGTCCCTCCATCTCGATTTTGGGAGTCACGGTGTCCAATAATATATCTTGACATGACCATGTTGCTAACATCGCAAAGTCGGCAAGCCAGAGACTAGGTTTTCTGTGGAAAGCCAGAAAGTTTTTTACTCCTGAT
This sequence comes from Agelastica alni, assembly GCA_950111635.1. Taxonomy (NCBI): domain Eukaryota; kingdom Metazoa; phylum Arthropoda; class Insecta; order Coleoptera; family Chrysomelidae; genus Agelastica; species Agelastica alni. The sequence goes on from OX467710.1 coordinate 70,064,122, forward strand.
CAACTGTTGACGACGTACAAGGCTCAAATCCGACCTCTACTGGAGTATTGCTCGCATATTTGGGGTTCAGCACCAAGGCATTCTCTTCGTCTTCTAGATTCCATTCAGAAAAGAGCCATTCGCTTGATAAACAGCTTAACTCTCCCAGATACCCTTTACCCTCTAGAACATAAAAGAAGAGCTGCAGACCAGTCATTGCTCTATAGATATTTCCATGGCAGATGCTCCAGAGAAATAAAAACTCTTGTACCACCATTGGCCACATTCGGCCGAAGAACTCGGCACGCTGATCAGTCTCACACATTTACTCTCAAGCTTGACACTACAAGGACCAATCTTCATCAAGAATCCTTCTTTTACAGGGCTGCTACGGAATGGAATAAGCTTCCAAAATCAGTTTTGCCAGAGAACTATGACCTGCAACTTTTTAAAAAGCGTGTCCACAATCATTTCCTTTCTATAATCCCTTCCCCTTCTAATAGTCGCAGTGCGGGCCGTCCGCGGCCCACACGATAGGTCTACCCTTTTTGCGACTATTTTCATAAAAAAAAATAATTTTAAACCACTAGTTTAAGAATTATAACTAGTCAAAGTTCCTTAATTTTGTCACTCACTGACTGACCGATCATCAAAACTCTAAGGCACTTCTAGCAGACTTAGAAGCTCTAAATTTAGAATACAATTAGTGTTTAGTGTATAAATCATGGAAAAACTAAAATATTTTGCAATTTCGGTCCAGTTTTCTAGATACACCAACTGCATAAAAAACTTTGTAATCCCATATAAATATTATAACGTTACATTTGCAGTGAATGAATCAGTGTACCCGTTTATGTATAATAAAGGAAAAAAAGTAGGACTATCTACAAAAAGAAATGAGATGTAATTAAAAACATAACTTGTAAAAAACACCAAGTCCCGCAACTCAGTTCTTCTACCGTAAAAAGTTGTGAGATCCATGTAATACCAAGTCGGTTAATTTATTCAGTCCCCACTTAAGAGACCTTCTGTCTTAAGTTATTACGTAATTAGCTAACCTAACAACATCTTATAGTGACCATATCAATATTAAAAATCTATTATGTTTTAAATAAATAGATCGACTTGGCAATTTTTCTTGCTTTCTATGCTCTGTGTTGTTTCGCTAATACTGGTACAAAAGATAGAGCAGAAAGGTACTCACGGAATAAATCCTCTGGTGAAGCATACCTACCCACTTTTGCTCCAGATTGTATCGTGCTATCAGAAATTCCTTTATAATCATTGCTATGACATTTTTACCGGATATTTCACACTGGCGAAGAGCTTGCCGCTTGCCAAAATAATATTCTGTCCATGAATGTTCCAGCAACTTTTTGCGCACAATCCTCTTTTTAAGTGCAGTAGGAAAATCTTGGTGGTCCGGAAATGCAGAAACAAGCATTTGTTTCCATTCTATCCATGTAAATCTGTAATTATCAAGTTATTCATACCACTCTTTTGCTATACCCTGTAGAAGTGTTTGCACATAAAAATTTCGTCCCAGTAATTTATTTGTCCAAGTTGATCTATTTTATCGAGCCATTTGCTGCAGCTCTGTTTACCTACACCTGGATTAAATTCTGGTATAAACTTTGAGTTAATAGTTGTATTATTATAGCCATAATTGCCACTTTGATCTAATAGGTGGTTAACCAAATCTTCCAGTTGTTAAATTCGCCTCCGCGAATCAATTTCTTGAGTAACTGAAATAACACTTTCTGACGTAACGTTTGCATCTTCTTTAGCCATTTCAGTCACTTGTCTATTTGTTCTTGTTTTTGTCTGTTTACAAGAATTTCTCTAAACTGTTGACTTTTTTCAATAACACGTGGAGGTTTTAAGCATACAGGTTTAGGTACATGAACGTTTTTCTTACTTACAATAATTTCTGTCTTGGACATTTTATTATTTCTCCTTTGATAACGCCCAGTAGAATCACTTCGAGTCGACGAACTAAATGAATCCGATTCACATCTCAAAGAATCACTTGAACTACATCTATGCCTTTTATTTTTTTCATTTTTTTTAAATTCACTTAACTTAAAGCGCTTTTTATTACGACTACAATCACCACTTAACTTAACTGTCACTAAATAACTACGAATACACTAATAACTACTTCGGTTAGAGCGTATATATCCCATCGATGCACTATAAAAAGCTATAAAACTCAAGGGTTGATTTAAAATAAAATAAACAAATATTTTATAAGTACAATTTATTCTCTCCAAAAACAAGACTGGACTCGTTGTTTCTAGGTGGCACACCTTAACATCCCCCACCCCTCCTTTAAAATGTCAATGACCTTGTTATTCATCAAATGAAAACGTAAGAAAAATGCAAACAAACAACAATTTATTCTATTGATTTATTTTGCAGATAACATTAAACATAGCTAAATAACCACAGAAACTAAAATGAAGTTAATTACAAACAGTTCCTTAAATGTATTTACAGTAACTGTTTAAATGTGTTCCGTTATTTTGTAAGCAATAATATAAACTATTTTCAAATTCTTCTCGAACTCTGTGCAAAGTTTCGCTAGTAATTCGTTTACATTCTTCAGGTATTCTAAGCTTTAGTTCTTCAATGTCTTTGGGAGTAGCTTTTTAAACTGATGTTTATAAATAGCTCCACATAAAAAAGTCAAGCGGTGTTAGATCTGGAGATTTTGCCGGTCATTCTGTAAAACCACTTCTGTTAATTCTTTAAGTGTTCATTTTGACAATAAGTAATTATTTGGTTAAAAAATTTACCATTTTCTAACACCATGAAAAGTGAAATGTCATCGCCGCGCGAGAGGGCGTAGATGTGTAGTTGATTATAAGTAAGTTTTAGTCACGCTGCTACTTACAGTAAAAAAAGGAACATTTTAAAAACAAAAAAAAATTAAAAAAATTGGTGCAAAATAGGGTTGTGATAACGGAGTGTTAAGTTCGGCAACAGAACTTATGTTTGGTTGAGCAACTTTTTTAAATGCTTTACGGCAACTTAAAATTGCTACAGGTGTAAGAAAACGAAAAAGAAAAAGAACCCCATAGAACCGGAAGAAGACCTGTCAAAGACATCACCGAAAAGTTTGTCACGTGCCTATTTTTTTTTCCATTATTAATTGTGTCTCTGATAGTCTGGTACTCGTAAATAGTTTTGCATACCGTATTTTGTTGTAACTCAAGTATATCATTCGTTGTAAATAGCGTTGCATACCTAGTAGTGATAGGATTTAATTATTAATGGCTGTGACATTTTTGTTAATCGATGGAGTTGGAGTGGGGGGTCTTTGTTATTAGATTTTGCCTTGATTTTTGGCCTCAATTGTCGTGTGTTGTCAGCTATATTATTGTTTGGTTTGCTTTTCTGTGTGGATGGGCTAGCTATCAACACGGACGAGCGCGATTATGAGTTGGGAACATAGATTTGCGAAGGTTGGCTGACGCGTGTCCCGTGTCATTTTTCTGATATCTGGCCTGGGAGTGAGTAGTTTAGGAGTCGCTTGGTGTCCGTCGTCGAAGTCGGGTGAGAGTTTTTGGAACGATTTGATATTAACACGTGAGCAGAACTTCTACGGTTTTTTCTTTCATATCTGGCTGTATTTGGGCCATCTTAATTGGATTTTGAAGAAAAAACATTTAATTTTTAACTTGACCATTCTATCTTGCCTTTGTGGTGGATATTTTGGATTTTGGTGTCGAGTTAAAATATCCGCGTGCGGGATCTGATGGAGGGAAGCCATTGTTAAGTAGCAGATGCAGTTTCATAATCAATCCGGCTCCAGGAGTAGGCCATAGGATTAGTAAATTCGTATACCTAAAGGTTACAAGTGTTTTATTTTAGAATATTTAAACGACGTGATTTGTTTTTGACACCGCGATTAAGTTTTGTTTTAATTTATTAATATGGTACACTGTTGAAAACTATTTATTGCATTGGATAATATGCCAAGGCTTAACTTTGATTAAAGTAATATTCTCAATAGTTCTTTGTGTCCAAGTAAGAACGTTTATTCATACTTCTTTGTAAATATCCTACAATATTGCTGTTTTGAAGGACAGCCATCGTAAAAAGAAATATTTTTAATTAAGCTCGATTGTTTTAACAGTGTAAATCTTTATGTAAATGAAAAAGAAAAAAAACGTGATTGAATTTGCAGCCGTACGTGAACGTTGAAAAAAAAGTATTGTTAAAAATTTGACTTGTATACGTTTTTTTTTTTTTGGTAACCTGATAAGGTTCGTCATTTTTACCTTTGTTTTAATTATTTTATGGAATCGTAAACTTTGGATTTTTGATTTATTGTTGTCTCATAAAGTTGTAAATTTTGAAGTTTCGATTTATTGTTGGCTGTTAATTTTGATTATATGTGTTATAATTTTGTTATTGAGCTGTGTATTTTAATTTATTGTGTGAGTAAAGTATTCAATATATTTTTGCTATAATTTTATTTATTTGGTTCACCATAATCTCAGTTGTTTATCGTGTGGCTCTGCTAGTGCCTATAAGACCTAGGGGTTTCCGGCTTGAACCGTCTAAGTCGGTGGCGCGGCTCACTTTTATATTTTTTTCTTCTACCCTCTACGGCTGAGCTCGGGCATAATTTGCCAGTAGAGAGACCGCTGGCAGAGTACTCTTTAGAGAACGAAAAAGACGTGGCAAGTTATTCCATTCGTTTCGATTCAAGAATGACAGATATTATGCCAGTTAGGTACGACTTTGAAATGCAGTTTGAAGTGGTTATAAAGAACCACCAAGTTTGCACAGAAAACGGACTTCAACTAGGAAGGAATGCTTCAATGTGGTGCACTGATAGATCCAATAGGGATAAAAGGGTTGGAGTGGGCGTTACAGGGCCGAATTTTAGGCTCTCAAAACCCCTTGGTAACATCCCAACCATCTTTTAAGCAGAATTATATGTCATAGAGATATGTGCCCAGGAGTGCATCGAAAGAAACACCCGAAGGGCAGATATCTATATTTTCTCAGATAACCAAGCAGCACTAAAATCTCTGAAGTCATACATTTGTGAGTCTAAGCTAACTTGGGACTGTAAACAATCCCTGTGACAACTGACAACAAACAATCAGGTTACTCTCATGTGGATTCCAGGTCATAAGGGAGTTAAAGGCAACGAAGAATTGTGATTGATATTTTGGTTATTGGGGTCGAGTTAAAATAACCGCGTGCGGGATTTGATGGAGTGAAGCCATTGTTAAGTAGCAGGTGCTGTTCCATAATTCAAACCGGCCAGGAGTAGGCCACAGGATTCGTGAATTCGTGTATCCAAAGGTTACAAGTGATTTATTTTAGTATATTTAAACGACGTGACTTATTTTTGACACCGCGATTAAGTTTTGTTTTAATTTATTAATATGGTACACTGTTGAAAACTATTTATTGCATTGGATAATATGCCGAGTCTGAACTTTGATTAAAGTAATATTCTCAATAGTTCTTTGTGTCCAAGAAAAAAAACGTTTATTCATACTTATTTGTAAATATCCTACAATATTGCTATTTTGAAGGACAGCCATCGTAAAAAAATTATTTTTGAAATAAGCTCGAGTGTTTTAACAGTGTAAATCTTTAAAAATACTACTGGGTGTTTCTGTTCTTGGATCATCGATGTAACAGTTGCGTCTTAATGAAGTTTTCAATTGGTTACATAGTATTGAGTTTTATTTTATCAACTTATCAGTTATTATGTGCTTGATCTAAGCGTTTTCAATAGTTTAAAAGTAACAAATTATTTTTCATTAAATTTGTACCTGCTCCAAGTTGAATCTGAATTTATACATTACTGAATATAATTTATGTGGTTATTGTGAGAGTTTCAAATTAATATTTTTGTTGCAAGTCCATTTATTTTGTATATTTTTTTTTGTGTTAATCTTTTGCTATCAGGAATTCTATATAAAACCAATTATTTTTAAAATTTTAAATATTGTGAACATTTTTTTTTGTTGTTGTTTTTTAATTCTCTTTTGTACATCATTAGGTTTTTATTATTGTCTGAAAGATTGCTACAATTAATTTAAATATTATTTTAAGAAAAGTGTATTAAATTCGTTTAATCCACTTTACGAAAATACAGAATTTGTTGTAAAAAATCAGAACATTATTTTTACTTAATTAATATATTGCAGGAATTGTAAATATAGTTTTATTTATCTAGTTCACCATAATTGTTTGTTGTTTATCGTGTGGCTCTGCTAGTGCCTACTAGACCTAGAGGTTTCCGGCTTGTACCGTCTAAGTCGGTGGCGCGGCTCACTTTTATATTTTTTTTCTTCTACCCTCTACGGCTGAGCTCGGGCATAATTTGCCAGTAGAGAGACCACTGGCAGAGTACTCTTTAGAGATTTAAAAGACGTGGCAATCTCATTGGCAAAAAGTGCCAGGACAAAGTCAAGCAAAAAGGCTAGTAAGTCTTTCGCCAAGGAAAGCTAAACAGCTTCTCGAGTTGGACAAGAAAGACTTGAAACTGGTGACGGGACTCCTCACTGGTCACTGTCCTCTAAGGTGTCACCTAAAAAAGATGGGTAAAACAGAGAGTGATAGTTGCCGCTACTGTGAGAACTTCGCTGAAACTACAGAACATTTTCTGGAAGGGGCCTTAGCTCCCAGAAAACTGATAAACTTTGCACGAAGTCTCGGAATCCCGGGCCTCGAATGGTTTAAAGATTATGCACAAAAGATCTGATAGGCCGAATTGCTTGAGAGGCAGCATAGCCTTCACGATCCCCTTCCATTTGGGGATATATTTGGTTTGGGATAGGCAGGAGTTAGGATGTTTGTTTTTTAAAGCTTACAACAAATGTTATCACTTATTTTGATACTTAAATCACAGTGCTTCTTTGTACAAATTAACACATACCGTATGAACGAGGAGATAAACAGAAAGCTGACCAAACACTTTTTTTGTTTGTTATAAATTTTCTCATTGTTAGTAATTAAGCATTCTTTCGATTATACTGTATATGTTAGTATGTAGGTATTTAAATTGTAATAAAAGTATTTTTGGAAAGAAAAAACGAAATTTTGTATTTAATTTTATATTACGTTTTATGAAACAGAAATAATTTTTTATCAATGTCAAAATATTTAAATAGCTGTAGGTGTAAAGAATATTTTAACAGAAAAGGGGGGTTGTGTGTACTGTGATATACATACATATTTTAATGTTTCCATGTTTTTAAAAAGTTTTTAAAAGATATAGTTTAGTTACAATTATATAATTTTTATTTAAATGTTCATTGTTGAGCTGTAGTCATGTTCTCTTCATGTTTAGACTTTAGTAAACAAATTTGTGACAAAAATTTCTCCCGATGATGGCTGGACGCCGAAAACGTTTGGCTTGTAATAATTAAAAATTTTTGCTATACTATAGCCTTTTTTTAACTATTGATATCTTGTATAAGAATATTTTTCGGACTTTGCATGCAATATAAACATTCTTGTAAATTGAACAGCCGAAACTCGTGGAATTTTTTAATTTGATTACAAGATTTATTCGATAGCTCATTAATTAATCAAGAAAATTCAAATTCGACGGGTTTCGGTATTTTTTATCAACTCGGTATACGAATTCCGCTTTATCGTACTTCATACCGAGTAGACTTCAAAAGCTAATAACACGTTTTCTACTTTCGACTAATAGCAACGGTCCCTCGAGTTCTTCTCGATGGTCCTTAACTCTCTTCTAGATGGCGCACAGGTGAAAACAGATGAAGAACGTTTTAACAGCTACTATGATACTTGCTTAGTCGATGTTCTACTGTTTAAGAATAGAGTGTGCGCGCCGCGCGTTTCAAGGTGACAATTCGACGATTTTACGCATAAATATCACGATACGATATCAATATTTGTGATTGATAATGGGATACGAAAGCACGATTACATTAGGTACGTAATAAACAAATAAGAACTCGTAATTTAACAACATGACGACGTAGAATAGAAATAGAAAGCGACGAATTTTAACGAAAAAGCTATCTAACTTTGTTTTCCCGAAAAATATAAGATGCAAACGCCACCCGATGATACCGCGAACGAGGAAAAACGACAAATGTCACCTAGCAAATATACAGAGCTGGACAAGAACATAGCGACGGCTCTTTTACAAGAAAATTTCATACAAAGAAGCATTCAAAATGTAGCGTTATCACTGCAAAACGCTATGATGAGCTCGCTCCAACAAGCTGCATTTCTGCCAGTCAACTCGGCTGCGGCCGCCGCATTGAATCTTCAAGCCCTCGAATCGTACCTCACCCTACAAAGACTGACGACAGTGTCGGCCAACAACAATCCTGGAAAAATCGACATTTTGAAAATTGCCGCCAGCACAGCCAAAATCGGCGAAGAAACGGTCGGCACCAGCGAAGAATCGGTAACTAATACCAGTCTAACCGAAGATGTAGATCTAGCTGAAGAAGTGGAAGAAGATCTAGCGTTGTTGGATAACGAAGAAACTTTGAGTAATGTTTCGGTGCCCTCGTCGCCGGTAGATAACACTTATCCCAGTTTAATTTTGAATTCCATGTTTCAACATCCCGAGAATTTGGCTTTGGTCGGTTCTTCTTCGGTTGTGACCACCACCACGGGAGCTACCAACGGTAGACAGAAAGGGGGATCGAGGCCGAAAAAACAGTTTATTTGTAAATTTTGCAATAGACATTTTACGAAAAGTTACAATCTTCTCATTCACGAAAGAACGCACACTGACGAGAGACCGTATTCCTGTGATATTTGTGGAAAAGCCTTTCGCAGACAAGACCATCTGAGGGATCACAGGTAAATTTTTCGTGCATACCTATATATTAATAAATTTAACATGACTTAATAGGAAAAATAATATTTTCATAATATTAAATTACCATTCTCTTTAAAAGATGTTCCAAATAAAAGAATATTAATTTATTTATTTATTGTGTTTGTAAACATTCATCAATTCAATTATTGTAACTAAATATTACCCCCCTAAAAATGACTATTATGGCACCGCAATATGCTCTACCTCTTTTTCTCTTTTTTATTCAATATTCCTTTATCCTATCAGTCAGTTTTTTTTTTGGTTTTTACTTCTAGATTTTTCCTACTTAGTTTTTTTAATTATTAACCATTTTTAAATACTTTTGATTTGTTTTATGTTTAAAAATACATACAGTATAACCGATAGTAATGAATGTAGTCTTCTGTACATTGAAGAGTCGAAAACATTATCTGGTAGTGTTAGATCCGAGAAAAAGGGTGTACGTTTATGTACTGCGACGAATTTTCTTTAGCCACGCGTTGGTTATTGACAACGCATAATATTCAACAATATATTACCGAGCCCACCCCAACCCGCAAGGGGTACTTGATTTTCGAACACGAATATCACCTATAATAAAGACTTTTTCGATGAATGAACCACACGAAAAAACTGCTCCCGATCCAAACTGAACTGCTCCGTGGTCAGATCATCGAAAGGTGCATGCAAAAATGAAATAATTGTTAAACAATAGCTGTCGCGAATTGCATTTGAATAAACTTTGCGGACTGCGGTGGGCATGGACGCGCATGCGCACTTCGCCTGCCTGCGACGGAAAACCTACGAATCAATTGTTTAACAATTATTTCATTTTTGCATGCACCTCTCGAAGATCTGACCACGGAGCAATTTAGTTTGGATCAGGAGCAATTTTTTCGTGTTGTTCATTCATTGAAAAATTCTTTATTACAGACGATATTCGTGTTCGAAAATCACTATCTATCGCGAAGTGCAATTGAATAAACTTTGCGGGCTGGGGTGCGCTCGGCCAATATATTTCTTATCATTGATTTAGTAAAATAATCCACTGTTTATTATATTTAAATGGGAATTATTATAAAGTTGTTTAGTCATTTTAAAAATGGCTTTTTACAGCCCGAAAAATTGTTGATTTATTGTTAAGTCGATTTAATCGATGTGATTTCTGAGGGCAGTTAAATTATTATATTTGTTATTCGCAAGACGGTAAAATAAATCTAGATATAAATAACATTAATTGCGTAATGTTAGCAAATCGTGCGATACAAACTAGTCTTTAGTTATTGGCTGATATTAACAATAAACAACAACAAATAGGTAGACTAGATAAATTGTAGATAGTTTCGTTTATGACAGGCAACAATTATTTATTATTGTTGCTATTTTTCCGTTTTAACAGTTTTGTTTTATTAGCTTTGTCAATCAGTTTACCATCAGTATTTAAACAAAGATTTAGATTATTGGGAATTAAAATAAATAAAATGTAAATATTAATAAACACATAGCAGATGGCGGACTTTTTTTTTTATTCTGCAACATTTATACAGGGTGATTCATTAAAAAGTGGATATGCGTTGAAGAAGCCTGGTCGCAAAATGTGGAGATTAAATAATAAAATGTGAGAAAAATGGTGTTTTATTTAAAAAATTTTTCAATGTTTTCTATTATATTCTGTAAATGCTTTATAACATGAAACTTTGTTAAATAGTATCCTGTTATTACCAGAGGCGTACGATAATTATTTTATTCTGCATTTACCCACATTCCTTCGATAAAATATGACGATCTGAACAATTAACTGTAAATATGTCAAATATAACGTATGTTAGTAAAAGGCTACATTTAAAAGGCACTTCTGTCAATGACGTAGAATTTAAAATAGTTAACATCAAATTAAAATTGAAAATATCAGTGATCTGGGTGCGACCCGAGAGGTCCACACGACTACTATTACAGTAATACTAGTACTCTTACTACTATTTTAAAAAAAGATTTCAAATTGTTTATAACGAATTCTAATTGTCATTAACAATATTCTGTTTATGTCAACCGTATTCTTTCAAACTTTTTCTTATCATTTCATAAGCGGGAGCTATTTTAAATTGTTTGTAACAATTGAATTTTTTTTTTTAATTATTATTATCAATAATCATTTGTTAGTAACAATATTTAATTGTCATAAAAAATGCTTGATCATTATTAACAATAAATTTTCACTGCTTTCTCTGCTTTCTCGACCAAAGCGAAACATTTTTTTACGTCGTGCCACTTGACAGCTTTAAAAGTAAAATAATAATTTCGAGGTTAGGGTCTCACTTGGTTACCATGGCAACTCAACAATCAAGTCGATCACACATTTTATGTTTCGCTGGTGACTTGATGAAGAAAATAAATTGCATTTTTGAGAATCGAAAAATACATTTTAAAAATATTTGATTTGCCACCACAATTCGGTGTGGAATTTTCATACCGAATACCACGCGAGGTCAAATTAATATCCGGAAATTTTTTTACCTTTAGTGGTATTACTAGTGAAAATCTAATCAGTTTTAAGTTGCGTAATTATGCGTCGAATGCAATTTGTCCCACGTCGATATCATTTTTTGTTCCCGAGATAATCAAGACGAAAAATAATTTCGAACGCACATACGAACATACGCACATACGTGCATACAACACTATTGTATTTGACTCTGGGGACCTTGAAATGTGGAGATATGGAAAAATTAGGGATTCGCAAAAAACTTTCACTGGACGGTTAATAATTGTTCAGTATTCTGTTAATACGGTGGTTTCACTTCAAAACCGGCCAGTTCAAATAACTTTTGATTTTGCGTAATTGTAAGAAAGACAAAAAACACGCCGAATTTTATATCAAGGGGGAGGTTTATAAATTTTATTCTGCTGTTAATAGGCACCTCTTTAACATCCCCCACCCCGGCTAATTGTCATATAGCAACCCCTACCTTGTAATACATCAAATAAAGATAGCGAAATTACCTCAGAAACTCTATAAATGTATTTACAGTAAGTGTTAAAATTGTGCTCTGTTATTTTGTAGGCAATAATATAACCTATTTACAAATTTTTTTTGAACTCTTTGCAAAGTTTCGCTAGTTATCCGCCTACATTTTCAGTTATTCTAACCTTAAGTTCTTCAATGATTTCGGAAGGAATTTTGAAAACTGACGTTTTTAAACTAGAGAACCTACAAAATATAATGAGCCAGCTTTCAATGCACAGTCAGGAATATGGAATAGATATAAATATAATAAAACCAAATACATAGTGATAAGCAAAAATCCACCACCACCCAGGCAGCTTATTATTATTTTTTTTTTTATGAAAATAGTCGCAAAAAGGGTGTGGGCCGCGGACGGCCCGCACTGCGACTATTAGAAGGGGAAGGGATTATAGAAAGGAAATGATTGTGGTCACGCTTTTTAAAAAGTTGCAGGTCATAGTTCTCTGGAAAAACTGATTTTGGAAGCTTATTCCATTCCATAGCAGCCCTGTAAAAGAAGGATTCTTGATAAAGATTGGTCCTTGTAGTGTCAAGCTTGAGAGTAAATGTGTGAGACTTATCAGCGTGCCGAGTTCTTCGGCCGAATGTGGCCAATGGTGGTACAAGAGTTTTTATTTCTCTGGAGCATCTGCCATGAAAATATCTGTAGAGCAATGACTGGTCTGCTACTCTTCTTCTATGTTCTAGGGGGTGAAGGGTATCTGTGAGACTTAAGCTGTTTATCAAGCGAATGGCTCTTTTCTGAATGGAATCTAGAAGACGAAGAGAATGCCTTGGTGCTGAACCCCAAATGTGCGAGCAATACTCCAGTAGAGGTCGGATTTGAGCCTTGTACGTCGTCAACAGTTGATCAGGAGTAAAAAACTTTCTGGCTTTCCACAGAAAACCTAACCTCTGGCTTGCCGACTTTGCGATGTTAGCAACATGGTCATGCCAAGACATATTATTGGACACCGTGACTCCCAAAATCCAGATGGAGGGACTTGGTTCAAGTGTATTTCCGGACATTGTGACGGGATGATTTGAGGAATTCACTTTCTTGGAAAACGTGGCATTTTGTGTTTTTTGGGCGTAGAACTGAACAAGATTGTTGGTTCCCCACTCGACGATTGCTTTAAGATCTCTATTGATGGAATCAACCTGTTCCTGCCTGAGTCTTTTTGTATCATTCACCGAAAGTGATCGATAGGATGTGAAAGTTGAGACAAGTGTGCTATCGTCTGCGAAATTGTAAATGGGGTTCGTGGTGGTTTTCAAAAGGTCGTTGATGTGTAAAAGAAATAAGGTGGGGGACAGGATGGAACCCTGGGGGACCCCGGCATTGGTTTTAAACGCATCAGAAGAAATACCTTCAACTGCCACATGTAAGGAGCGATCTTGCTTGAAGCTCAAGAGCCATTGGCGCAGTTTAGTTGGGAGACCGTAGGCAGATAATTTACTTAACAATGCCTGGTGCCAAACGCGGTCAAAGGCTTTAGATATATCCAAGGCTATTGCACGGAATTCACCAAACTTTTCAATAGTGTTTGCCCAGAGCTGAGTGACATAAGCCAGCAAATCTCCAGTAGACCAAAGTTGTCGAAATGCATATTGTCTGTCATGAATTATCTTAAATTTCTCCAGATATGAGTTCTGTGTTAATCACTTTTTCCATAACTTTGGATATGACTGAGAGCAATGCAATAGGGCGATAATTCGCAGGAATAGTCTTCTTGGCATTTTTCTCTCGAAATACCTTGTTCTCCGATGACTTCTCCGATGCTATGTGTTTTCTATGCTCCTGTATGGAGTTGAGTCAAGGACTGTAACAGATGCAGCCAGTAAAAGAATGGACGCATTTTAGATGTGGCTATATCGATGTATACTAAGAATCACTTGGACAGCCCATGTTACAAACAAAAGAGTACTCGACATTTTAAACAAGGAAATGGAGATCATGAGTACAGTCAAAAGTCGGAAATTGGAATACTTGGGACACATCATGAGAAACAGCGAAAGATACGGTCTGTTGCAGCTTATTCTACAGAGAAAGGTGCTTGGAAAGAGGGGACCAGGCAAAAGAAGGATCTCACGGCTTGAAAACCTAAAAACTTGGTTTGCAACCTCCACCACGGGTCTATTTGGGGCCGCAGTTGATAAAATAATTATTGCCAGAATGATCGCCAACGTCCGGTAACGGTCAGGCACTGGAAGAAGAAGAAGAAGACGTTTTTAATATTACAAACGGATTCAGTTTCTCCAAATTTCCATACCAACTCTAGGATAGTCTGGTGACCTTTATTTTTATCAGGATGCTTTTCATTAAAAACTTGAGCTGTTCCTCGAGCGCACTTGTTTGATAACCGTAAATAAATATTTCTGTTCGTTCTTGCAAAAAATAGACCATATTAAAATAAATCAAGATGCTACAGCTACAAATAATGATTAATTAAACGTGACATGTATTCAGAAATTAGTTTATTGATCCATAATTGGACTTATACCTATGCAACAGTGACCTAGGTCGTTTTTGTTATGGTCCTATGTTATTTCACAAAATTTGTTATCAGCAAAATAAATAGATTGAATAAATTGTTGTTTATATGGCTGATTTGCATTTTTCTTGGGTATTTATTTGATATATCACAAGGTAGCGGTAGATTAAAGACGGGCGCCCGAGATTAAAGTCGAACGCGCGACTTTAAAGTCGGACCTCGGAGATTAAAGTCGGGATTCCAAAAAAAATTGCTTGTGGCCCTTCTACGCCTTATTATATAAAGTACAAAGGCAAACTTTTTTTTTATTAATTGAGTTTTTGTTTATTTTTCAATGTAAACAATCAGACAATTGTCATTAAATAACAGACACAAAAAAAAGAAAAATGTTTTTTTTTGTTGACTTGTGTTGTTATTAACTTTAAATTTTTCTCTGAACACAGTTAAAAATAAATACCTTTTAGTTACAATAGAATTCTTTTTTAAAATATCTACATTTTTTTTAAATACTGCTTCAAATTTCTTCAGTTGTAAGTACCTATCTTGAACAAATGAATAACATTTTAGTTTCTTATTTCCCATTTAAAAGGTAATTTTAAAGATTAACGAGCCTATAAAATGGCTATTTGCGGCAAAGTTCAGGTACAGCAAGAGTTTGCAATTAAAGTTTTGCGGTTTCGAGTAGTTTCCAAGCTGCGTTGCAAGATTTACGCAACAGTTACGTGGGCATAATGAAAAATATTATTTTCTAAAATGCCAAACACGATAAATTAATATTTTAATAAACGACACGGGCCATCTGCGCCAATATCATAGCAAAAGGGTGCTTTGTGACATTGAAAGACATAATTTGAAATAAACATTGTAATCATTGCAAACCAATAATTCTTGGAAAAAAAAAACCGACTTCAACAAATATCCTATAAAAGATTCGGCCGAGTATCGTTCATTTGCTTCTAAGAATAGAAGTGTTCCGTTTCTTTGTCATGTATCCCATAATCAGAACACAACCAAACTCTCATTAAACTACCCTTGAAGTACATCCTTTCCAATAAAAAAAAATCATCGAAATCGGTTGGCGTGATATTGAGTTATTCGTCCATTTGTCGCGCACATACTTAATGCAAATTTAAGATATACATGGATATACTCAGAAAAGTATGACATTCTACATCTTATAATACAGGTTAAGATTAATAGAAAGAGACGCTCCTGCAGTCGAAGAACTTCCTGGATCAAAAATCTCAGACAGTGGTTTGGTCTCACCACTATACAACTTTTCCGAGTAGCTACCAATAAAATAATGATTGCAAACATGATAGCCAACGATCGTTAAACGGTCATGGTACCTAAAAGAAGAAGAAGATGGTTTTTATTGTCAGAGCTGGACCAAATGAAAATGAGACCACACGGGAAGCACCAGCTTTCAAATAAAAAAAGAATAATTAAAATCGGTTTGCCCAGTCCAAAGTTCTGAGGTAACAACCATAAAAAAGATACAGTCGAATTGAAAACCTCCTCCTTTTTTGAAGTCTGTTAAAAATTACCTACCAATATATTGGTAATAAATAAAACAGAGCAAAGTTGGAAGTTCAGAAAGGAAAAGTGTTCAGAAAAGAGTTAAAAGAACTTTATTATGACGCAGTCATAAAATCTCAACGACTATAACGGGCATCAAAAGAATGCTCGAGACAGGAATAGCCAACTACTCATGATAAAATCTACTAAAGGAGGAAAAAGAAGAGACCGTCCCGAAGCACGATGGAAAGTGGAGAAAGATAAAAATGTATTAAAGATTCGCAGATGGAACGAAAAAGCAAAAGATAAGATGCACAACACATTTAAATTAAATCTTTTAAAATTGCTTCGAAAAGAAGTTATTAAATTTTCAAAAATAAGATCAAAAAAGAATTTTTTGCAATTGTTTGGGGTCACGTGGTTTATTGTCATCCGCTTTATTTTAAATATAACCCGCTCCTTTATGAATATTGCCTAGTACGAACGGGTTAAATATGTGAACGAAATGAATAAGAACTTGCCCAGGATTCCCGAATGGGGATCCAATAACCTAGTAAAATTTAATGCAAATAAAACACATGCATGCTTATTCCCTAGAAAATCCAATCTCACAACGTTATTATGTATTTTAGGATTAAGCATACCGGTGAAGTCATCAATTTCGATGCTTGGTACTACTGTTGGCAATAATTTTTTTTGGGAAAACCTCGTGAGGTACAAGACTAAAAAAACTTCTGAATAGCTTGGTTTTCTGTTTCGAGCCAAGAGCTATGTATCTTTCCACCTGCTATTTATGATCTATAAGGCACATATATGACCTGTTTTGGAATACTGCTTTTATACATGGACTGCAGCTTCTAAACACACAATGAAGCTTTGAGATTCCGTCCAAAAACGAGTCTTATCTGTGATGTCATTTATGATCTATAAGGCACAGATATGACCTGTTTTAGAATACTGCTTCCATACATGGACTGCAGCTTCTAAACATACAATGAAGCTTCTGGATTCCGTTTAAAAACGAGTCTTGTCGGTGATGTCATTTATAATCTATAAGGCACAGATATGACCTGTTTTAGAATACTGCTTCCATACATGGACTGCAGCTTCTAAACATACAATGAAGCTTCTGGATTCCGTTTAAAAACGAGTCTTGTCGGTGATGTCATTTATGATCTATAAGGCACAAATATGACCTGTTCTAGAATACTGCTTCCATGCATGGACTGCAGCTTCTAAACATACAATAAAGCTTCTGGATTCCGTCCAAAAACGAGTCTTATCGGTGATGTCTCCCTCCTTTACTTCTCTGGAACACCGCAAAGAGGTGGGTGATCTCTTTTACAAATATTTTTATGGCTGATGCTCTTCAGAAATATCCTAGGTCGTTCCACTGTTAGTAGTTTCTTCTAGATTGACCCGATTAGTTCAATCTTCGCACTCTTTTACCGTAACCCTGGAGACTTGCAGATCATCTGTCTTCCAGGGCTCTTTCTTGCAACGAACTGCCAAGCTTTGGAACTTATTGCCAGTGGAAGTTTTCCTCTAGACATATAGTTTCCAAAAGTTCAAAAGGAACACTAATTTCTACCTATTTTCTCATGGTTCCCATAACGAGATTATCCTTTTCGTGGAAACCAGAAGATATAGAAAAATTCGTTATTCGCTACCAAGCAATTAAGTTCCACTTCCACTGCCAGTATAAAGAGAGGTGTTGCAGGACTCCTATAGTGCCGTCTGATATTGGCTTGACAGCATTTTCATCAGGGGCCTCAAACATGTCTCTAATGTAATCTCTTCACATTGGTCAGAGCACATTGTGATCGGAGGTATATCTTCCATGAGAAAATGTACTTTTTCTTGTATTTACCGGCAGGTTTTTTAGTTCTTTATGAAGGTTAAAGTCATCGTGAACTTCCAGAATGTGTTCAATTTTTTGCATGATTCCTGAAGCCATTTCTCCTTCGCCTTAACAATTTCCTCTCGAGTTGTATGATGGACTTCTTCATATTTTTGTTTGACTTTCTTCTTAAACCGCATTCGTTGCTACATGAGTCTATATTTCGGCCATAATTCTAATATATTCTTCTTCTTTTTGTAGTGCCTATCCGTTCTGGATGTTGGATATCATATTTGCTATTTACACTTTATTGACTGCAGCTCGGAATAGCTGAGTTGTTGTCTGGTTGAACCAAGCTCTTAAGTTTTTCAGCCACGATATTCGTCGTCTGCCTGGTCCTCTTCTATAACTAGCATTTTCCACGACACTCTCAATCTTCTGCGGATCATACAGTAGGTATGGCTGGTTGCTCGTTTATGCCGTAGGTAGATCTTAGAAGTAGCCTTGTGTCTATATTATCATTATTTTTAGTATCGTTCTTAAATCGATTACTTATAATATCGTTTAAATATGTCTTTGTCAATTCTCACATATGTGTAAAAACCACACACAAAAAATCAACAGCTGCGTTTTTACTTATTTTCAATTAAAATCGTGACATACGAAGTAACAGAAAATAAGCTGTACCCTTAAAATTCTTTGTCATTGGTAAACTGCGAAGTTGTAAAAATGATAAAATTTTAATTTGCTTATTAAAAACCTGATGCTTCCAGCCTTGTTGTCTGACATTTACATAAAATATCTCTTAGAATGGTACGAGTATTCGGTATTTAGAGTAGGCGTGAACATCACAGTCTGCCATTAGTGGTTTATGTTCCACCCTAAAGATTGTTCTGTGTTATGTAATAGCAAAAGGTGAGAATCTTTCTGAAACATGCAATTAGTTTGGAATACCCACTTGTTGAGTTTTTGGTGTAATTTCTACAGGACCGTCATTTCACATTTCACACTGTTTATTTTTCGTCTTCAATAATTTAACATTCTTACCTATTTTTTTTTCTTTGCTTTTCATCAAAGGCATTGACTAATTAACTTATTGTCAGTAAACAAAATTACGTTGTATATTTAAATTGATGTGTGTATTAGTTTGTTAATAGGGATCTCAAAGAGTTAAAAGTTATTGGAGACGAAAAAAATTGATCTTAAATTACCAATATTTTTTTTTTTTTTATGAAAATTGTCGCAAAAAGGGTAGACCTATCGTGTGGGCCGCGGACGGCCCGCACTGCGACTATTAGAAGGGGAAGGGATTATAAAAAGGAAATTATTGTGGACACGCTTTTTAAAAAGTTGTAGGTCATAGTTCTCTGGAAAAACTGATTTTGGAAGCTTATTCCATTCCGTAGCAGCCCTGTAAAAGAAGGATTCTTGATGAAGATTGGTCCTAGTAGTGTCAATCTTGAAAGTAAATGGGTGAGACTGATCAGCGTGCCGAGTTCTTCGGCCGAATGTGGCCAATGGTGGTACAAGAGTTTTTATTTCTCTGGAGCATCTGCCATGGAAATATCTGTAGAGCAATGACTGGTCTGCAACTCTTCTTCTATGTTCTAGAGTGTGAAGGGTATCTGTGAGAGTTGAGCTGTTTATCAAGCGAATGGCTCTTTTCTGAATGAAATCTAGAAGACGAAGAGAATGTCATGGTGCTGAACCCCAAATGTGCGAGCAATACTCCAGTAGAGGTCAGATTTGAGCCTTGTACGTCGTCAACAGTTGATCAGGAGTAAAAAACTTTCTGGCTTTCCACAGAAAACCTAGCCTCTGGCTTGCCGACTTTGCGATGTTAGCAACGTGGTCATGCCAAGACATATTATTGGACACCGTGACTCCCAAAATCGAGATGGAGGGACTTGGTTCAAGGGTATTTCCGGACATTGTGATGGGATGATTTGAGGAATTCACTTTCTTGGAAAACGTGCCACTTTGTGTTTTTTGGGCGTTAAACTGAACAAGATTGTTGGTTTCCCACTCGACGATTGCTTTAAGATCTCTATTGATGGAATCAACCTGTTCCTGCCTGAGTCTATTTGTATCATTCACCGAAAGTGATCGATAGGATGTGAAAGTTGAGGGTGTACTAGGTATAGACGCATCGAAGGCCAGCTACTGACACATAAGAGACCCATCCAAAGAGTTAACAAGTTTGTCTATTTGGGAACAAATATTAACGAAGCATGAGATCACTAGGTTGAGATAAGATGCCGAATTGATAAGGCTCGAGCCATATTCCTTAAAATGGCAGAATTGTTTAAAAGTAGGGACCTGTCTTTAAACACCAAAATGCAGATACTAAGGTGATCTATGTTCTCAACTCTTCTATACGGCGTTGAGTCATAGAAGAAATAAGAAGCCTTTGAACTCTGGCTCTACCGTCGTGTTCTGAGAATTTCATGGGTGGGTCATATAACCAACGAAGAGGTGCTATATGAAATGAAAAAAGAAAAAGAAATCTTATATCAGGAAAAGAAACGTAAACTTGAATACCTCGGACACATCATGAGAAATCCTGAACGATACCGGCTTTTACATCTTATACTCCAAGGCAAAATACAAGGTAGAAGGAGTGTAGGAACAACAAAAATCTTATGGCTGAAGAATCTCCAAATGTGGTTTGATACGTTAACTGTAGGCTTATTCCGTGCATCAGTGAATAAAGTTCGTTTAGCCATTATGCTCGCCAACATCCGAAACGGATAGGCATCAACAGAAGAAGAGTACTAGGTATGTGGTGAAGAAACTGACCAATAAAAAGAGATTCTTTGCACTTCTAAGTCGTTAATCAGATTTCTTTTGGGCGAAATCTAGCAGCTAAAGAGATGATAGAGATATTCTGCTTTAAATGCATTTCTAATACTTTGAGCCTAATTTGTACAGTTTTAGTAGGTACTTTTTTCCCCATTTTATACCGTTTCAGGTTACGAGTGCTTTTTATTATTTCGTCTATAAAGATGTTAAACAATAAGGGGCTAAGGCAATTTCCTTGTCGAATACCAATATTTACATGGCTGTTATACAAGATGGATTTTTCAGTTATTTGTCGCAGGACAAATACCGCATCTGTACAAGATCTTCCTGATCCTTTATCCTTGTTGTTCATCGCCCAATGTGGTGAGTTCATTATTTTATTTGTTACTGTAGTAATGTTACATTAATTTAAAAATGATCCTTAAATGCTGTCCATCACTTTTCCTGCATTAAAATTGGTTATTTTTTACAATAAATTATAATTATTGTGATATATTTATTACATATCCAAGGTTAAAATATTGGACTTGTTGCATATATTTAAATTGTTCAAGGATCATATTAATAATGTCATACGTTAAATAAAATAAAGTTTTGAAGAATTATTTTATATCTATTAAAAGAGGGTCAAGGTTGGAATAAATTCAATAAACAATAAAATATAATTATTCAGATATTCTCAGAGAGATCAAAATTAATATAAGTTATAATTTTTATTTGTTTATTAAATATTTTTAAATTTTCTGTCCTAAACAATATTTAAACAAAATTCTAATGCATAATACCTACACATCAAAACCAAAGAGACAAATTTATAAAAAAAAGTTTGTTTTATTGGTAGGTAATGTAAGCAAAAAAAAGTAATGGTTTTTTAAGGAGAAGAAAGAATGATTGTGAAACTGTGAAGTTTTGATTGAGGGAGAAAGAGTGGAACAAGTAAATGCATTTGTGTACTTGGGTTCAAAGTTTAAGAGAGATGGAAAGTATGACAGTGACATTGAGCAAAGGGTGTTGGCAGAAAAACAGATGAACGTGGCACTGCATAGCTTTATAAATAGCCAAAAAGTGTCAAAAAAGCCACGTCTGGCTGTGCATAGAGGTGTGTTGGTTCCTACACTTATGTATGGTAGTGAATGTTGGGTTTGACAGAAGAAGCATGAAAATATAATTAATGCTGCGGAGATGAGTAGTTTGAGAAGTATAGCCGGAGTGACTTAAAAAGGAGTGGGGAGATGGCGTCTCCATGTTTTAGGCCAGCCAGCAAGCCAGAGGCTAGGTTTTCTGTGAATAGCTAGAAAGTTTTTTACTCCTGATCAACTGTTGAGGACGTACAAGGCTCAAATCCGACCTCTACTGGAGTATTGCTCGCACATATGGGGTTCAGCACCAAGGCATTCTCTTCGTCTTCTAGATTCCATTCAGAAAAGTGCCATTCGGTTAATAAACAGCTCAACTCTCACAGATACCCTTTACCCACTAGAACATAGAAGAAGAGTTGCAGACCAGACATTACTCTACAGATATTTTAATGACAAATGCTTCAGAGAAATAAAAACTCTTGTACCACCACTGGCCACATTCGGCCGAAGAACTCGGCACGCTGATCAGTCTCACCCATTTACTCTCAAGATTGACACTACAAGGACCACTCTCCATTATGAATCCTTTTTTTACAGGGCTGCGACAGAATGGAACAAGCTACCAAAATCAGTTTTTCCAGAAAACTATGACCTGCAACTTTTTAAAAAGCGGATTCACAATCATTTCCATTCTATAATCCCTCCCCCTTCTAATAGTTGCAGTGCGGGCCTTCCGCGGCCCACACGATGGGTCTTCCCTTTTTGCGACTATTTTCAGTAAAAAAAATTTGTAGTAAAAAAGGTTGAAAGCTTTCCTCCGATCCATACTGCACTTGCGGAGCGCCTTCCATGCCGATATTTGTTAAACTGACAAGTTTATTTGGGATTCCTAGTTCCATCATAGCATTCCACAGCTCCACTCTCAAGACGTTGTCATACGTTTGTTTAAAGTCGATAAAAAGTTGATGTAGGACTTTATCGTATTTCCAGCTCTATGTTTACCAAAAGATAAACTAATACAAGAATCGTGTTCTTATATCGTCAGGTTTTTACTTGTACAACAGAAACGTTTTCCATTTTATTATCGTTTAAATTTAAAATGTGTAGGCTCGATTATTTTTTAAATGAATTTTTGTGAAGATTTCTACATACATGTATATTTTTCATTAAATAACAGTAGACGCTTCAAAAGGTGGAACCATTCAAATATTTTTTATGATAATCGACACGAAATTAACATACTAACATCTCCAATAACATCGTGAATAATAAAGTTGATCGTGATACCAAATACACCCATTAAAACCTGTTTTTTTACAAGAAAATTAGTTAGATATACCCAGAGATAACAATCAACACAAAAGTATAAGGTTTTAGTATAGTGTCTCTTTGATTTCCAACAAAAAAGCAATTAGTGATGATAAATGTATACAAGAGATTTTCGAAAGTTAATATTATTTCAACACCGAGTCTCTTTCGGGAAGATAAATTATGTTCGCGGTAAAATATCGGAATTAATTTATTTTTTTTTAAGAGTTTAAAAGAGAATTTGACAACTGCAATTACAATCAAGTGGGCAGATTTTACTACTTATTCCAAATTTCCAAAAGTCTTTGTCTTTTTCGGTACCTTGTTTAAATACGAGTATTCCACTACACTCCTCAATGTAGTTTATAAACTCGTTACAAAAATACTAACCACTAGGCTAACAACAAAATTCGACGGATACCAAACCCAGGGTTTCAGCACGAGCGACCACCTATTAACAATGAAAATCCCGATAGAACGAGCCAACGAATATCACATTCCACTATATATTGCGTTTATTGACTTCAAAAAAGGCTTTTCATAGTGATGAACACTGGGCAGTGAAAAGCTCGCTAATTAATAGCAGAATAGACTATAGTTACACAGACCTAATAACCAACATATATAGCGAAGCAACAACAACAATTAAAATCCATGAGGGAACAAGACCAATACACATAAGAAGAGGTGTCAGACAGGGCGACACAATATCACCCAAGTTTTTTAACCAGGCTCTAGAGGATGTTTTTAAAAAATATAAAACTGGGAAGAAAAAGGTATAAAAATATGTGGACAACACCTGAACAACCTAAGATACTCAGGTGATATCACCTTGATAACAGATAAGAAAGAAGAACTGACGGAAATTCTGGAAAAACTCTGGATCAAGTGGATGAATACATATATCTGGGACAAATCATTAAACTCAACAAAGAAAACTAAACAGCAGAAATTAAGAGACGAGATAGATTGGGTTGGGCAGCATTTGACAAATTGAGCTACGTTCTAAAAAATAAAAAATATCCACAATACCTCAAAACCAAATTATATAATCAATGTGTACTCTCTGTCCTCACCTATGGATCCCAAACATGGACACTTACACAGAAAAACATGAATGAAATAACAAAAGCACAAAGATCAATGGAAAGACAAATGTTACAGGTAAAACTAATAGATAGAAAGAGAAGCGAGTGAGTAAGAAATAAAACGAAAGTAAGAGATGTTAGAAAAGAGGTAACTAAAAGGGGAATTCACCGGTCACAATATCGGACAAAAAGACAAATGTATTCTAAATTGAAGACCCTGGGAAAATAAAAGAAGTAGAGGAAGACCCCAAATGAAGTTGGCGGATGACCTGAAGAAGAACTCTGAAACTAGATGGATGAGCATGGTGACAAACAGGAAAGAGTGGAGAAGACTGGGGGAGGCCTATAACCAAAGATGGACCGAAGCAGGGTAAATAGATAGATAAATTCCACTACAACTGATACAACTACGAGTACTACATCAGTGTAGAAGAACCAATAGTACAAGGCTACTGCATGGCAGCGGGCTATTTAAAAAAAGGTCTATAAATATATTCTCCTAGGAGTTCAGAGAAGAGCAGCCATAAGAATTGTAAGTGCATACCTCTACAAAAGCACTGCTGGTCTTAGCAAGAACACCACCTATAAACCTACGGTTAGAAGAAAGGAAGCTGATGCGAAAACGGGTTTTAAAGAGCGACGCTCGCAAATAAATAATAGACCAATGGCAAGGGGAATGGCAAGTTAACGATGGAAATGCAAATTAGACAAAAATACTTATACAGGATATAAAACCATGGATAGATAGAAGGTATGTTGAGGTCACTTCTGCATAACTCAGATTCTATCCGGACACGAAGAATTTCAGGCGAATTTGCATCGGTTTAAACTAAGAAAGATAAATGAATGTCAATACTGTAAACTAGAGGATTCGAAGAGAATTAAATGAAAATAAATAAGATAATCATGATAATCATATCCTTAAAAATGAAAGAAAGAATAGAGTAGTAAGAAAAACCTTGTTGGTGTTCCAAATAGGTATTACATTATGAGCGAAATCTGTGGTTTTAGAGAGTGGGGCGTATTAAAGTATTTCCTCATCTACAAAAAATACGTTTGTTCGAGTATATGTTTCACTTACCAAAATTATCCATATTGTTCCTGATAATAATTTCCACTGTTATTACCTGCCTTTTTCTTTTATTATAAATATTTGTAATGTCCTATTATTTCAAGACCCTCTTATTTTCTTATTCGATTTCTTCTTGTGTTTCAACATACTACTCTCAAGTAATCATCCCACAAGTTGCCACTTTTCTCAAATCATATTTTTTCAAAATATCTTTTAATTAAGTTAATTTCTCTTTTTTGATGTAGACCATATTACTCATTACACTTCTATATTCCAACAAAACATCAAAAAATTATGGTTCTTGTAATTTACTTTTTGTTACTCTTAACACTATGAGATCTTCTTGTTCTAACCCGCCTTAGTTATGTTAATTATATTTTTGTTGTCTGCTTTCTTTACATCCCTCGTATTTTAAACATATTCTTTTTCTGTAATCAGTTTTATCGGTATTTCATTACAGCCATGATAATAACAACGTACCTATATTAAATTACTCATTCAAGGATTTGTATACAGGGTGGCCAACTGAAAACGAAACAGAGCCATTTGCAGGAACCTCGTCAACATTTTAGAAAAACGTTCAGACCCGTCGATTTTTGATTAAATTTTTGACTCCACTACTTTTAACCCTAAGCAAGGGTAAGAATAACCCCAAAAATTTTAAATAGCATTGGATGTCGAATAAGATGTCATTTAAAAGCTTGTTCCATTCCGTAGCAGCCCTGGAAAAGAAGGATTCTTGATGGAGATTGGCCCTTGTTGTGTCAATCTTGAGAGTAAACGGGTGAGCGTGCCAATTTCTTCGGCCGAATGTGGCCAGTGGTGGCATAAGTGTTTTTATTTCTCTGGAGCATCAGCCATGGAAATATCTGGTCTGCAACTCTTCTTTTATGTTCTAATGGGTGAAAGGTATCTGTCGAGAGTTGAGCTGTTTATTAACCGAATGGCCCTTTTCTAAAGTGAATCTAGAAGACGAAGAGAATGCTTTGGTGCTGAACCCCAAATGTGCGAGCAATACTCCAGTAGAGGTCAAATTTGAGCCTTGTACGTCGTCAACAGTTGAACAGGAGTAAAAAACTTTTTAGCTTTCCACAGAAAACCTATCCGCTAATGGTCCTCATTGTAACGTTTAGCTATAGTCGTGCGTGTGTGCGCTGTGAGCCAGACCAAGGCGCCATATTCTGAAGTTGAGTAAACTAGTTTTATTGCCGAGGTACTTAAGGTGTCGGCAGTAGATACCCATGGAGTTTCACAGAGCTTGGGTATTTTGGGTGCGGGTTGTGGTGGAGAAGGTTGTCTTCGAGGTAGACCTGTAGTTCCTTATCGTTTGTTGTTCAGGTGGAAGCAGGACGTTTCTGCCTTTGTGAGCTTGGGTTTCAATGTCCACTTGCAGAAGTAGGCAGACAAGCACCGCCTCTCTAGCTAGCTAGAAGTAGAAACAAATGTAGATTGGTTTTGTATAATACTTAATTATCCATCGCGACTATCAGTTATATTTTGTGGTGGTCAATTGTTTAGGGTGCCTCTCATTTAAATGAATTGTAAACCCTATATTCCGCAATTTTTTTTCCACATTTGCCTATGGCTATATGTATACCTATCTGTTGAGAAAATCAAGCAATATAGTCTTAACTTATTACAAAATTTTAACTGAATTTTGCAAAAATGTCAGCTGTTAAAGTTATTAAAATAGGTAGTTTTTTTGCACATTATTTTAATTTCTTTTTTGACTGTTGTAATTTGTAAAAGACAGAATTTTACAGTTTAACCAAATATGTGATTTTTGTGTTAAAGTTTAAAAATTATTTTATTATTTTTTCGTTCAAATATATTCTTTTTGGTGTTCGTTTTAAATTGTTAATCTGATAACGACAATGCAAATATAAGTTATTTCTGTATTAAAAAACCGTCCTCTTATTTGTTTCATGTTCTTATTATAACCTCATCATACTTTACAGGTAGGTATAAGAGCATTAATATATCATACCAGATCGACTACCTACCTCATTATTATTTTTAATTTTGTAGTTGTAGACCACTACTGGTAAATTAATTAAGCAATAATCTGACAGAATAAAAGAGCCAGTCATTTACAATCAATGCATTTTTAATAACTCGCTCAATGATTCTGGCTGAATAGAAAATAGTCTGGAAGCACAATCATCAACTTATTGTTCTCTACTTGAATATATCAGGTCATTAAATATTTGTTTTTAGAAGGTAGTACGCCTACGCAAATCAAAGATAAGTACGCTGTGTATGTGGACGCTGTACTATCATTTACCACCTTGAAATTTTGGGCAGCTGAATTTAAACGTAGCCGTACCAGCTCAGGAAGCGATGAACGTTCGGGACGTCTAAAAACTGCAACCACTGATGATAACATTGCTTAAGTTCACCAAATGGTGCTATACGACCGTCGAAGTAGAGTAAGAGTCACCTATACTTGTTTGTCACCTATTGAATCAAGAATTAGGCATGAGAAAGCCGTTGGGTGCCGCGTTTGGTCAAATGAACATTTGCATCGTTTTGATAGTGTAATTTAATAACCATTATACGCCTGAAATAGAAATACAGTCAAAACAGTTGACCGCAAAGGGCAATGGGCTCCAAAAAAAGCAAAAACTATTTTTTCGGCTGTGAAAGTGATTACGTCTGTTTTTTGGGATAGTCATGGAGTTAACTTAATCGATTATTCCAAAAAGGAAAAACCATAACAGGAGCATATAGCTTATTTCACCAATATACGACGGTATCGGATTAGTCACCGAGGCATTGACTTAACGGGAGCACTGTGTTGTTAAGTATTATGCTTTCGTTGAGAGGTTTATTTTTATTTTTTGCTTTATTGTGAACAGAATTCGTTGATGTAGCTCTCCCATAAGTTTTTTGGCACATATTTAATTATGTTAAAATGAAATGTAACAAAAATAAATTATCGGTACAAGTTTAATAAATATGTTTAACCATGTAGTACTAACGGTATTATCAATCATCAGATTCCTCTTTTAAATTTTCACACTTTGTGCCACATTTTTCCTAAATTTCAGGAGTGCCAGTATTGCTCGTTGCCAGGTATTCAAAACAGCTTTATCATTGTAACCATTAGATCCAATGTGATTGTCATAATAAGTTTTTCATATTCCCCAAAAATATACTCAATGGGAGTCTTAGTACACGTAGTCCATAATTGAGTATAATTTGATACACTTAGTAAATTTTTTCTCTTTCGTGCCTTTTAGCTATCGATAATAATTCCGGCTTGAAGCAATACTGTGGAAATGAAATATTTTCGTTCGTTAACCATTCTTTTATTTTCTGTACCGTCCAGAAGTTTGTTGATTGCTTATTTAAAATTTCCGAATGGTACGGAGCATTATATAATACAATGACAGATGGTAATAGTTTCTCTTTTAACCATTTCACAAACATCTCTGTATCCATATTGTCATGATAATCGGCCGATTTTGATTTTGAAGAAAATAAAAGATCCATCCCATCATCAAAACCATACTTTTTACCCGCATGCACAATAATGTGCGTAGGTGCGTAGGTAATATAACAGGTCTTGAATTTATCGACTTCTTTAAGAAAATGCTTTCCTACCTTAATTCTTTTATATCCTAATTCCTTTCCAATTCTCATTATTTTTGTTTTTTATTACTAATTTTTAGCCCGATCTTTCTTTCTTTCATCTATGATTTCTTGCAGCATTGATGACTTATATTTCTTCTTTGTTACTAGTACTAGTAGTACTAGTGTTGTTTAACACCTTTGTTTATTCTAAATTAAACCGTTTCTCCTTTCTGCGTTTTGATGTTGACTCTTTTTTCTTTTTTTTCTTGTTGTACTCGTACATACACAAGCCTTCTCAATTTAGCTGCTACTCCTAGTTCCTTTAATGTAGACATAAGCTGACCCCTGTTAACTGAATCAAAAGCTTGCTGGAATTCAATAAATAATTTTGCAAAGTTATTAGATAAAACCCAGTAAAACTTGATCTGAAAATGTCGATATTGCGTCCAGACTATATGTCGCTCAATGATTTTGATTTGATCTATAATAATACAGGTGGAAAATTAATTTGAACAGATAAGGTTGCCTAATAACATACGTATTAATTAAAATTTAAAAATGGAAGTAAAACAACCAGATGTGTCAAGTCATCATGAACCACGGCACAGGTTGTTTGTCTCTCTACGATGATACGTAAAATTAAGACTTTAACGTAATTAATATAAAAAAGAGGCCTAACATTTTGAAGGGTTTATAATTGAAGATCAAATTGTTTTAAATTGAAAATAAAATAACGATCATGTTTTTCAGTTAATTTTTATAGGAAGGTTAGCTTCCCCATCTAGGCCAAGACTTAAAAGTAATTTGTACCACCTGTATAATATTTAAATAAATATAATGAAGCCATTATTTTTATTTGCTCTCACTTTTGC
Source organism: Agelastica alni (assembly GCA_950111635.1). Lineage (NCBI taxonomy): Eukaryota > Metazoa > Arthropoda > Insecta > Coleoptera > Chrysomelidae > Agelastica > Agelastica alni. Next base: position 70,093,582 of record OX467710.1, read on the forward strand.
TTGTCTTATAATTTTTTGAGTGGTAACAGTATTTTTCGTTTAAATCAATATTTGTACCTGTTATATCTTATTCCTCTTCTGTAGCTACTTATACGCCTTTTTGGTATGTGTATAGACGGAAATTACCTGAATCATTTACGTTTCGCAGACGACATTGTAATTATGAGCTAAGATACGAACGAACCGGAGGAAATTATGAACGAACTTAAGCAAGCTTTAGAAGATGTTGGTCTGTAGATGAACTTCCAGAAGACCAAAATCCTTTCCCATAAAAATGTCCAAATAACATTAGATAACCACCACTTGGAAACCGTTGAGCAGTACATATATTTGGGACATAATATTAAATTGGGCAGGGACAACTAAACAGCGGAAGTCACAAGGCGAATCGGCTTGACTTGGGCTGCTTTTGGAAAACTAAACCATATTCTTAGAGACCGTAACGTCCCTATCTCCCTCAAGAGTGTACGATGCGTGCATTCTCCCCCGTTGCAACTTATGGCCTAGAAACCACCACTCTCACGGTCAACAGCATAAGCCTTTTAAGAGTCTGCCAGACTCCTGCTCTATGCTTTATAGACTACAAGGCTTTCGACAGTGTAAAACACGACCATCTCATCACACTTTTAAAATCAAAAAATTTAGACAGAAAAAACATCAGAATTATTGCTTATTTATACGAGGGCAGTTTGATAAGTCAGTGACTTTTTTAATTTCCCGCGCAGTTACTCCAAATGCAACAGTGCTGCCGTCAACTATTATCTATCAGTGGGCAACTTTCTAATTTTGAGCAAGCTACGTCGTGCAGTTGATGTTTGATAGCCGTTCAAAGCAGACAACGTCGTGAATTTTTACGAAAATGGAAAAAAGTGAATTTCGTGTGCTGATTAAGCATTACTTTTTACGTAAAAAATCCATCACTGAAACTAAGGAAAGACTTGATAAATAGGTAGGTATCTTAACTGAACGGGTACATCATATTTTACACGAATATTTGGACATGAAAAAACTCTCTGCGAGATGGGTGCCGCGATTGCTCACACTCGACCATCAGCGCAATCGTGTTACCACTTCAAAAGAGTGTTTAGCGATGTTCAGCCGTAATCCGGACGAATTTTTGCGTCGTTTTGTTACTGTGGATGAAACATGGATCCATCACAACACGCCAGAGACCAAGGAACAATCGAAACAGTGGGTTGCTCGGGGTAAACGTGGACCAAAGAAGGCGAAACAGAGTCTGTCAGGAAACAAGGTCATGGCCACAGTTTTTTGGGATGTACGCGGTGTCATTCACATCGATTACCTCAAGAAAGGTAAAACGATCACCGGCGAATATTATTCAAAGCTTTTGAACAGATTCGACGTTGATTTGAAGCAAAAACGGTCGCATTTGGCGAAGAAGAAAGTGCTGTTCCATCAAGACAATGCACGTGTACACACTTATATAGTCACGATGGCCAAAATCCACGAATTGGGATAGGAACTACTACCCCATCCAGCATATTCTCCAGATTTAGCCCCCTGCGACTATATACACGACCAACCAGTACAGCAGGTAGAAAAATACAAATGCCTCGGTACCATTATCAACAAAGACAACGACTGCTCCCAGGAAACAAGAATTAGAATAGAAAAGGCAAGATCAGCGTTTATGAAAATATTCTGCACAAGATATATCAGTTTGGCCTTGAAAATCAGTTTGCAGAGATGCTATGTGCTGTCTGTGGTGCTTTATAGCATGGAGCATGGACCCTGAAGAAAGAAGATATAAGAAGACTAGAGGCTTTCGAACACTGGACATACCGGAGAATACTAAAACTTAGCTGGATAGACAAAATAACAAATATTGAAAAGCTAAGACGGATGAACAAAGAAAAAGAAATCATTCTGACCATTCAAAAACAAAAATTACAGTATCTGGGACATTTTATGAGGGGGTCAAAATACAGCTTGTTACAACTGATAATACAGGGAAAGATTTAAGGAAGAAGAAGTGTCGGAAGAAGACGCCACTCGTGGTTGAAGAATCTGCGTGACCGGTACGGATGCACAACAAATCAGTTGTTTAGATCTGCTGTTTCAAGAATGCGCATAGCATTGATGGTTGCCAACCTTCGCAACGAAGACGGCACCTGAAGAAGAAGATGACTCGGATGTCATAGAACGAATTGCAAGATAAAGATGGCGATGGGACGGTCATGTTGCCCGAGATGACGTGAAATGGACCACGAAAATAATGCAGTGGAGACCCAGAGAGATAAAAGGAGTGTTGGTAGACCCCAGTCGAGATGGCGGGATGACCTACAGCTGCTAACCGGGAAGAACTGGATGCACACCGCTCAAAACAGATCGACCTGGAAAAAGATGGAGGAGGCCTATGTTTAGCAGTGGACGTCTAAAGGCTGAAGAAGAAGAAGAAGAAGAGCTACTTATATACTAACACAATATTAATATTGGCAGATAAATCAATTAATCACATGATTGTCATGATGTGTATTTAAAATCAAGACGATTTGACAGCTTTTTTAAAAAATAAATTGTGCAGTTACAATATAGGAACTTTCAATGTGAAGCAGCCAGCGAAAAAAATGCGAGTTTCTGAAATTTGAAAAAAAAAATGGTTTCATTATCCAAAAAAATGTAAAACGAATTATTACTTTTAAATGTTCTAAGTGGTATATATATATATATATATATATATATATATATATATATATATATATATATATATATATATTGTGTAATTTTTTTCCCACAATTAAAATTAAGGTCAAAAGTTTACAATCAATACTTAATAGAAATAACTCAATAGCACAGTGAAAAATAATGAACAATAAAAGAGAAACTATTACCAACCAAATTGAAAGAAGAAACACAGCACGATGCTGACAAATTGCCAATGAAGAAGCAATTTTTATTATTCGACTTATACATTATCATTGTGTACTATCAATTTCAACCTAATTATTTTTGTATAATTTATAAACAATTAAAAAACAAATTAAAATGATCTTTAATTTTATAGATGTAACAATGTGTATTACCTTATTATTACATATAGGGTGGCCACAAGCGAAAACGAAACAGAGACATTTGCAGGAACCTTGTCAACATTTAAGAAAAACGCTCAGACCAGTCGATTTTTTATTAAAGGGGGAAACTCTTTTCCGGTATTTTGACTCCACTACTTTTAACCCCAAGCGAGGGTAATAATTTCCCCAACATTTTGAAATGGCATTGCGGGTCGAATAAGATGTCTTTTGAAAGCTCCGACAATTCTCTTTACGATAATTGATTGAATGTTCAAACTGATGATCGCCTGCATCCATACAATAGTAAAGATTTTGGTTAAAACGTTTACGCATATTCCGAAGAATTTCCGGAGTAATTCGACGGCACTTGTCAACGATTCTTTGTCGCAAATCTTCCAACGATGCTGGTTGTGTTTTATAGATTTTTCTCTTCAAATGTCCGAACAAAAATAAATCGAGGGGCAATAAATCTGGCGGTTTAGGTCATAATTCTTTCAAACAGCACCGATTTTGATGAAAATTTGTAAACAAGCTTATTTTATCCTCCTAATCAAGAGTTTTATTATGTCGAGGTGTACTTTTTCCTTGGGGGTAAATGCCACCCCTTTTTGGGAGTGAAACTTTTAAGATTAAAATAACCCAATTGGTCAATTCAAGGATCAATTCTAAACATAAAATGTCATATGACGTTTATTTGGTGAGTTAATAGTTTTTGAGATATTCATGTTTTAAGATGTTGATTTTCGACCTAAAAAATGCATGTTTTTGAACTATTTTTCACAAATACCTCGAAAACCTTACGTATTATAAAAAAAAACATTTCAAATAAAAATAAATTAACAAAACGATCGGTTTTTTAACATTTTCTGTAGCTGTAATACTCGTTAAAGATGACTTTTGGTTCGACGGCAATTGAATTGCAACATTTCAACGTTAAATAACGGGAAAACGGACGATTTTTCGAGGAAAACTTAAAACATTTTTAAATTACCTAAAAAGAGCTTAAAAATGAATTTTTGTTTAAGTTTAAAGCCCAAAAACTAACGGAGTTATAATGAAAATAAACTGGAAACATCAGTTTTCAGACAAAAAAATCGACAATAAAACAAAACGCTTTGCCATCAGAACCAAAATAAAACCGTATTCATATGCAGTTTACTTTATTTAGGTACTAAAAATATTTTCAAGAAGTTTGAGCGATCTGAGATGTATATAATTCGAAAAAAGTTCGATTTACATGGGAAATTATTTCAAATTTTTTTTAAAAATGAATAATTTTTTTAAAATAATTCAAAAACTCAATATATACGTGAAAAATGCAACGGTAAAAAAATGTTGGTTTTTTTTATTAAATATTTTGCTCTTTTTGTTTTCTGTCCGGTAAAAATTAACTGAGATACGAGGGCGGTTCGATAAGTCAGTGACTTTTTGAATAAAACAAATTTTTTTCCGCAAATAAACATTTAATTTTTCTACATAATCACTTTTTAGTTCGATACATTTAGTCCAGCGTTTTTCTAATTTTTTTATTCCCTCCAAATAATAGGTTTTTTCAAATCTCTTAAAATACGCGTTTGTTTCGGTAATGACTTCTTCATTCGACTCAAATCTCTACCGCGCAGCCATTTCTTTTGGTTTGGAAACAGAAAATAGTCGCAGGGGGCTAAATCTGGAGAATATGCTGGATGGGGTAGCAGTTCGTATTCCAATTCGTGGATTTTGGCCATCGTGACTAGACAAGTGTGCACACGTGCATTGTATTGAAAAGCTTTGAATAATATTCGCCGGTGATCGTTTTACCTTTCTTGAGGTAATCGATGTGTACATCCCAAAGAACTGTGGCCATGACATTGTTGCCTGACAGACTCTGTTTCGCCTTCTTTGGTCCACGTTCACCCCGAGCAACCCACTGATTCGAATGTTCCTTGGTCTCTGGCGTGTTGTAATGGATCCATGTTTCATCCACAGTAACAAAACGGCGCAAAAATTCGTCCGGATTACGGCTGAACATCGCTAAACACTCTTTTGAAGTGGTCACACGATTGCGCTTATGGTCGAGTGTGAGCAATCGCGGCACCCATCTAGCAGAGAGTTTTTTCATGTCCAAATATTCGTGTAAAATATGATGTACCCGTTCAGTTGAGATACACCTACAGCATGAGCCAACTCACGCACTTTCATTCTCCGATCATCCAATATCATTTCATGGATTTTATCGACGATTTCGGCGTGATCACTTCGTTTGGGCGACCTGGACGTTCGGCGTCACTAGTGCTGGTACGACCACAACGGAACTCTGTAAACCACTTCTGAATTATTGAAATTGATGGTGCCGAGTCCCCGTAGTATTTATCAAGTGTTTCCTTAGTTTCAGTGATGGATTTTTTACGTAAAAAGTAATGCTTAATCAGCACACGAAATTCACTTTTTTCCATTTTCGTAAAAATTCACGAGGTTGTCTGCTTTGAACGGCTATCAAACACCAACTTCACGACGTAGCTTGCTCGAAATTAGAAAGTTGCCCACTGATAGATTTTAGTTGATGGCAGCACTGTTGCATTTGAAGTAACTGCGCGGGAAATTCAAGAAGTCACTGACTTATCAAACTGCCCTCGTATGACCCAGTGCGAAAAGTTTATTCAAATGCAATTCGCGACAGCTAGTTTAACAAGTTTTAATTAGCTCCATTTACTGACGTCGGCAAAAAAATCAGCTCCTTTGTAAATTATCCAAAAACATTGAAAAATTGAATTTTTATGATTTTCGAGCACGAATATCGCCTATAATAAAGACTTTTTCGCTGAATGAACCACACGAAAAAATTGCTCCCGATCCAAACTAAATTGCTGCGTAATCAGATCATTGAAAGGTGCATTCAAAAATTAAATAATTGAAAACAATTGATTCGTAGATTTTCCGTCGCAGGCAGGCGAAGTGCGCATGCGCGACCGAGCCCACCCCAGCCCGTAAAGTTTGTTCAAATGCAATTAGAGACAGCTATTGTTAGATAATATTGGTAGAGATATGGCTTTTAAAATTTGCATTTTAGTGCGAAGACCACCCACCCCGAGCCCTTTAAACTAAAAAATGTCAAAAACTAAAAGCCCATAGGAGTTTTATCATACCGCAGCTTATATTTTTTAAAATTACCTGCAATTCCTTTTTTTGTTCGTCCCAATATTTTTAAAAGTAAGGAAGTTATCGTTAAAAAAACCAAACGCCTTTTTTCCTGTTAAATTTTCGAAGCGAGTAAAATATTCCGAAACAGTATAATCAAGACAATTTTGGAGCATTTTTAAAACCTATACAATGCCTGTAGTAAGTATATTCTTAATCTGTTTAAAGGATTAAAACATTCCAATAATTCATAAATTATAATACAAGGAATGGCAGAATTTTAATTCATTATAAATTCATAATTGCAACCTTTAAAGCAGCTGAAAACAAATATTTTCTTAAATTATGTAGTAAGTAGGTGGTTTTTAAGGGTTAAAATATTTGAATAATACATAAATAATATTACAGAGGAAAGCAGGATTTTAATTCATTATAAATGCATTATGACAATATTTAAAGCCGTTGAAAACGAATTTTTACTTAAATTACTCCATAAGGGGGTGGTTTTGTAGGGTTGAATCATTGTAAAAGATTCTAAGTTATACTCCATAACATGAAAGAATGTTTATTCTACATATTTGAACATGATTTCAATCGATGTAACACTTAAATCAATGACTTTTCCATTTTTAACACAAAGAGTAGTTTTTACTCCTAAAAAACAAAAAATCACACCTCGGCACAATATAAATTTTGATTAGGAGGAAAAAATGAGCTTGTTTACAAATTTTTATCAAAATCGGTAGTGTTTAAAAGAATTCGAAGTTACTACCCCATTTTGAGTGGCTTTTGAAGAAAAAAATACCTTTTTACAATGATATAGTAAAAAAAGAGTAACTGGCGATTGTGGTTACACCCAAACATTGTTTTTAAAAATATGCTGTCGACAAAATGAAAAAAAAAATAACTGAATATTATTGTACGTCTACTTCCTTCCTATTGCTATTAATTTAAACCAAGTAAAAGATTCTTAATAAAGTAAAAAAAATGTTAAATGATAAATAAGTTTTATTTATTTTTATCCCTTATTTACGATACTTTTACTTATTAAACTTATCACCTTTTAACTTGAACTATTAAAGTCGTTTACTCTAGATTGATTTAAGTGTTAAACAATGACTTTTTTATTTTTAACACCAAGGGTGTCAGAAAAGAAAAAAGCCTGGCTGGATTGGCTAGATACAAAATCCAATCAAAGAACGCAAAAGGCAACGATTGAGGATGTAAACAAGGCAAAGAATGAGTATAAAAGGTTAAAAGGTGTGGCAAAAAAAAAGGAGAGTGATGAAGACGAATTTAATAGAAGGTTATCTGACGATTTCCAAAACAGTATTAATTTCTTCTGGAAGTCCATAAGAACAGCAAGAGGTAAAAATACTACCTCGCAATAGGAAAGAATCAGAAACCAAGATGGTAGTATGGTAAAAGGAGAGAAATGCGTATTGAAGGGATGAAAGGAATACTTCAGAAGTTTATTTGAGAAAGAGGATACACAAGTACAGGCCCCATTCGAAGACATGAGTGAAAGTTGCAATGAAAGTGGAATTACTAGAGATGAAAAGTATGACAGTGACATTGAGCGAAGGTTGTTGGCAGGAAAACAAATGAATGGGGCACTGTATAGCTTTATAAACAGCCAGAAAGTGTCAAAAAAGGCACGTCTGGCGGTGCATAGAGGAGTGTTGGTTCCTACACTTATGTATGGTAGTAAATGTTGGGTTTGGCAGAAGAAGCATGAAAATAGGATTAATGCTGCGGAGATGAGTAGTCTGAAAAGTATAGCCGGAGTGACTCTGTTAGATAAAGTTAAGAATAGTGAGATAAGAGAACCTGTGGTGTAAAAGAAGATGTGGTTACAAAGATAGATAAAGGAATGCTTAGATGGTTTGGACACGTAAAAAGTATGGATAAAGGAAGATTGACAAAACAAATTTATAAGGCGAGTGTGAATGGACAAGTCGGTAGAGGTCGGCCTCGGAAAACATATCTCGAGTATCAAGATGTGTAAGAACCGTAGCGGAAGTGGAAGGAAGTGGTCTCTGCCTACCCCTATGGGAAAAAAGCGTGACTTTATGTATGTATGGTAGTTTTTACCACTAAAAAACAAAAATCACACCTCGGCACAATATAACTTTTGATTAGGAGCAAAAAAATGAGCTTCTTTACAAATTTTCATCAAAATGTGTGCTGAGGTACCACCCCATTTTTACTGCTACTGAATGGACTAACTATTTAACAAAGTCGCTAATTAGGATATTCGTTTATCAAACTGGTAAAAACTAAACAAATAAAGCAGTATCTGCTTTTTTAACTAAATAATTAAATTTAATTGTTATAGTTGGCCTGATGATTTTGCAAATGACAAAAAATTTCCGTTACAACTTATCGCAAAGACAATAGGAAAATCATTTTTCAGTCTATAACATGATAAAATATTTTTTTACAAATACCATTTTTAATCCAAAAATGAAAAGCGCACAATTGGAATTGAAATAATAATATGCTAATTTTTTTAATGTTTTGCAGATACATCCACAGCAAAGAAAAACCCTTTAAGTGCACGGAGTGCGGCAAAGGTTTTTGCCAATCCAGAACGTTGGCAGTGCACAAAATCCTCCACATGGAGGAATCCCCCCACAAATGTCCAGTATGTAGCCGTTCGTTCAACCAGCGGTCTAACCTCAAGACTCACCTCCTCACGCACACGGACATTAAACCCTACAACTGTTCCACCTGCGGGAAAGTGTTTCGAAGAAATTGTGATTTGAGACGACACAGTCTGACCCACAATTTGGGCGCTAGCTCATCGAGTACGAGCTTGCCGAATCAAAATTTCAGTATAGACTCTTTGATAAGTTCGACTGTGAAAAAAGTCGATAAATGATATAAGTTTTAGGTTCGTTTTAAACAAAATAATTTTAGGTACGCTCTTTTTGTGTAAATGTGGACGAATCATGTGAGAAATAAAGTTTTAGTGAACGTTATTATTCTTTTATTTACCCATTTAATTGATTACTAAATAAAATGACCTTAGTTAATTTCTTTTTTACATCTACAGGTAGCTCTCATTCATGGGTCTCCTTATATTTTTTATGGGTAACCAATGCTCTGAACTGAGCTGAGCTGCAGTCAATAAAGTGCGAATAGCCAATACGATAGCCAACATCCGGAACGGATAGGCACTACAAGAAGAAGAAGAAGAATGCGCTGAGAAAAAAAAACTAAATTCTAATTTTAAAAATTACAAAGAACAGTAAATCTTCCATACAAATCACTACGTTTAATATTTTATTGCAAATTTGTTTAATTCGGAAAAAAGCTTCCAAAAAATCCTTTCATTGATAACGTCAATTTTTTAGAAGCCCATAACTTGGCAACTAAGTCTCATATAAAAAAAAAAGTGGTCACACATTCATATCATCTAGAAGTACATTTAGGTCAAAAGTATTTAAATGAATTTCAAAATTTCGCATTTTTTTGCTGTCTGCTTCACATGAAATGCCCCATACTTCACTTTATCTAAAGCAGCTAAATTCAGATCTAACCTTCCGACTACCAGTGCCATCTTTTATGTAACAAATTTTGATGGACACAATAAAAGTCCCGTAAAAGATTGTTCTGTTTATCTCTTGCCTTCATATAAAAATCATTAAACAATAAATAACCTAATAAAGTAGGTTGTCAGCTCGAGGTCACTTTTTGACAGACAGATAAAAGAAGAAGAAGCCATGACGTCATCCATCTGTTTCTGATGCTGTGAATCAGGTGAATCGAAACCATAAGTTTGCTCCCTATCAAATTTTGTATACCGCATTTTCACTTCACTGTGATACGCTTTTTAAGTGTTACTAACATTTACATTTTTAGTAAATTTAATTTTCTTCATAAAATTTAACAAAAAAATTAGGTTTACAAAACTCAAAGTCACATTAAAAATATTTTTATTCATTTTTAATTTTATTAGTTTAACCATTCAATCTTCAGTAGTTTTAAGTCGAACCCTTTGAAATGCGAAGGCATTAAAAATTAATTTACTTCTGGTAATAGTTCAATTTCAACGTGAGTTTTATTCAATTTTGGTTCACAGATAGAAAATAAAAATAACTAATGTATTTTGAACAAATAACTTTTTAGATTCCGAGATAATTAATAACAAAGTTAGCATTTTTTGAGCATTTATAACGCGATGAAGATTATGTTTGTCAGTTTACTTTTACACATATTTTCAAATAAAAAAAAATACTATATGAGGTTAAAGTCCATTTTTAAATTAAAAAGAATATTTTTTTTACACCAACACCCATAGATGCATTTAGTATATTACAATCTAGTCAACAGTAACCAATGAGCAATTTAATTCTAACTTAATCTAATACAGTTTGGAACTTTATACTAAGGTATACTCATCAGTGTTTCTCAGGTTCTGTAGAATGGATCGCACTAAAGTTTAACGTACACACACAAGCTCTTCTTTTGCATTAAAAACACTAAACTAACTCAAAGGGCTTGATCCTTTTAGGTCTTCTTTCTAACCCAGTATTGTCAAGGAGCTGTATAGCCTCGACATTGTCATGATGATGTAGTCTTTTTCCATGACTCCTGGCTAATTTTTTGATGGTATGGTCAACAGTGTCCATTTCCAGGTCCATATGGAGGTCACTATTGCGAATGTACCAAAGGGGGAGTAATATAACCATAAAAATCCGCAGCCGGATTTTCATGGACCCGAAAAAAAGTAAAACAAAACGGTAGACTTATGGTTTATCTAAAAATGTATAACATGTCAAACTTCTTTTTAACAGACTTTAAAAAAGGAGGAGGTTCTCAATTCCACCGTATTTTTTTTATATTTTTTACCTCAGAACTTTTGACTGGGTGAACCGAATTTGATGATTCTTTTTTTATTTGAAATCTAATGCTTCCCGTGTGGTCCCATTTTAATTTGTTCTAGTTCTGACGTTGGCATCCATGAGAAAACCATATAAGTCTTTGAAGTCGGTTTTTTTTACGTTTTTGCGCACGGATTTTCTAGAAAGCAATAATGCGATTTGTACATAATACCTTTCTCTATTCTAAAGACCTACATCTAGGCAGACCAACGAAGCAGTGTTAAATAGAGCAAATGCGGTTCGTGAATTATTTGTCACTATAAAGATCAGAAAGCTATCATACCTGAGGCATGTTCTCAGAGAAGACCGATACAGGGTGCTTCAACTTATAATGAAGGGCAAAATCGAAGGCAGCCAAGGAATTGGAAGAAAACAGATGTCATGGCTGAAGAACATTCGCGATTGGACAGGAATACGCAGTGCCGAACAACTATTCAGATTAGCCGAAAACCGCGAACAACTCGCCAATGTAATTGCCAACGTTAGAGGGACTTGATATGGCACCGGAAAAAGAAGACATCTACTAACAGGATATTCGCTTTGTCTTTCTCACACTTTCCATCCGTATACCTAATATTTTTCACAGCGAGATTCAGTACGCTCAGTCTATTCTTCATGGGTTCTTCAATAGCAATTGGACGACATCTATAATTAAGTTTTTTTTTATGACAATAGTCGCAAAAAGGGTAGACCTATCTTGTGGGCCGCGGATGGCCCGCATTGCGACTATTAGAAGGGGAAGAGATTATAGAAAGGAAATGATTGTGGACACGCTTTTTAAAAAGTTGCAGGTCCTAGTTCTCTGGAAAAACTAATTTTGGAAGCTTATTCCATTCCGTAGCAGCCCTGTAAAAAAAGGATTCTTAATGAAGATTGGTCCTTGTAGTGTCAAGCTTAAGAGTAAATGTGTGAGACTGATCAGCGTGCCGAGTTCTTCGGCCGAATGTGGCCAATGGCGGTACAAGAGTTTTTATTTCTCTGGAGCATCTGCCATGAAAATATCTGTAGAGCAATGACTGCTCTGCAACTCTTCTTCTATATTCTAGAGGGTGAAGGGTATCTGTGAGAGTTGAGCTGTTTATCAAGCGAATGGCTCTTTTATGAATGGAATCTAGAAGACGAAGAGAATACCTTGGTGCTGAACCCCAAATATGCGAGCAATACTCCAGTAGAGGTCGGATTTTAGCCTTGTACGTCGTCAACAGTTGATCAGGAGTAAAAAACTTTCTGGCTTTCCACAGAAAACCTAGCCTCTGGCTTGCCGACTTTGCGATGTTAGCAACATGGTCATGCCAAGACATATTATTGGACACCGTGACTCCCAAAATCTAGATGGAGAGACTTGGTTCAAGGGTATTTCCGGACATTGTAATGGGATGATTTGATGATTTATTGTTTACCCCATTCGAATTTCAGATTGTACGTCAACTTTGACACTATTTTATTCAATAATTGTGGAGGGACTTGGTTCAAGGGTATTTCCGGTCATTGTGATGGGATGATTTGAGGAATTCACTTTCTTGGAAAACGTGGCACTTTGTGTTTTTTGGGCGTTGAACTGAACAAGATTGTTGGTTCCCCACTCGACGATTGCTTTAAGATCTCTATTGATGGAATCAACCTGTTCCTGCCTGAGTCTATTTGTATCATTCACCGAAAGTGATCGATAGGATGTGAAAGTTGAGACAAGTGTGCTATCGTCTGCTAAACTGTAAATGGGGTTCGTGGTGGTTTTCAAGAGGTCGTTGATGTGTAAAAGAAATAAGGTAGGGGACAGGATGGAACCCTGGTGGACCCCGGCATTGGTTTTAAACGCATCAGAAAAAATAGTGTTGTTAATATAATATAAAGTAGTCAACAAAAAACTTTTCTTTTATTAAAAAAGTACTCATATATTTAGACCAGGGTTTGATAGTGCACAATTTTTTTTCTGGACCTATCAAAGATCTTTGACTGTGTAATTCATTAATTACTTTTGAGCAAAATAAAAAAAATGGTATTCGCGTTTAAGCAAATAATTGGTTTAAATCATAATTCGGTCAATTTAGACATAAAATTAGTGGTCAAATAAAAAAAATTCCCGGAGAGCCAAATATGGCCCATTACAAATAAAGTTTTAAAAATCGTGTGCTACAAAAGTTATTCGGGGTCAAAGGTCAAAATTTGAGGTTTTTTGGATTTTTCTCGAAAACGGTAAGTTTTATTAAAAAAAACCTTAAACCAAAGTTGTAGATCTTAAAATTCTCTACAAAAATGGTTTTATGATTTTTTCCTTAGAGTTATTATTCCTAAGATATCGTGACTCTAAGAGTCACATTATACATGATGTGCACATGTAAGCCACATAATCAGGCACTTAAGACAAGTATAAATACCTGTCTCTTTTATATATACTAGCGGACCCGGCAGACGTTGTCCTGCTCGAACGTTGGCTTGCCTGCTTTAAAAATATCGCTATGGAACTTAGCGACCCCAAAAACTATAAATTTGACACTAATATCGGCGTTTTTAATAATTTTTATATTTCATCCTCTTCTCACTCCTTTTGTATATATGCTTACATAATTAATCACTATTAAACTCAGCGATTTTAAAAACTATTCCATCTTTCAAGTTGAAACAATAAATGCACATTTACAAAATTTCATTTAAATCTGACTATAAATTCGACACTAAATCAGCCGTTTTGATAGTTTTTATATTTCATTCCCCTCCCTGATCCGATCGTATTTCAGTTTTTGCGGTACTAACGAACGGCGATTAATTTTTATATTATAGATATTTTTTAGCTTTTCTTTAAAATTTTCCCCAATATTTTTTTTCAAACCACCACTGTGATTTAATAAAAGATAGGTTAGCTTGACGTTCTTTAACACAATAAACTTTATTTTATTCGCGAAAAATTGCCCATATAATTTTTCGCAAGTCGCTCGCAAAAAACTCCCTCAATGATAGAAAGGTTAGCTTGATGTCCTTCAAAAATGTATATGTATACAGTTCACAGAAGCAAACAAAAGCCGCGGAAAATATGCCAACTATTTTCAATGTTATCGCGATGCAAGATTTAAAAGTTTAAATGTTGGCGCGTATAATCGAAATATCACAATGAATGATTTTATGAATAATACAATGAGTGCTGTCAGCTGTTATTTAAAACATTTGTTGTTTACTCGCCGGTATTTTTCTGGTTTTATAAGTTATTAATTATTATTATTTGCTTTATAAGACATTTTGGTATAGTTATATTTATCCTATTAATTGTTTTAATACATACTTACTTTTATAGATTTGTACTAAATAACGTGAATTACTTACAAAATGATTATTAGAGATATGTAATCAAGAGTTTTTGTTTTTAAAATTAAAATGTAAATCTTGTACTGGCAAACCTTTCTCTGTTATATTAATATTAAACCTAAAATCAATTTTTCTATTTTGTTTCCCTACTCCTTTCGTCAGACCAACAGTCTTACATAACTTTCACTTATTCAAGACTATATTATCCCGATAAGACAAAAAATCTAATATGTGCAAATACACAAGCATATTTATAAAGGCATATACTTATACTGTAAGGATATGTTTATTACGAACATAAATAATTCTGTATAATATTAAATTTTAAGATAACAGTAAAGTTCCCTAATATAAACAATTAATTGTAGGAATTTAACTTGGACTAATTTTTATTTGCCTGTATATTGTGCAAGAAATTTGTAACAAATATAATTGTGATTTATTTTCAACATGTAAAATTTAGAATTCAAACATGCATGCTCCTAGAAGGTATTTTTTTGAAATAATAAGTGTATTTGAACAGTACTTTTTATTAATCGGAAAATTTAGATTAACTTAACCACAGGTGCAGTCTATCTTGCAAATGTAATATTGTGTTAAAATCATGAATAGCAGTCATTAATCTTTCACAATAAGCAATTTGGGCACAGTTTTGAACAAATTTAATAATATGAAAAGTTGGTATAAAGGCAGTACAAACCTTTTCTCAAATAATGGTGATCAGATTTACGATCATCTTCCAAACGAGAAAAAAAACCCTTTCAAATATCAATTTATTTAACTTTTCTAATAGTACTAATACAATTGACCTTGATCTAATTTTCCTTGTTTACAAAATTATTGGAATTTTAAAAACAAAACTAACCTTACTAATTGGGTTGACACTTAATGTTATCGATAGTCGGTTTTCGATATGAAATGAAATATATCTGTTAGACTCATATGCCGAATTCGCCCATTTGCCGAAATAAATACTCAGTTCGCGAAATGATCAAAGCCAAATGATCGATTGCCGAAAACAGATTCTATTTCGGAATCTGTTTAAACTGATTTACACATTTCGCGAACTGAGCTATCCACAGTTGCTCAAATGTCGAATATGAATGTATTTCGGCAAATTATCATATTTAGTTTAGCATTTTGCCGATTGTGCAATTTAGAAATGCTCAGACGTCGATTACAACATTTTGGTTTAAAAAAATGCTATTTATCAAGGTGAACAACATTTATTATCGTAAACAGTTCATTACCTACTCAAATAGATATTATCTAATATTATCTACTTATTGCAACAAGGAGAACTACCATGACACTTGGTGTTACATTTGATC
Source organism: Agelastica alni (assembly GCA_950111635.1). Classification (NCBI taxonomy): domain Eukaryota; kingdom Metazoa; phylum Arthropoda; class Insecta; order Coleoptera; family Chrysomelidae; genus Agelastica; species Agelastica alni. The sequence continues at coordinate 70,109,248 of OX467710.1, forward strand.
TTGCTTGCAATACATTTACACTTTTTATTTTGGCATTGTTTCTTGCAATCACATCTTATAAATCCTTGCTTGGACCTAGTTTCCTTGGCAGCAATTTGTCTCATTGGAAATGACGTTGATGGAACATTTTCTGCAGTTAAAAATTGACTTTGAGACAGCTGTAACAGAGATTTTTGCTCAAATACAGCAGAATATATAATACATAACATATTACTGACCTGAAACTCATTTCTAGTATACATTTTCTCCAAAACGCCATTAGCTGTACCTTCGTCCTTCTTTCGTTTTACTACAAGTAACTGAAATAACATGTTGAAACTTGCAGAGACGTCGAACACGTGCAACATATCGGGAATTGCTCATTTCTAAATTGCACAATCGGCAAAGTGTTGAACTGAAAATGATGATTCGCCGAAATACATTCATATTCGGCATTTGAGCAACTCCGGATAGTTCAATTCGCGAAATGTGTAAATCAGTTTAAACAGATTCCGAAATAGGATCTATTTTCGACAATTAATCATTTGACTTTGATCAATTCGCGAACTGAGTATTTATTTCGGCGAATGGGCGAATTCGGCATATGAGTCTAACATATCGATACCAAAAATACAACAACAGCGACATGAACACGCCCACCAGGGCTTTTGTTTGCTTCTGCTAACTGTACAGATACACACATGGACTTTTATATATATTTTTAAGCTTTTCTTTAGAATTATCCCTATTAGTTTTTTCTTTAAACCACCAGTGTATTAAAGCGAACAAAACAAAACAAAATCATTCAAATCGGTCAAGCCCTTTTTGAGTTTTAGCGAGACTAACGCACGGCAGTTCATTTTTGTTTATATAGATTCGACAACCGATTGGCACTATTTTGCATTTTTTAAATTCTAAATACGCGATAATTCGAATGTTGTGAATATATGTTGTAGATTTGAAACTCTTATTAAATACCATATTATATAAGTATCTTAAATTTTAAGGAAACACCCGAGTTTACCGTACTGACGGGACGAACATAAAATTTTTGACAGGTAGGAACAGTTTGTACGGGAAAATTAAATTGTCCCTTTTAGTATTTTCCTTGCAATTTTTAAGTTTTTAATAATTATTCTGCTATTCGGGACGAAGACAAATACAATAAATTAAAAACCATAAAAATCGGTCCAGCCGTTTTCGAGTTATAAGTGTTCGAACAAACCCGACTTTGTTTTATATAGATAGATAAAATCCGGTAAAATTGTCACAAATGGATAAAGATTAACTTCTTTATGCTGCTATTGCCTTATGTTGCAAAATGAAGCTAAGTCCTTTCATTGGCAATGTTTCGTATCCTTCTTGCGTTACAGCTTTGTCGGGAAAGATTCGATCGTATTGGTCGCGGCATTGTTAATGATGATTCAAAAAGAATACAAATGACTGATTATTGATTTCTGACAAAATTTATAATTATCAAATTTTCAATTATACTTAACCATAGACAAAATTACGTTTAGCTGTCATTTGCGTTTTGTTATTCCATGTCAGATGCGTTTTTGTTATACCACGTTTTATAGTGACTTGTATTATCTTTGACGTTTATGTCACGTCACACGGGAACGCGCTTGAACGGGATAAAAAGTATCCTATGTCCGTCTTTCTTACATATATATATATATATATATATAAATATATATATATAATATACTATTCTAAAAATATTTATTCAAAATATAGTCAGTCTCTAACTGAATGCATTGATAAATACCGATACTTAACTTTTGTAAAAAATACGCGAAACAAGAAACAAGTACAACTATCATGTCTTCCTCCAACATCGTCATCTGCTATTTAACACTCGAATATACTGTCAAGTTCAATCATGGCTAGGCAATCAACTGAACCCAGAAGACTGGGGTTGGAATTTGATAGATAATACTCTGGAGGCGATTCAAACTTCACTCCCACCTGGTCCAGAAAAACTCCTAAACACTATTTTTGGCAATTGCAAAAAAGGTTGTAGTGTGGCTGTAAAAAAGTCGGGTTACTGTGTTCCTCAGCGTGTACCAATTGCCAAGGTCAGTCTTGCTCAATTGTCCAGATTCATCTAATTTTAATGAAGAGACCAATGACTCAGCCACATTTGAACAATTAATAAACATCCAGCAAAAGGAAAAGGAAGAAGAAGAAATCGAAGAAGACATGGCTGTTTAAGTAGACTTTCAAGAGTATGAATCTTATTAAAATATCTAAAGAAATCAAAACAATAGTTAACCCAAATTAATAGCAGTATCAATAATCAATATTTATAATAAGGTAATATGAGGACAGTTTGATAAGTCAGTGACTTTTTGAATTTCCCGCGCAGTTACTTCAAATGCAACAGTGCTGCCGTCAACTATAATCTATCAGTGGGCAACTTTCTAATTTTGAGCAAGCTACGTCGTGCAGTTGGTGTTTGATAGCCGTTCAAAGCAGACAACCTCGTAAATTTTTAAGAAAATGGAAAAAATACTACAGGAACTCGGCACCATCAATTTCAATGGTTAAGAAGTGGTTTACAGAGCACTAGTGACGCCGAACGTCCAGGTCGCCCAAAAGAAGTGATGCTGTAGGTGTATCTCAACTGAACGGGTACATCATATTTCACACGAATATTTGGACATGAAAAAACTCTCTGCGAGAGTTGATCACGCTCGACCATAAGCGCAATCGTGTGACCACTTCAAAAGAGTGTTTACCGAAACAAACGCGTATTTTGAGAGCTTTGAAAAAACCTATTATTCGGAGGGAATAAAAAAATTAGAAAAACGCTGGACTAAATGTATCGAGCTAAAAGGTGATTATGTAGAAGAATAAAATGTTTATTTGCGGAAAAAAATTTGTTTTATTCAAAAAGTCACTGACTTATCAAACCACCCTTGTATCTAGAAAATGACGGGTATTGCTCTCTTAAATTATCCCAAAATTGTCATGATATCATGATATCTCAGAAATGGTAACACTACGAAAAAAATCATAAAAACCAATTTTGCAGAGAATTTTAAGATCTACAACTTTGGTTAAAAGTTTTTTTTCGATAAAACTTACCGTTTTCGAGAAAAATTCAAAAAACCACAAATTTTTACCTTTGACCCCGAATAACTTTTGTAGCACTCATAGGATCGATGGGGATTTTTAAAACTCTATTCGTTATGGTAAACCCCAGCTCTCCACCAATATTTGGCTCACCGGGAATTTTTGTTATTTTAAATGTTTATATTGACCGGGCAATCATATCTTGCGGGAAAAACACTTAAGGTTGTTATACAAAATAGCATTTTAAAGATGATGCAACAATAAACTAAGAAGTATCTGATGGCAGTGAACTGCAATCCTATTCATATTAATGATATGCTACTTGATAAAAAAGCTGCCAAATCTTATATTGACAACAAAAACTATTTACAAATAAACGTACGGATATGTTTTTTATAAAGTAATTGTCCACACAGAATCAACTCGATTCCCTACTTTTTCGCTTGTAACTTTGCAAACATCCCTGAAGAGGTCAACGCTCCCTTATCATCGAAGAATTTTATCACAATTAAACGTTTTAATTACAAAAAAAAGGTTAAAAAAAATATGTGTATTAAATCAATCCGTCCAAACAAAATGAAAGTAAAACTCGGTTCGGCTTTTTTAAAAAGTTCTGCGGCAGAGTAAATCGAAGTAATCAAAAACAGTTGAACTCCGTCTGGTTCCAGCATCTTACAGCCTCCCATAGCTCTCAGCATGTTAAGCTGCCGTGGCTTAATTCTGTTAAAAAGAGCATCTGCAACTTACAGCGTTGCCAACAGAAACATACATCAATTTTATATTTCATATATTTCCAAACTCCCTTTGTACTAACCATTTTTATTTAACTCGTTTAAAAATTCTTTTAGTAACAAATTATTAAAAAAATTTTATTTTATTATTTATTTTATTTTAATATTAAGGTAGGTAATTTAACAAAACAGTTATAGGTACAAAACAAATGTTGGTGAGAATTACACAATATATATATTTTTTTATCTATTGGAAAAAATTATTTAAAATTTATAACTTCAATATAAATTTTTTTAAATTTTTTTAAAAAAGTGGGCTTACAACTTTGAGCATGCGTTTTGGACATCATTTGTTATATCCATTTGAAATGGTGAATTGTTTAAAGTTAGTTCATTTTTGTAATAGTGTTACTGTTAATACCTACTTATACTCTTTTGGATGGGTAAGAGTAAATATTCTTGTCAATGTTATGGCTCGAAAAATTTGGATAGAGGCTGGACATTACATATTACACATTTATATTGTGATAAAAAACAGAAGGTAAAAGTTAGCCTTACAAATTCCAGTTTTTTCGATTTCTATATTAGAACTTTGCGGATTGTTCAATAAGATTCTCCAAGGCGTCATCGAAGAACTCATCCAAATAAGTTAACTTACGATTTGTTGGTTTTCATTAAATAATTGGTCATTGTATTTTGTTTGGAAACCACGCATTTCATACGAAGCAATTTGCTTCGTCCGTTTGGCAGTCCGTATCTCAGAAAATATTACAGAGGCAAGTCCGGAATCAACAGATCATCTAGATATCTAGCAAGTAGAAGAAAAAGAAGAAGAAGAAGCATACATATAGTTACGCCTTTTTCCCGTAGTGGTAGGCAGAGAACACTTGCTACGGTTCTTACACACACATCTTTTGATTTTACTACTTTCATCAGTACTCTTATACATGCTCGTCGACTGTTGGTACTCTTGACTTAAACTTCTTTCAAAACAAAGTCGATCTTTTTTTTATCTATGGAAACCACGCATTTTATTCAAATGCAATAGAACTATAAGTACTGTTAATTTATAGCTATAAAACTTTAAAATGCTAATGAATAAATTGTATAGAAAAAATAATAAATACTGAAATATTTTCTTATGTTGGTTATTATGGCATTTTTAATACAGTCGACTCTCGATAATTTGACACTCATTAATTTGAATCTCTCGATAATACTAGGATAAATTGAATAAAATCAATGTTATTTGGTCCCTTCGGTAATTTGAAGTTGAAGAAATAGTATCTTGCTTGCCAACATGCGATAATTTGAAGTCCAGGCTTTCCCACTCTCTATAATTTGAAGAGTTTTTCATACAACTGTCGTTTGTTTACATAAATGAGAGTAAGTTCACATTCCAGCCTTCTTTCAAACGTTAATGAGTCATGTTATTGTTTGATTTGTGCTATTAAATCCAAGAAATAATAAATGTCTCTCCATAAGTGATAAAAAGCGTGTGATTCAAGCTAAGATGAAAAAGTTATATTAACGTCATCTGAAGAGGAGTTGCAGGCGATGGTTAATGTTATGCATGATGCCCTGAAAATCGAAGGGATCAACATAAATGTAAGCAAAACGAAAGTAATGGTTTTTGAAAGAGAAGAAAGCGTGACAAACTGTAAAGTTTCGAATTTGTGTACTTGGATTCAAAGTTTACGAAAAATGGAAAGTATGACAGAGACATTGAGTGAAGGGTGTTGGCAGAAAACAAATGAATGACGCACTGGTTAGCTTTATAAAAATCCAGAAAGTGTCTGGCTGTGCATAGAGGTGTTGGTTCCTACACTAATGTATGGTAGTGAATGTTGAGTTTGGCAGAAGAAGCATGAAAATATAAGATTGACGAAACAAATTTATAAGGCGAGTGTGAATGGACAAGTCGGTAGAGGTCGACCTCGGCGAAAGTGTTTTGAAGAAAGGCCAGGTTAAGAGTACCAACAATCGACGAGCATGTATGAGAGCATTGATGAAAGTAGAGGAAGCAAAAGATGTGTGTAAGAACCGTAGCAAGTGGAAGGAAGTGATGTCTGCCTACCCCTATCAGAAAAAGGCGTGACTATATGTATGTATGTATGTAAACAGTTTGGTATTTTACCGTCGACATTGTTAATGATTTTGAAGAGGAAAGACTACATTACGGGGATCAAACTTTTATTTACTTGAGTCCCACCTTCCCCTCGTAGTTATTTGAACGCCTGGTCCCTTGAGTCTCAAATTATCAAGAGCCGACGGTATCTTTAAAAATAAAAAAAATCTGGTTTACTTTTCAACCACAATTATTAACTTTTGTTGGTCTGGTGTTATTATATTTTAGAGGATACTTTTATAGATCTTGTTGTACAAAAAAAGTAGGTAGCTTCCAGTAGCTATGTAATGTAAAAATTATATTCCCAATGTTCTAGGAAATTTTTAGATTTTTGTGTTTTTATTGTACTAATCAATATGCTTCCTCCCAAAAGAGCTTTAAGTCATTATACAAGAGACTATCCAACATTGTTCCTACATTAGACAATTCTACCAAAATTTACCCCTTATTTTTTCCAATGGAAAAATGTTGGCAAATTTCGAACGAAAAAGTGAACAATTTCTATTGAAAAGTTGCACATGAAGACCATTTACGACGTTAACTTCTTAAAAAAATTAGATATCCTGATAATGATGGGGCACCCAAAAAAAATAAGTTCCAATAAATATAATGTTCTATTACCGGTAATATAAATAGTAGTGATCTGTAATTTAGAGGAATATAACTTTAAAATGCAATAAAATATTTAAAAATTATGGTATCGGCCTCATTAAAAAGATAATTATATGTCATTATTGTTTATTATTATTATTTATAATTTCTGGCATATGGACGCTGCGGCTAGCTTAAACCGCAACTATTGTCCATTTTTTTCTGCAATAAATTGATTTTGGCCTGTCAAGCCACCTTATTCAAATCAGAGCTCTTCCATTCAATGAAAAAAATTTTACGGGTTGCACTCTGGGAGTGCCGGCAGAAGTGAAAACTTAAGTATTAACGTTGTGCGCCCTGCGCCGCCTAAACGAAACAGCCGGCGCAGGCATACATTTTCGCCGCGCCGTACAAAGAGAGGGGGATACTCCCTCTCCTACGCTACGCCAGCTGTCTACTCTCCATCCGTCTTACGAATTTTCGATCAGGTCACGTGTCCTGACGCGAGTTTAACATTTTTTACCCATTACAAAAAAAGTGTACAACGCCGCTAAAGAAGTTTTCACTTCAAAAAATATTATTTTTAATCTGAAAAATATTGTCTCCAGATTTCCATAGTATATGAATAATGCATTATTTTTATTAACGCTTTATTATAAATCATATATTAAACATCAGTACCAGATTTGAATGTTTTCGATTTCTTTCTTCCGCTTTTTGCTTCATCTTCTTTCAATATGGCGCTTTTCTTCCTACCTCGACTTATTCGTTTTCGGCTACCTCGTTTTCGGTTTTGTCGCTTTTGGCTACGTCGTCTACTTCTATTTTTTCTTCGTCTTCGAGCCTCCGTTATCGGCAAACCAAAACCTAATTTAAACCTTCCCCCGTTCTCTTTGATCAAACCAGCTTTAAGTCCAGTTTTTAAAGATTTTTTAACACAAATTGATGCATTTTTTAACGGCTTCTTGCACTGATAAATTATTTGATCTAAAATTTTGTCGGGGGGAGAACCATTAGAGTCATTAAGACACGCTATGGTGTCCATAACATCTGCTAAAAACGACACCTCTCCTTGGACCATTTTAATGCAGCAAAAGCAGAACTTAATCAATAAACTAATGAAAAGCACATACATTTTGAAATTAGCTACTAAATTAATTTGTCGAAATGACATAAAAAATGTACTTGAATTTGTCAGTTTGTTGAATAAGGTTGCCAAGTTACCAGTCAAGAAAAGTCGCATTTTATATTGCTCCAGTGAAATACATCCGTCTTACGAATTTTCGATCAGGTCACGTGTCCTGACGCGAGTTTAACATTTTTTACCCATTACAAAAAAAGTTCACAGCGTGCCATAAGAAGTTATCACTTCAAAAACAAAAGCATCATTAGTCATAGATCCTTAGATCTCTCCATTGACCATAACATTCTGACCAGCATTATCTTTAAAGAAATATATTTTCAATAATTCTACCAGCATATAAAGCACACCTAACAGTAAATTTTATGGAAGTGATGACGTCTAAATAATAACCTGGATTTTCTTCATTCCAGATACGACAATTTTGCTTGTTTACGTAGGCATTTAACCAAAATTTGTGATGAAATTAAGGATCAAAAGTAATCTTGTAATCAATCGAACGTACGACGGGTATTCATGCACAAGTTGAATCTTGCATGATCTTAAGCCAATATCTTTCCATAAAGTTAATAAACACAGCTCAAATTGCTGTGAAGGATAGCGAATCGACTGGGTCCTCATTATCACTACTTTCCATAGGGAAAAATCTCGTAACACAAGATGGCGCAAAATGTCGGATCAAGGTATGAACCACAAATATTGTCAACCAAAGTTTTTAATGAAGGGAATTTTAGTTATTTCAGAGAATTAGGTTGATTTTTTGTTTTAAACTATTGGATTGAAGCTGGATTTAAGGTTTGTTTCCGACGTTTTAGTTTTATTGTCGCTGGATTCTTGTTAAATGCCAGTAAAGATCGGGTGTGTCCAGGTATCAATTTTGGTTTGTTTTCGAACTTCGCTCACTTCTATCTTTCTTAATTGTGGAAAGTTAATACGTCAACACTGGAGAGTTCTGGCTAGAAACAGATCCATTTTTCAAACGCTTTCTCTGTGTTGTTGAAGTCACTATGAATAACCCCAAATAAAATAATAGATCATTGGACAACAATACCAAACTTACGACTGAAAAAATTATCTTTCACAAAGTGCTTGCTGCAAACAATCATAAACTTTAAGATTAGTTTTCCTATCTTAAAGATCATTTTCCATTTCTGAGCTGCCTTAAGATTTGAATAAAATTTATGCACCTTTTTTAATCGTTAACATTTTCAGATTTTGTGGTTTATTAACACCAATTCTTCACAAAATATCGTTCTAATTTCTAATTTCAATGCTCAAAATAATACATAAAGTTCACTTCTCACCCATATAAACAAATGGAGGTTAGTTTGTTGTTTAAACCTCGAGAAGTTCATACGATCAATAATAGATGTCGTGATTTTTCCCTATGGAAGCAATAACTAAATCAATGCGCACTGCACGACGTTTTTGCGGATGCGCAATATCAATTAGAATATGCCTGGTGTAAAAATAATTTATGGATATTCGAAAAACTTGTTTAGATGGACAATTATGTCGATCGTAAAATGGACGTACGGTAATTTAAAAAATTTGCAACATTGTTCCAGCTTAGGTCTCTTCATAGTAAAATGGCAAAATACACTGAGCATCAATCAGTCATCATTTGTCAACTTTACTGTCATTTGAAACAGCGTGGTCAGTTTAAAAAACAAACTTCTAATTAACACCAACTGTAACAATTTAACAAATAATTAACTTTCCAGTGGAAGTTATGGTAATGGGTCCGATTTTGCGAATTCCGAATTTTGACATATCTCCACATTTTAAGGTCATCAGAGTCGAATACAATAGTTTTAAGTGGACGTCTGTGTGTGTTCGTATGTGCGTTCAAAATTATTTTTCGTCCCGATTATTTCGAGAACAAAAAAATATATCGACGTAGGACCAATTTCATCCGACGCATAATTACGCAACTTGGAACTGATTAGATTTTCAGCAAAATCGGTCAAGTTGTTTTTTATGGAGAATCAAAAAACTGAATAAAATGGTAAACTACCTGAATTTTGCAATTTATAAATTATACTATTTTTAATACAGAATTTTAAGATCTTTTGAATAATTTCATGAAAAATATGATGACAGTATTTCACAAAAACAGATATTTTTAGAATACAAAATTAGGAATTGGAGATTTTTACACTTGTGCCAGTAATGAAAAAATAGCGATGAAGACGCTATAACAGTGAAAAATTATATAAATTATATATAAAAGAATACGGTTGACATGAACAGTGTATTGTTAATGACAATTATAATTTGTTATAAAAAATTTGAAATCGTTTTTTATAATAATTTTAATAATAATAATTATTACAATAAAACATATGTTATTTTTTTATTCTTTCCACTGGGAAGTTGTTCGTGTGGATTTTTTGGGTCGCATCCAGACCACTGATTTTTATTAATTTAAAATTATTTGAAGACACTCAATGTTCTTGTGACACATACAAAAGTAATAGTATATGTTTAATGTTAAATTATATGTTAGATAAAAAATGGGATACATGGCGATAAAATCGGCACGTGGCAACGTAGTGAAGTAAGCAAAACAAAGAGGGTGCAATAGGTTCCATAAGTCTTAACCTCCAAAGTGCGCACCATGGCTACTTGAGTATAAATCACCACTGCACGACCTCTAATGAAAAATACACCTGAGTGTTAGTTTCACGGCAAAATCTCCCGCTAGGAGGGTAATAAGATCCGTAGGAGGGCGCTCAGTTCGCTACCTACATCCATCAATAACGATTACCAAATATTAATGTATTTACCGCAAAAACAATAGTCATGCTCTCGATTTTCATTTGTTAAACTAGAACTGACAGCCAGATATTAGTATCCTGGGTTTACAAAATAAATATTAAAACTTTTTTTCGGCTGTCATTAATAATTTTTAAATGTTCGATTTTTGGAGAGTCATTGTAGGCCGGATTGTATCTATTTTAACAACATATCTTTTTCGACTAAACTGGTCTTAAGAAATTGTTAATTAATAGTCGCTTAACGAGAACTAATCAACAAAAAATAATCTTGATTACCGTCAACAAAAACAAACGCTTAAAGCAGATCGTCAGCTATTTTCAGTATTTTCTCTAATGCTATTATTGTAACGAATTACTGCGTGTGTGAAGTGGCAAATAGGAGATTACCAGAGTGTGGTTTAAAGAAATATCGATCAACAATGGATCAGATATTCACTTCTTCTTCAAGTGCCATCGCTATCGCAACATTTGAGGCAGTTGCTCTAAAAAGTTGTTTGGAGCTGCAACCAAACTACTCTCAGAATTTTTAGCCATGAATTTCGTCTTCTTCCTATGCTTCTTCTGCCTTCTATTTTTGCTTGCATTATTAGTCGTGTCCCTTATGTGTCCCAAATACTGTAGCTTTTTCTCCCAAATTGTACGTTCCACTTCTTTTTGTTTACCGATTCTTCTTAGCACTTTGATGTTAGTAATTCGATCCACCCACGAAATTCGCAAGATTTTTCTATATATCCACATTTCGAAAGAGTTAAGCTGTCTCATTGCCCCTACATTTAGCGTCCATGATTCTGCACCACTGAGTACATAACATTTTGCCAATCGCAGTCTCAGGACTAACGTCAAATCTCTGCTACATATTACTTTTTCAATTCTGGTTTTTATTTCTGCGGTATATTCATTGATTTTAGTAATAAGCATTCCTAAGTCATTAAAATTCACTATTAGGTAATTAATGAAGAAAATTTGGAAATACAACAAAACATTGCACCAGATATTATAGACTTAAAGTACCTAAGCATATGATAGCATCATAAGAGTGGAATTGTGGAAAGCCATGGCAGAGCTGGGAGTACCAAAAAAATTTTTTTTACAGGAAATAGTCGTAAAAAGGGTAGACCTATCGTGTGAGCCGCGGACCGCCCGCACTGCGACTATTAGAAGGGGGAGGGATTATAGAAAGGAGATGATTGTGGACCCGCTTTTTAAAAAGTTGCAGGTCATAGTTCTCTGAAAAAACTGGTTTTGGAAGCTTGTTCCAATCTGTCGCAGCTCTGTAAAGGAAGGATTTTTTATGGAGATTGGTCCTTGTAATGTCAATCTTGAGAGTAAGTGGGTGAGACTGATCAGCGTGCCGAGTTCTTCGACCGAATGTGGCTAGTGGTGGTACAAAAGTTTTTATTTCTCTGGAGCATCTGCCATGGAAATATCTGTAGAGCAATGACTGGTCTGCAACTCTTCTTCTATGTTCTAGTGGGTAAAGGGTATCTGTAAGAATTGAACTGTTTATCAACCGAATGGCCCTTTTCTGAATGGAATCTAAAATACAAAGAGAATGCCTTGGTGCTGAACCCCAAATGTGCGAGCAATACTCCAGTAAAGGTCGGATTTGAGCCTTGTACGTCGTCAACAGTTGATCAGGAGTAAAAAACTTTCTAGCTTTCCACAGAAAACCTAGCCTCTGGCTTGCTGACTTTGCGATGTTAGCAATATGGTCATGCCAAGACATATTAGTAGACACCGTGACTCCCAAAATCGAAATGGAGGGACTTGATTTAAGGGTACTTTCGGACATTATAATGGAGTAATTTGAGGAATTTACTTTCATGGAAAACTTGGCGCTTTGTGTTTTCTGGGCGTTAAACTGAACAAGATTGTTGGTTCCCCACTCGACGATTGCTATTGATGAAGTCAACCTGTTCCTGCCTGAGTCTATTTGTATCATTCACCGAAAGTGATCGATAGGATGTGAAAGTTGAGACAAGTGTGCTGTCACCTGCAAAACTGTAAATGGGGTTTGTGGTGGTTTTCAAGAGGTCGTTGATGTGTAAAAAAAATAGGGTGGGGGACCCAGGCATTAGTTTTTAACGCATTAGAAGAAATACCGTCAACTGCCACATGTAAGGGGCGATCTTGCATGAAGCTCATGAGCCATTAGCGCAATTTGGTTGGGAGACCGTAGGCAGATAATTTACTTAACAATGCTGGTGCCAAACGCGGTCGAAGGCTTTACATATATCCAATGCTATTGCACGGGATTCACCAAACTTCTCAATAGTGTTTGTCCAGAGCTGAGTGACATTAAACAGCAAATCTCCAGTAGACCGAACTTGTCGTTAATTAATCTTACAAAACATTGTGTAGAGAGATTTATAAGTGCAGTAAGACTTGAGGGAAACATGTCGATCTTCTTTACAGCTAACAGTGGTCGCAAACAGGGAGATGATCCCCACATCGCTTGGAGAGCATCGTACGAAAGGCAAACACAGAAACGCTCCTCTTTAGAAATCAAGGTCCTCGCATTTTACTGGCTTTAACTGATAATTTACATATAGTAGGATATACAACTATCAATGTCAAGAAGAATTCCTTAAACTGGAAAACGCTGTAAAAGAAGTTGGCCTACGAATCAACGAATTTAAAACTAAATATTTAGCTTCAATAAGAACAAAACAACAAGACAAAATAGGGCAAAATGTGACAATGGACTAATTTCGAAAGAGTCCATCAGTTTAAATATTTGGAAGCTACGATCACCTCTGGCGACAATATAACGCAAGAAATTAACAACAGAATACAAGGAGAATACGACGATGACGAAACAAATTGAGAACCAATTAAAAATGGCGGAATTCTTAGAAGGATATACGGACCAGTCAAGGAAAACGCAACACAACAATACATTATGACAACCAAAAGGGAATTGAAGGAACTATGTAACCAGCTAGATATATATAGTAGAAATAATAAAGTCAGAAATATTAGGATGGACCGGCCACATTAAGAGGCAAGATTAACGGGTCGTCAAATGTCAAGTGTCAAGCTGTGGAAAAAAATATCGCAACGGATCTACGAACAAGCAGAAGTACTAATGACGAACCGCAGCAAGTAAAGGTAGATTGTAAAGTCAACGAAGACCCACCTTGGGTTATACAGGGTGTTTCAAAAAAAGGTGACCCCGACTCTAGGATAGTTAAAAAACTGAAAAATAATTGGGGTTTGCTTAGTTAAAATTTTCGTAACGCCATCCGTATTCAAGATAAAGGGCGTTAAGGAAAAAAAATGTATACACGTTTATTACGATTTTGCCGAAACTACTGAAAATATTGTAATGAAATTTTAAACGAATATGTTTTACAAGCTGATATATCCCATGAATTTATTTTCTCATATAGGGCGCTAGTAACACGGTTCGTACCGAGAAGTATTGAACTTTTTTAAAGTTAGATTTTTTAATCAAAAATTCAAGCAAACTTAAACATCATTTAATTTTTCACCAAAAAAGTTATAACCGATTCTGGTATAAAATAATGATAAAATTATTATTTATTATTATTATTAATTAGTATGCATTATGTGAATTAAAATTTTTTTGTCGCGTAAATGAGACCTCATCGATAAAACGGATACATGTTAAAAAAAATTGGGATTGAGGGCTTTCCTCTCTTGTAACGTTTCACAAAAATCCATTCTAATCGGTATATCTTGATTTTTGCCATGTTTGCCATGAAAAACTGACATTTATTGATAGTTATGACGATAAGTCAACAATAATTAGATTTTTTAAACCTTATTATTTGCAAGATTAGATATTTTTAACAATTGAACATGGCGAACAGAGCAGCAGGATGTCTTAACAATGCAATTTGGAGAAACAAATACCTCACAAATGAAACGAAAACTAGGATATATACATCAACAATAAGACCGATAATGACGTATACAGCGGAAACAAGAGCAGATACGACGAAAACACAAAGATTACTGGAAACAGCAGAAATGAAAGTCTTACGAAAAATAGCAAACAAAACTCTAAGAGAAAGAGTAAGAAGTGAGGAAATACAAGTGAGATGTGGTATAGAGGAAATGAACAGGTTGACCAAAAGAAGAAAAATAGAATGGAATCAACACAGAAAGAATGACAGAAAATAGAACAGTACGAATAGCAAGAGACAAATCTCCAAATGGAAGAAGTTCGATGGGACGACCGAGGAAAAGATGATCAGACAACATTAATTGAGGCTAAAAACCGAAGTAAAACAGGCATGAGCCTATTAATGAAGTAGGAAGAAGAAGAAGATATTTTTAATCAAAGTGTACTCAAATGTTGAATACACCGACATGTTATTAACCTTATGCGAGTGTTTAGGAAACTCTAGTGCAGTGTTATACGTTATGCAGAAAAGTTCCCTAGAAGAAACTTACCAAGTAAAATAAAGAAAATATTATTTTAAAGTTAGTTGATCAAGATCCAACAGTTAGCGTAAGGAATATGGCGGGACAAACAAATACGACTTCTACAAGTACTTGGAGGATACTTAAAGGTCAGCAGCTACATCCTTATCATTACAGGCAAGTCCAAGAGCTCTTGCCAGACGATCTACCGGTTAGAGTGGATTTTTGTGAAACGTTACAAAAAAAGGAAAGCCCTTAATCCCAATTTTTTAACATGTATCCGTTTTATCGATGAGGTCTCATTTACGCGACAAAAATTTTTTAATTCACGTAATGCATACTAATTAAGAATAATAATTTTATCATTACTTTATACCAGAATCGGTTATTACTTGAAATTTTGATTAATTAATCTAACCTTAAAAAAGGTATGTACGTTACTACTTGGTACGAACCGTGTAACTAGCGCCCTATATGAGAGTAAGATATAAAAACAAATTAATAGAATGTATTAGCTTGTAAAACGTATTCGTTTAAAATTTAATTAAAACGTTTCCAGTAGTTTCGGCAAAATCGTAATAAATGTGTAAAAATTTTTTTCTTCAACGCCCTTTATCTTAAATACGGATGGCGTTACGAAATTTTTTTACAAAACAAACCCCAATTATTTTTCAGTTTTCTACCTATCCTAGAGACGGGGTCACCTTTTTTGAAACATCTTATATAATGCTATAGAGAGAGAAAGAGATCGTCAGCTCAATCTTTTATTTTTTTTTCGTACAAAGATCCATAACATTAAACCTACAAATTAACTTTCATCTCTGGTATCGATGTTTAGTTATTCGTTGAAATTCTGAAGAAGCCTTATACAATTGACGTCGAAAAGTCAAATTTTCGGGTCACGTTTTTTTCGAAACAACCTTTTTACAGGATAACGATTATTTTAATTTTATTCACAAACAATAATTTCTCAGAGACAAAATTTTGTTATTAATATTATGAATCGACTGGCCTATGAATGTAGTTGGAAGGTTCGAGAAAGCGATGATTTAAAATGGATGTCCTTTTGGAGTTGGGAATTTGTTGTGTCACTATACTAAAACAGTAGGTATACGAGGGTAATGAATAAATTTGCATTCATTGTTGTTTTAACGGTTTTTGTATGGGGTATTTTTAAAATTAGTTCGCAACATTACACCCACGAAAAAGATAAATGTATTTGAAATTTAAAATAATATTGCCCGATATTAAAAAGTTAATTATTAAATATATTATTTGATTATAAAAATAGATGAGCAAAAAACAATAAAACAGATGAATAATAACACCGTTATTTATTAGTTTCGTAGAAAGGAAATTTGAACATTTTACCATTTTGAAATATTTTTAAAAATTACTTATAGTAACTTTTAAAATATACTTTTAAGTGTAGAAGGATATCTTTTAAAGATAAAACAAAAGTAAAAATAATTGGCTGTCATTGCCCACGGATGTGTAAGTAACAGTGTTTTTTTTTAAATTTTTAAATTATAATTTTTAGTATTTTAGGGTTTTTAAAGTTAAGTCGGCACAATTGCTAACTTCGTTATTATTGAAGATACAAAGTCAGTGAAATAGGCAAACTTTCACCAATTACGATGGTGAAAACGGAATAAAAATCAAACATTGCGTTCGCGTTATGTCAAAAAAAAATATTTTTTTAATGGGTATACTATATTCACAATCGATATTTAACAAAAAGTGCATTATGACTTTATCCTTATATCATAAATGACAAAGCTATTGATGATATTAAAAATTCGTCAAGATGCCTTTGCCAGTGGCAACTTTGCTTTGCGGATAAAATAGACAGTAAAAAAAATATCTATGAAGTGAAACAATATCGTTTATTTCAAATTATTCCAACTTAAAAAACATCACCCTCTTGCTCCAAGCATTTTCAAGCGCGCTGGTAAACGCTCCCAGTGGCTCTGGCAATGATTTTACCATCAACATTTTCGATAGCTTGATTGATGCTTTGCTGGAGATTTTTTTTTATTAAAAATAGTCGCAAAAAGGGTAGACCTATCGTGTGGGCCGCGGACGGCCCACACTGCGACTATTAGAAGGGGAGGGGATTATAGAAAGACTATTGTGGACTCGCTTTTTGAAAAGTTGCAGGTCATAGTTCTCTGAAAAAACTGATTTTGGAAGCAGCCCTGTAAAAGAAGGATTCTTGATGGAGATTGGTCCTTGATGAGAGTAAGAGTAAGTGGGTGAGACTGATCAGCGTGCCGAATGTGGCCAATGGTGGTACAAGAGTTTTTATTTCTCTATGCATCTGCCATGGAAATATCTGTAGAGTAATGACTGGTCTGCAACTCTTCTTCTATGTTCTAGAGGGTGAAGGGTATCTGTGAAAGTTGAGCTGTTTATCAACCGAATGGCCCTTTTCTGAATGAAATCTAGAAATGGGCGAGCAATACTCCAGTAGAGGTCGGATTTGAGCCTTGTACGTCGTCAACAGTTGATCAGGAGTAAAAATCTTTTTAGCTTTTCACTGAAAACCTAAGTTATGGCTAGCCTCAAGATTATCATACCGCCTGGTATACACCACACTCTTCACATAAACTCAAAAGAAAAAATCCATTGGAGTTATGTGGAGTTAAATTTTTGTACCAGGAGATCCGGAGATTGTTTGACGCTTTTGTGTTAGTTCATTTAGCGTTACCCAGGGTGCGCCAAGAGGAGGCGAACTAACTTTACACCCCAGTTATGTCTGGTGATGGAGGAGGCATACGGATAGGGCCGTTAGTTAGAAAAATATCTGCCATAAAAAAGTTCTTGTTATTGGATATCAATCTGGCACACATTATGTGCAGGAGCTCCATCTCGTTGAAAGTAGATCTGTTGTCTATCCATTAAATTCAAATCATCAAGAAAGTCTCGAAGTGAGGCAGCTAACATTCCGACGTACCACTCACCAGTTAAAGCACCCTGATAAAATACAGGGTCTTCAATTCTTGACCCTATCAAACCACACCAAACATTAACACTAAAGCGTCTCTGCGGATTACAAGGACGGACGAGCACCGGATTTTCAAGACTCCAATAGTGGTTGTTTTTCCTGTTGAATCTGCCTCTATTGGAGAAATTTGATTCGTCACACCAAAAAAACCAAGCGACAAATATCATCATTAATTCTCATTACATTAATGAACCACTGCGATAAACTTGCGATACAGAAGCAAAAAGTACATTCGATCTGGCGAGTTACGCATAGAAAACAAAGCACTGTTACGTTTACGAGCTCGGTGGCTATTTTTTTGACAAACGTTTCCGCCCCGTATGACATTACTGCGAGCACGAACACTTATCGTTCCAGACATATAGGCAGTTTCCCTTTATATTTGTGCGTTTGCTCTATTTCGTCTTCTTCGTCTGTCACCAGGTTTCCGCTGGCCACCAGGTTTGTCATAAACTGTGTTTTGTGGTACTTAATATACAGTCCTACTTTTGCCGCCGCTTGCTTTAGGTCTTCTAGCTAATCTTGTGCGTCTCCCAGATTGTCGGTTGTGATAACTATGTCGTCAGCGAAATGAAGGTGGTGTAGTTGTTCGCCGTCTATATGTATACCCTTATCCTGCCAGTTCATTTGTTTGAATGTATGTTCCAGCACCGCAGTAAAGAGTTTAGAGAATATAGTATTACCTTGTCTTATTCCTTTTCCTATTCTGATCTTTTAGTTAGTGCGTGAAATTTTACACTTCACGTGGCAGGCGAGTTTAGTATAGATGTTAATTCGACAGTGTCGAAGACTTTTTTGAAGTCGATGAATATTAGGGCAAGCGGTTTAATGTATACTATTGATTTCATTATTAGCGTCCTTATTGTTATAGGTGGTCTTTTGTGTCATAGCCCTTTCGAAAACAGCTTGCTCACGGGGCTGGTATGCTTCAAATTTGTTTTTTAGGTGCTTTGTGATTATTTTAGTGAAGAGTTTGTATACAAATTTGAATACAAATTAATGTACTGTTATTACCATGTCTTCTTCTTATAGTGCATCTCCTATCGGAGGTTTGCTATCATCACAGCTATCCGGACCTTATTGACTGCAGCTCGGAAGAGTTCAACATTGCTTCAATTAAACCAGTCCCTTAGGTTTTTAAGCCAAGACACACGACGTATATATATTCCTCCTTCCACCAATCTTCCCCTGAACTATCACCTGGAGAAGTGCGTATTTGGGTCCTCTCAGAATATGACCTAGATATTGAAGCTTTCTCTTTTTTATGGTGTTAATGACTTCACATTCCTTATTCATCCGAATTAGGACTTCCATATTAGAGATCTTTTCTGTCCAGGGAATACGCCACATTCTACGGTAGCACCACATCTCGAAGGCTTGTAGTTTGTCTGTGTGATTCTTCTTGAGAGTCCATGCCTCCACTCCGTACAAAAGCGCGGAAAACACGTAAAAACGCAGCATCCTCAGTCCTATCTTGATATCTCGATTGGTGAACAATTTTTTCATTTTCGTAAATGTAAACCATGATGATAATTTAAAAGATAATTAAATGAAAAAAATAATCGTAAACTCACCTCGTGGATATTATTACAGAAAACCCTTATTGAAGTTAAAACTAATAATCTTAAAGCGTAAAGAATTGATTTTAAGGCTGGCAATGTCAAAGTTATTACCAAACATTTTAATGTCCTCAGTTTTATAGATGTTCGGACGTCTCCATTTAATTCTTTACAAAAATAAACAATAGATACCTTTCAAACTAAAAGTTCTGTTTGTAAAATATATTTTAAGAAGAACTTATTAATTATTTCTTACAAGAATGTTAATTAAAAGAAAAATAACCAACACTTCACAATCCTCTGATAAATGGAACGCTATTCTTCAATGGATAACAACTAATATAAATCTAACTTATACACTTCTGGACTCTATTTGTAAAACAATCAATTCCGTTAATGATTGAAAAACTAATTTTGGGACCGGAGTTTTTAACAATTTTTTTTTATATTAGTTGATGAGTTGTAGGCCAGTCTTACAGCAAATTTGTTGTTATTGTTAACCATTAACTTTAAGTCATTTTGACAAAAAAAATGGGTTAATTATTTTGTAAAAAATGGGGTATATTTTAAAACTAAAATTTAAGAAGTAATTAGGGTCGGCCCGCACTGCGACTATTAGAAGAGGGAGGGATTATAGAAAGGAGATGATTGTGGACCCGCTTTTTAAAAAGTTGCAGGTCATAGTTCTCTGGAAAAACTGATTTTGAAAGCTTGTTCCATTCCGTAGCAGCTATGTAAAAAAAGGATTCTTGATGGAAATTGTTCCTTGTAGTGACAATCTTGAGAGTAAATGGGTGAGACTGATCAGCGTGCCGAGTTCTTCGCCGAATGTGGCCAGTGGTGGTATAAGAGTTTTTATTTCTCTGGAAATATCTGTAGAGTAATGTCTGGTCTGCAACTCTTCTTTTTTGTTCTAGTGGGTGAAGGGTATTTGTGAGAGTTGAGCTGTTTATTAACCGAATGGCCCTTTTTTTAATGAAATCTAGAAGACGAAGAGAATGCCTTGGTGCTGAACCCCAAATGTGCGAGCAATACTCCAGTATATGTCGGATTTTAGCCTTGTACGTCGTCAAAAAATGATCAGGACTAAAAAAAATTCTAGCTTTTCACAGAAAACCCAGCATCGGGCTTGCTGACTTTGCAACGTAGCAACATGGTCATGCCAAGACACCTTGACTCCCAAAATCGAGATGGAGGGACCTAATTCAAGGGTATTTCCGGACATTGTGGTGGAATGATTTGAGGAATTCACTTTCTTGGAAAACGTGGCGCTTAGTGTTTTCTGGGAATCAAACTGAACAAAATTGTTGGTTCTCCACTCGACGATTGCTTTAAAATCTCTATTGATGGAGTCAACCTGTTTCTGCCCGAGTCTATTTGTATCATTCACCGAAAGTGATCGATAGGATGTGAAAGTTGAGACAAGTGTGCTATCGTCTGCGAAACTGTAAATGGGGTTCGTGGTGGTTTTCAAGAGGTCGTTGATGTGTAAAAGAAATAGGGTGGGGGACAGTATGGAACCCTGGGGGACCCGTACTTTAATGTTTTCAATATCATTTTTATTTTCAAATTTAAGTACTTACATCATTTATACTTTCAGTAAATGGATATATGTTTAAAACATAATATGTACAACGATAATAAATCAATATTGATTTCTAGCTAAATATTAGATTGTGTATGAAATATTTACAACAAAGTAAATTAATGTATAAAGTTAAAATTTTAAACCGAGAGTGTTACCTTTTTGTTAACTCGTTTAATTACTTTAAAGGCCCAATATTGATTCGAGAGAAATTTAAATTGTCCTAGTATGTACTGAGGTGTACTCGGTTTATTGAGAATTTTGTTGCAACAAATAAGACTCTAATAGGGCAATTGCTCATGAGTAAAAAAAGGAACATGTATTAATGATCCCTAATTAGACATCCATTTTTCTATTCTATTTTGAATTTTTCTTGGTTTTTATTTAATGTATTACCTAATGTATTACCTAATGTATTACCTAATGTATTACCTAATGTATTACCTAATGTATTACCGGGCAGAAATCAAAGAAGCGAGACTTTAGTAAACTATCTAATGGAGAACAACAACCTACTCCAGATGAATATTTTCTTTTACAAAAAACTTCATAGAAGATGGACGTGGAAGAGCCCGGACGGAAATACACAAAATGAGATCGACTACATAATAAGCGACAAGAAGTACATTATTAAAGATGTGACAGTACTGAATAGATTTACAATAGGAAGCGACCACAGAATGATTAGAGCCCATATTGAGATAAACACTAGGAAAGAGAGAAGTAAAATGATGACAAAAAGAAAAACACAAAACTGGAGACAACCCACGAACGAACAAAAGTTCCAAGAACACATAGACAACACACTAAAAAGAACACCAACGAATGATCTAAATATCCTGAATGACTCAATAATCCACGCAATCGAAGATGCCCAAAAAAAGTTCTGCCCAAGTAACGAGAAAGAAGAACGAATTACCCCAACGACAAAGTCGAAAATGGAAAACAGAAGGTTACTTTTAAAAGATAAAAATGCAAATCATCAGGAAATAAATAAGGCCAACAAATAAATATCTAAAGCTATCAGAAATGATATCAGGAAATATAAACAAGGAAAAATCATGCAGACTATAGAGAACAATAAAAGTATGAAAGTATTGAGACGCAAACTAATGACAGGTAGACGAGAAATCATAAAGCTGAAAGATAAAAATGGGAAAATAGAATCAAACAGGGAAAAGATGCTAAACATAGTTGAAGAATTCTATCAAACCTTATACAAAAACAAACTAAAGCTAGAACCAGATGAACACGCATCTCTAAAAATTACAAACCAAGAATCTGAGGACATCCACGAAATCTCTAAGGAAGAAATTATTCACACCTTGAAGAAAATGAAAAACAATAGAGCACCTGGCAATGATGGAATAGTGATAGAATCCATAAAAAATGGAGGTCCTGCCCTTATTGAGGCAATAGAAAAATTGTTCAATTTATGCCTTCAAAATCAAACCATCCCGAACCAATGGAACAATTCTGTTACTATCCTAATTCATAAAAAGGGCGATATGACAGACCTGGATAACTATAGACCCATTAGCCTTCTCAACCACCTGTACAAACTCTACACCCGTTTAATCACCAACAGGCTAGAGAATAAACTGGATTTCTACCAACCTAGAGAACAAGCAGGGTTCCGCTCTGGCTACGGGACTAACGATCATCTGCAATGCATAAAAACCCTCATCGAGATAACAGTAGAATACAACAAACCGCTTACCCTAATCTTTGTGGACTTTTACAAAGCCTTTGACACCGTTGAATTAGTTTCAATATTACGAGCAATAAAAGAATGCAGAATAGATGGAAGATACTCTAACATTATATACAATATCTACAAAAACGCAACAACAACAATTGACCTGCATACATCGTCTAGGGAAATAAAAATAAAAAGAGGAATCAGGCAGGGCGATACGTTATCTCCAAAACTATTCACTGCGGTCCTGGAACATGTTTTCAAAACTCTGAATTGGGAAAATAAGGGAATTATGATAGATGGGGAAAGACTGAGCCATCTAAGATTTGCGGATGACATAGTTCTAATGGCAGATGACATGCAGGAAGCCAGGGAAATGCTAAAAGATCTACAACGGGCAACACAAAGAGCAGGTTTGGAAATAAATTATAACAAAACAAAAATGTTAACCAACCTAGTACCAAGCGAACCTGTAGAAATAGAAAACAAAATCATCGAAATCACAGAAAAATACACCTACCTTGGCCATGAAATCCGGATCGGCAGGGACAACCAGACGTGCGAACTGTACAGACGAATATCTCTGGGATGGGCAGCGTACGGAAAGCTTAGGGATATATTTAAATCAGAAATTCCCGTAAGTATGAAAAGGAAGACCTTAAATCAGTGTGTTCTCCCAGTTATGACATACGGGGCTGAAACCCTAACCTTAACAAAAACAATAGTTAAAAAACTACAAGTAGCGCAACGGAAAATGGAGAGATCCATGTTAGGACTTTCCCTTAACGACCGAGTCAGAAACGAGGATATAAGGAGAAAAACGGGGGTAGAGGACATAATAGAGAGAATTACAAAGCAGAAATGGAGATGGGCAGGACACGTGGCTAGAATGAAGGACGGAAGGTGGACAAAGAAAGTTCTGGAGTGGCGACCGAGATCGGATAAGCGAAGCAGGGGTAGACCACCGACACGATGGACAGATGACCTCAAAAGGATAACCACGAACTGGATCGCAGAGGCGCAAAATAGGGAAAGATGGAAATATTTCGAGGAGGCCTACGTTCAGCAATGGACAAGAGAATAAGGCTGGATGATGATGATGATGATGATGATTACCTACAAGGAAATTTTAAAGAAGGGGTGGAGATGTTAAAGATGTGCCACTTGAAAACAGCAGAATAACATTAATCATATTTATATTAAGCTTGCCTATTTGAAATAAAGTTCTTCTTGTTATAACAGCTACGATGAATGAAATCATTACAAATTATCAAAGGATATACCTATAGATATAAGATGTTTTATGTGAAATATTTTGAGTTTTAAAATAATAAGCATATCCACTCAAGGCGCATTTATTGACACGTAAAATACATAAGTCAGAAGTTACATGAAAAACCACATAAGGAAAAAAAATCAAAATAATCGCTTTCAGAGAACAAAATACCAATTTTTTTAAGCAAATCTCTGAATGTCCTTCAATATTGAGAGTTCAATTTTAAAAACAAAAAAAATGTTGATTTGCAAATAATGCATGTGCACAATATTCAAACTCGATTATCTCAAATCGTTATCTTGTGATTTAGTGGATTTTGCTTGTAAACCGACTATACCTTCATTATCAATTACTTATGAATTATCAAAAGCCTGCGACTAGGAAGTAAAAACAAATATATGTCAAATTTATTTTTTGAATAAAGAGATAACTGTTCATTACAAATGAATTTGCAATTCTAAATAATTTTTTTTTTCAACAGCTTTCGATAATGAATGCGGGGAGCTGAATACACTTATAGAATGAAAAGGAAAGTGATTTTTGTATGAAGTATATATATATATATATATATATATATATATATATATATATATATATATATATGCCGGTTTAGAACGTCTTTCTTTTGTCCGATACCTAATTTCCATCCAACTTGTATACTTTCTGTTACCTGACTTGTAAGTAGGTCTCAAATAAGTTTTTTTAAAAAATTTAAAAAATTTTACAACCAAGTTTTAGATTTATTTTTTTGTGTTCTCCGGTTTTTATAAAACAATTCTATTTCTTCGCGGAGCTCATAAACCCTGTTCAAAACTGCGATAAAGCGGAAGACACTTGGCGCTGTAATTTTTTCAACTACATACTTAAAATTATCAGCCCTATTACTCCCGAAGAATGGTTGTTTTACTCCCGCGGGGGTTTTTATCTCCAGGTTCGGAACCGCTGATCTAAAATCTGGTTGGCAGAATCCTGTCCTTTTCCAACACACTAGTTTGTTTTAAATTAATCGTATTTTAAATAAATCAGTTTTATAAATGAAGTTGTACAAATGCTTTTTAACGTAAATATTAAGAACATCTATTGCAGGTAACCGGCCTACCACCATATAACTCGAAAAAAAATTGTCCTAATTTTTTATGCATTCACAAGGCGTTCCTAAGCCACTGGTTAATTACACGGTAAACCCCAAAACGATTTTCACTCATCGATCTGACAGTTCACTGCCTCTGGGATCACTTTAAAATATATATTATGGGTCCATTATGGCCAACCTTTACGGCGATTGTATCGGTTGTGTGTTGTTATTATCTGCAATTATTACTATTAACATTTTCAAGGATTTTTCTTTGTAATTGTTACTTTGTGTAAATTATTCTTGCTCTTATATTTGTAATAATTGTTATAATAGTTATTTACTATACAAGTGGGTAAAGGTATCATTTATATACTATAAGTGTGCAAGATGCAAATGCGTGCTTAGCACACGAATATATTAATTAGAACGAAATGGTGATAAATCATTATGTTACTTACCCCATTTTCAAAGAATCTAGTAATACTACAAAATTTCGTCCAGTTTTTGATGCTTTAGCAAAAGACGTGAGTGGTAACTAACAATTTTTTCCTAATATCTTATCTTGCCTCTTTAGTTGATGAACGTTGTATGGATCAAGTGTCAAGTGATTACTTTTGTCCATGTGATTTTCTTTTACTTACAAATAGAATTTCTAAGAAATTATTCAAATGGTTTCAGTAGCGAAATTACTACTACGTTTTTGTAGCTTTTCAGTCTCGCCACTCGTGGTTGAAGAATCTGCGTGACTGTTACGGATGCACACTGTATAATAGTTGGAAGCCTTTCCTTGAACTTGTTTTGCCAAAAAAAAATGGGTAGTTTACATTAGAATTATTCGGCAATTCAAGGAAATTTAACCTGTTCCTAATCAGATTTGCAGCGAAATACAAAAACCCTTTATTATTCTAATTAAATCAAAGAAATTAGTTTGTCAAAAAAAAAACATAGAAAAGTTACAAATGAGTTAGACTTAAAAAAAAACTTTCAGATAAATTATTATTACATTAAATTTACAAAATTAAACGTGATAAATTAATACTGTTTTACCAGTCTGTTTGACAAAGGAATTAGTTCTTTAGCAAGTGAACGACTTACATAAAACTTGACTCGACGTCTACAATATCAATATTCGTCACTTACTGCAGAGTACAATCTTTCCTAGCATTTGGCTGGGAATCATCTTTCTCGGACTAACAATCCTTTATAAATTGAACTTCACTAATCTTCTGATTTCTTAACAATCTCAAAAATTTATTCACACCAAAAAATATCGATATCCAACTGAAGATTAATTGAATTGGTTTCAATATTTTTCAAAATATGTCATCTATAAGTTAGGATGATGTGAATTTCTAAAGATATCTTCCAAACTTATCTTGAGAACATCATGGCTTCTCAGACATTGAACAGGATAAAAAAAATTCCAAATTATCAAAAAAACTTCACAGTGAAACTTCAGAATGCAAAAATTCTTTATACAGTTGTATTTTAATATCTCTTTATCAAAATATCTTAACGTAATATATATTTATTAAAAAGAAGTGTTACTTATCTTCTTTAAAAGAAAAAAATCTCAGGAACACTATCAAAAATTGGTCTTCTCTTTAGAAAAGACCCACAACGAAAGAGAACAAGTATCTGTCCTTTTATCCCTTCTCATCAAAATTATATTTATCGACATATCTGGGCTAGTAGGTTAACAGTTGTTGCCAGATCTAATTAAATGTATTTAATTTCGCAACATAATATATTAGAATTCTCATAAATTGAATTCTATGATATTTCTGATAACTTTTTCTATTTATTTACCTCTCGTATACCTTGTCACAATGCTAAATTACTTTATTTATGTAAATAAAATATAAAACGATTTAATTAGTTATATGAAAATAGGCCAAAATAATCTTGGCTCTGAAATGACAACCATGTAGTATCTACAATACCTATTTTCATAGAACATATTTATCTGTCAATATTCAACTAATCAACCAATTAATGAGCTTTAAATAAAATTATTAAAACATAATATACGAGGAAAATTAAAAATTATATAAAAAAAGAACGAAATTCACAAGTGTGAGATATTTCGTAACAGATTGTACAGGCTGTAATTGCCTTAACATAACATTTTTTAGAATATTAAATAAGAATGAAAAAACTCAATCATTTATATGATTAATTTTAATAGAAAAGATAAAACAAGAATTGTAATTATTTTACCGTACAGAATGCATATTTTCTAGACAAGAAGAAAGATTTTCGTTTCTAGGCGCCAAGAATTTTGACGTTAAAATTATACAGAACCAAAAAAACCTGATTAGTATTTAAGATTCGAGTCCGCGGCCAGAAAAACACATAGAAAATAAAGTTAAATTCAAATTTTAATTAAGCAAAGAATTTAACCGGTCACCCTCATCTAAAATATAATAAACCCCAATTCAAATGCTAATCGAGTAACATTCAAAGAAACCTCACTACTTTAATTACGCCGGTCGGCCCACTACCTTTCAAAAATATTACAAAAAATGACATTGGTACTATTCATTATAAACAGTATGGTAATTCGGGTCGTCGTAAACATTCAACAAATTGTTTTAATGACAGATATGCGGGTATCCGGAAATAAAAATGTTAATATGGGCATTTATTATTTTATATGATTTGAAACATCCTCAGAAGCCATTAAGTGGCCTAAAATATATGTATATTCGAAATGACGGACCAACAAAAGATATTGTCGACGAAAGCAAACACTTTGGTTCGACTAGTTTTAGGCATAATTAGTTTCATATAATTTTCACATTATTTTTAAACCTAACGACCTTGATTTTTGGACAGGAATAACTATTTGTATTACTAGGATGTAAAGTGCCACTTTTCGTCCCTCAGGATGATGTCACGTGCCTATTTTTCCCTTCTACAGTTCCATTATTAATTGGGTCTCTGATAGTTTTGTATTCCTCAGGTACTCGTAAATAGTTTCGCTTACCGTATTTTGTTGTAATTTAAATATATCACTCGTTGTAAATGGTGTTGCATACCTTGTAGTGATAGGATTCAATTATTAATGGCTGTGACATTTTTGTTAATCGATGGAGATGGAGTGGGGGTTTTTGTTATTAGATTTTGCTTTGATTTTTGGCCTCGATTGTCGTGTGTTGTCAGCTATATTATTGTTTGGTTTGCATTTCTGTGTGGATGGGCTAGCTATCAACACGGACGAGTGCTATTATGAGTTTGGAACATAGATTTGCGAAGATTGTTGGTTGACGCGTGTTCCGTGTCATTTCTTGATATCCGGCCTGGGAGTCAGTAGTTTAGGGATTCTTTTGGTGTCAGTCTTAGGAGTCGGGTGGTGGTGAGAGTTTTTTGGAACGATTTGATATTAACACGTGAGCAGAACCTCTACGGTTTTTTCTTTCATATCTGGCTGTATTCGGGCCATCTTAATTGGATTTTGAAGAAAAACCATTTAATTTTTAACTTGACCATTCTATCTTACCTTCGTTGTTGATATTTTGGATTTTGGTGTCGAGTTAAAATAACCGCGTGCGGGATCTGATGGAGGGAAGCCATTGTTAAGTAGCAGGTGCAGTTCCATAATCAAACCGGCCACAGGAGTAGTGAATTTGTATACCCAAAGGTTACAAGTGATTTATTTTAGAATATTTAAACGACGTGATTTGTTTTTGACACCACGATTAAGTTTTGTTTTAATTTATTAATATGGTACACTGTTGAAAACTATTTATTGCATTGGATAATATGCCAAGGCTGAACTTTGATTAAAGTAATATTCTCAACAGTTCTTTGTGTCCAAGTAAAAATGTTTTCTTCATACTTATTTGTGAATATCCTACAATATTGCTATTTTGAAGGACAGCCATTGTAAAAAAAAAGTAATATTTTTAAATAAGCTCGATTGTTTTAACAGTGTAAATCTCTATGTAAATGGTAAAAAAAAACGTGAGTAAATTAGCAGCCGTACGTGAACGTTTGATTAAGTATTATTAAAAAGTTGACTTGTATACGTTTTTTTTTTTGGTAACTTGATTAAGTTTGTTATTCTTACCTTTGTTTTAGTTATTTTATGGAATCGTAAACTTTGGATTTTTGATTTATTGTTGTCTTATAAAGTTGTAAATTTTGAAGTTTCGATTTATTGTTAGCTGTTGATTTTGATTATATTTGTTATAAGTTTATTATTGAACTGTGTGCCTGGATTTATTGTTGGCTGTTAATTTTGGCTATATTTGTTATAATTTTGTTATTGAGCTGTGTATTTTTTGATTTATTGTAGGAGTAAAGTATCCAATATATTTTTGCTATAATTTTATTTATTTGGTTCACCATAATCTTAGTTGTTTATCGTGTGGCTCTGCTAGTGCCTATAAGACCTAGGGGTTTCCGGCTTGAACCGTCTAAGTCGGTGGCGCAGCTCACTTTTATTTTCCTTTTTTTCTTCTACCCTCTACGGCT
The DNA here is from genome assembly GCA_950111635.1 of Agelastica alni. Lineage (NCBI taxonomy): Eukaryota > Metazoa > Arthropoda > Insecta > Coleoptera > Chrysomelidae > Agelastica > Agelastica alni. The sequence goes on from OX467710.1 coordinate 70,138,751, forward strand.
GAGCTCGGGCATAATTTGCCAGTAGAGAGACCGCTGGCAGAGTACTCTTTAGAGAACGAAAAAGACGTGGCAATGAATGTAGTAAACATCCAAGAGAGGAAAAGAGACTCAACCAGACTAGATTCACTTTTCTTTTTCCGAGTTGCCCAAGTCCGTCTCCATTTCACAGAGATTGTTGCCAACCTTCAGTAAGGTGAAAATGGAACCGAAAGAAGAAGAACTTAAAAACTGTATCTAAGAATCCTGGAGTTAAAATTTTTATTTAAAAACCTAACTGTTGGAAATCAGTACTTCCAACTTTACAATTCCTGTTTAAGAAATTCTTTGATTTTTGCAACTACTCAGTACGGCCCTGACGACAACAAAAATCAACCAAAAGTCACACATTTATTACGTGGAAATTAGCTTTTGTATAAACAACCGCGCAATTCAAACATTTAAAAAAAGAACACGCGCATTTGTATCTCTCCGAAATCGTCGCGCGCATACGATCACGTGATAGAAAACGGTTAACAAAAGCCACGTCTGACCGGGATTCTTTTTCTCGTCCTCTTACATATACATATAACTGTTGCTCGGAGTGTCAATAGATGTAAAAACCAGATTGATGTCGATAATTTTAATTCAAACATTAGGAAATTTTAAATTTTAATACTAAAAGTTATAAGTTTTCACTTCTATAGCCGTCTCTACAACTGCCAATTTTTTTTTATATTCTAGATCAGAGTTTCGATAAAAACAACTTTTGGAACGAAGTTCCTTATCGCATGGGCGAAAGAAAGTGTAAGATTTTTTCGTCACAAAACACGAAAAATTAGGCGCGTATGCTGAGTACCAATTATACCAGCGCAGCCGGTGCGAACTTATTGTCTTGAACCAATAAGCGCCCACTTATAACTGGGCACAGCCAATAGCATATATGCTATAAATAACTCTTGTTATTGGTTAATATACATCAATAATCTATTGTAATAGTAGCTTAGAAGATAATAAAAATGACGCTAGGTAAGTGTCAGAGTTAAAGTGCAACAATATTCTTTATTCTTAACTTATTCTTAACCCAAAATTTGTATAATACGACTCTCTTTTTTTTTATCTAATTAATAACTCTATTATTACTTCATACCAGCATCGGTTATTACTTCATAATTTTCATACATATATACATAAAGTCACGCCTTTTTTCCATAGGGGTAGGCAGAGACCACTTCCATCCACTTGCTACGGCTCTTACACTCATATTTTGCTTCCTCTACTTTCATCACTGCTCTCATACATGCTCGTCGGTTGTTGGTACTTTTGACCTGGCCTTTCTTCAAAACAATATTGATTTGATCAAGATATGTTCTCCGAGGTCGACCTCTACCGAATTGTCCATTTACACTACTAGCCTTTTAAATTTGTTTCGTCAATCTTCCTTCATCCATCCTTTCTACGTGTCCAAACCATCTAAGCATACCTTTATCTATCTTTGTAACCACATCTTCTTTTTACACCACAGCGTTCTCTTATCTCACTATTCTTGACTTTATCCAACCGAGTCACTCCGGCTATACTTCTCAGACTACTCATCTCCGAAGCATTAACCCTATTTTCATGCTTCTTCTGCCATAATTTTCAAATCAAAATATTTCGAAAACGGTACACAGTTTTACCAAAAGTACCTTTTTGGTGTAAAATTGAATTATGTTTAAGTTCACTTGAAATTTTGATTAATAAATCTAACCTTAAAAAAGTTATGTTCCATACTACTTGGTACGAACCGTGTAACTAGCGCCCTCCATGAGAGTTAGATATAAAAACAAATTCTTTGGATGTATCAGCTTCTAAAACATATTCGCAAAAAATTTTACTACAATGTTTTCAGTAGTTTCGGCAAAATCGTAATAAATGTGTATAAATTATTTTTCCTCAACGCCCTTTATCTTAAATACGGATGGCGTTACAAAAATTTTTTACTAAGCAAACCCCAATTATTTTTCATTTTTTTACCTATCCTAGAGACAGGGTGACCTTTTTTTGAAAAACCCTGTATAACAACCAATTTTAAGCAACGGCGCTTACACTAATGATCATCGTTCTTTAACAAAACCGTCTTTTAAGAATCCTCATTTTAATTCAAATTTAGAAATATAGCAACATAAAAGCAATAATCCCTGTTGCAGAAACTTATTTTTAAAATATGTTCGCATGAATTCGCACGACTGTTAATTTACAGATCAAAGACCAGTGAGATATTCGATATACCATCCCGAACTCAAAAAAAGAGCAACACAGATGGTTAATATTAACCGATACAATATCGGTATAACGATGGTTATACTAATATAACACCGGGGAGGTGTTTACCACTGTTCATGACTAATGTTTAATGTGTTTCTGTATAAATATTTCTTGATATAAAATCAAATCATGTATAGAGATGTCCATAAGTTTGCATGTTAACTGGCAATCGTACGTGTAAAATACGAACTGTATGACAAATGTTGTGGTCTTTCCTCCGACGATATCGTGTTTAAACACACTGCAATAAATGTATTCTTACGATTTTTATTTTCTTACGTTGGGTGCCTGGTTTCTTTTTTAGGATACATTCACACGAAGTGAAAGATAAATAATTGATATAAATATTGTGCCATGTTTGGTAGCTACGTACTCGCTGCTAACTTTATCGTGTCATCACAAGATATAAATGTTTTGAAGCTGAAATAATCGTAATTTGTTTTTCTTTTTTTTTAATTTCAACTGCGCTGCGGTTCGACTATACAGTGCGATAACACTAAGATGTGTCAAAGCACAAATTTATCTTTTTTTTATAATTCACACAGCCCATCATGCATTACCGACAAAAAACAAGGCACATCGATGATATCCTTAATTAATCCATTCAAATTAGCAAAAATGGGTCTTAATATCAATGAAATAAAAACCAAGTACATGAGTGTCACCAGGTAAGGTCAAAGAGGAAGGATAAGAGACGGAACTGGTCAAATAGTCACAATAGTCGAATTTAACTTTGAAAGAGTTCTAAGCTTTAAATACCTATGACATGCTGGAAGAAATCAAGACTAGAATCCTTAGTGGAAATAGATACATGTACGCGCTAAACAAAGCCTTTCAAAGCAAGAATTTGTCACGAAAATCTAAGGTTCTCCTGTACAGAACGGTAATTAGATCTAATGTACGGAAGTGAAACTTGGACGCTGACAAAAGCGAGTGAGTATAAATTACTGTGTTTCGAACGGAAGATTTTGAGAAAAATCTTCGGACCAATATTCAACGCGAAGTCGCAAAAATATCGCATAAAAACAAATCGCGAACTAAATCAACTCTACCAAGACCCGACAATTGTACGTGAGATAAAATCCCGAAGGTTACGTTGGGCTCTTACTAACGGATGTTTGTGATAACATTTAATTTTTCCATTGCTTCTATGTTCCTTGCGTTGTGTATTAGCGACTGTATATCGTGTAGCCCTGTCCACTGATACTTCGCAAGCAAGACATTTTTTTTCTTCCGATCCCTTAACGGCCTTTGATGAACAGATGCAAGAATTGATATTTTGTGTTTCGCATTATATGTCCCAAATATGCCGTTTTTTTTTCTTAATCAATGTAAACAGTTCACGTTGTTTGTTGACTCGTCTTAGAACTTTTTCGTTTGTCAGTCCAAGGTATCTTGAGGATTCTGCGATTCTGCGATACAGCCACATTTCAAAAGCCTCTAATTTCTTAATTACAGTCGCCTTCAATGTCCAACCCTCCATACCGTAAAGAAGCACCGACCAAACGTAGCACGTCATAAATCTAAGTCTTAGGTTAAGGTCGAAATCGGAACAGGTTAGCACTCTTTGAAACGTAAGTATGCCTGACGAGCTTGTTCAATGCGACATTTTATTTCCTTGTCTGATGTCCAGTCTTTGAAAAGGCAAATGCCCAAGTACTTAAATTTGTCCACTCTTTCTATGGGCTTTGCGTTAATTGTTATGGTGGAATTTTCAAACATATTTAGGTTTCTAGAGATAATTATAAACTTTGTTTTTTTGGTGTTTATATTTAAACCCATTGATTTGCTCTGTTCTCCTACTTTGTTGATAAGTTGTTGTAGGTGGTGTATGTTATCAGCGATTAAGACCGTATCGTCGGCATAACGGATATTGTTAATCCACACTCCATTAACGTTGAGCTGGACATGTACAGAGACAGCCAGATGAACGTTTAGTAAAACTAGTGTGGCAAAGAAACCCGCAAACAAGAAGGCCCCTTAAGACGAAATTGCTCACACCCGCCATTAAACGCTCTGTCAGTCTAGCTTCAAATCTTCCCACACATCCAAGACATATCTCTCATATACTTTCTCTTACATTGTATTAGGCACTTTCTGCGAACATTTGTCGTTGATTACACCGTTCGACGGACGATAATTTAATGTTAGTTCTTCACTTTATTTAAAAACTAAATAATTTATAGTAATACATAATTGCAATATTTTGTTACTTTTAATGTAAATTATGTCGGAAAGTCACCAAAATCATAACATTTTCAAAATAAAAAAAATTTCCCAGCTATTTTTTTCATTTGAAAAAAGTTAATAACTTTCCGACATTTAACTGTAATTATTAAAATTGTCCCCAAAATTTTGCTGCAAAGTAATGTATATTAACAGCGTGAGTAGAATAATTAGATTTTTAATATGGCGAGCATGTCAATATCGTCTTAAAAGACCTCGGCTAAGATGGCGCGACAACATCAAAAGCGACCTTGAAGCCATGGGGTATGAAATAGATGCCCAACTAATGACGAAACGAGAGTAGTGCTACGGAGTAATAGTAGTAGTAGTAAATTAGCTTTAAAAGTAGCTGATATTTGCACTGTCTTTCGCTTCTACAGCGACATGTTATATCATTTTTAGTAAAAAAATGCGTAGAATCCAATGCGCCTCATAAGCGGGGGGCCGGTGACACTAAAAGTGCACTTACATGGATTCTGAAATTTAGTATAGTAATTAATAGTATTTATTGATAGGTAAAACATAGACCCGGTGTGCCAGAGTTTATCCTGGAAAAAATATTTTTTATAAATTTTTATTTTTCTAATAATCATAAGTACCTAGCACTTTTGTGGAAATTAATTTTTTATAGGCCATTTTGTAGCAAATTTTATGTATTTTAAAAAAAAATTGGTGTGACAACTCTCATCGTGGCAAAAAGTCTGTCACACCAATATCTAATATCTAAAGTTCATAAAGTTTCCCTTATCGCGGAATTACTTTTCTTTTTTTTTTAATCTTTTCCTTTTCAGTTTTTTTTTAAAAATATCTCGGTGTGACAGCTTAAAACTTGACCAAAATATCTGTCACACCACTTTATATTATAGCTTCAACCCTTCAAATTCATAAAAATGAGGAGGAAGATACAGAATCTCAAAGAAATAGATGTTATGGATGTGATGATATAGATGTTTCTGAGTAAATTTTTGTCTAATTATAATAATATACAGTGTGGAAAAGCCAAATAGAATAAATTCGATAACGAATAAATGAGAGCGTGTTGGGAAAAACGCCGATTTGTATTTTTAGATGCGCATTTTTTCCAAAAAAAATAATTATATAGGGTGTGTCATGTGACAGTGGCCGATACCAACTTTCGTATTTTAAATACAACCCCTGTATGTTATTTATTTTTTGAATTCTTCAGAAAATTCTAAACATAATTCATGAACAATGTCCCACACCTATCTTCAACTGTTTCGGGAATATTAAGTGTTTTCAGATGTATTACAAAAATTAACATTAAAAAAAGAAAATTATTTTATTTCACAAATTCGCTACATTACACTCAATACTTATTTCCCATTTAGCTCTTAATATTGAGAAAATAAGCAAAAACCATTAATGCGTTCCTTTTTACTGATATGAAATAAAAAAAATACAAAAACAGTTTTGTTTATTTTCGTATAAAACTCATAGCCTTAGCAACTTGTCTGTCTGCATGACAGTAGTGATCAGTGTCAGTGCTATTGTCGTTTGAATTTCGTTAACTGTACGTAATAATATCAGAAAAATGGTTCATTTAACAGAAATGCACAAAATAACCATTCTACAAATGATTGGGTTCGGAGATAACACACGGACACAAATCGAAGTTTCTCGCCTATTTCACGAAAAATTTCCAAATTTGCCGCCTATATCCTAAGGAACAATTAGCAAAATAGAAAAACAGTTTCGCGAGCTGGGTCATGTAAGACAGACAAATAAAGTAGTTGCCAATGAACTAAGCAATGATGCGAAATTGGATGTTATGCTTGAGTTTCAAGAAAACCCACATAATTCTGGTCGAAAAGCAGCCTCACTGTTCAACATTAGCTAAACATCAATTTTTCGAATATTAAAGGAAAGTAAAATACATCCCTATAAAATAATGCTAACTCAGGAGCACATGGAAGACGATTTCGACAGGAGAACGTATTTTTGTTAACAAATGATGAAAATATTAGATAACAATGTGATCCAAGTAGAAGATGTTTTTTTTCTGATGAGAGTACATTTACACTTCACGGTCATGTTAATCGTCAAAATTGCCGCTATTGGTCTAATGAGAATCCTCACTGGATGAGAGAGGAACATACGCAATATCCTGTAAAAGTTAATGTTTGGGCAGGAATTGTTGGAAATCATATCGTAGGTCCCTTTTTCATTGATGGCAACTTGAATGGTGATAAATATTTAGAACTGCTCCAAAATAATGTCGTGCCAACTTTGACAAACTTATATCCTGATCCAGCAAACCCACAAGTTCCTGCCAATATACTATGGTTTCAGCAAGATGGAGCAGCGCCCCATTAGCAAATCAATGTCCGGAGTACCTGAACCAAAATTTTCCAAATCGGTGGATAGGGAGGCGTGGATCGATAAAATGGCCAGCACGATCTCCTGAACTGACGCCATTAGACTTCTTTTTGTGGGGATATGTCAAAAGTATTATATAAAAAACTAAACCACTCAACTTACATGACTTAAAAAGACGAATCACGCTTGCGATTAGATCAGTCACGCCTGAGATGTTGAGTAACGTTAGAATACACATCTATACCAGATTAGCATGTTGCCAAGACTTTCGCGGCGAACATGTTGAACATCTCTTACATTGAAATTAATGTTTTTTTTACATTATTTGTGAAATAAAATAATTTTCTTTTTTTAATGTTAATTTTTGTAATACATCTGAAAACACTTAATATTTCCGAAACAGTTGAAGATAGGTATGGGACATTGTACATGAATTATGTCTAGAATTTTCTGAAGAATCCAAAAAATAAATAATATACAGGGAGTTGTATTTAAAATAAGAAAGTTGGTATCGGCCACTGTCACATGACACACCCTACATAATTTTTTTTTTTTAAAAATGCCCATCTAAAAATACAAATCGACGTGACCAAGCGTTTTTCCCAACACGTTCTCATTTATTCGTTATCGAATTTATTCAATTTGGCTGTTCCACACTGTATGATGTTTGTATATAGCTTAATCGTATGACCTTCATTTTTTATTTTTCCTGTTCCCTCATTTATTAAATTACTAATGTATAGAAATTGACAAAATTATGAATAAATGAAATGCTGAATTTTATAAATAAGAAATGTTTTTCAGCAATACATTTGTATCAATTGAATGACCTTTACTTTCCTTCCTGGTATTAGTTAATAAATTTCTTTAATAAATACATTTTAAATATAAAAAATAACATATGTTTCTGAAGTCATCTAAATCTAACTGGTGTGACAGATAATTTTTAAAATAATAAATGAACCAGCACACTGATCGAAATGTTGTAACGTTCAACAGGTCTTTAAAGTAACTGACTAAAGGGACAAAGATGAGCTAAACATTTTAAGGCTTTTAGGGTAACTCAGATATAATATATTATACAAAGTAAGGGTGGTTCAATTCAAAAGTTAAAAATAAAAAGAGAAAGAATCATAGATGACTGTATTTTGTGTCGAAAATTAAAAAGAGGACAGAAAATAATTTCAATAGCGTCCATTTTCATGATTTTGAAGGGTTGAAGCTCTAATATAAAGTGGTGTGACAGATATTTTGGTCAAGTTTTAAGCTGTCACACCGAGATATTTAAAAAAAAAACTGAAAAGGAAGAGATTAAAAAAAAGTAATTCCGCAATAAGGGAAACATTTTATGAACCTTAGATATTAAAAGTTGGTGTGACAGACTTTTTTGCCACGATGAGAGTTGTCACACCAATTTTTTTGAAAATAAAAAAAATTTGCTACAAAATGGTCTATAAGAAATTAAGTTCCATAAAAGTGCTAAGTACTTATGATTATTAGAAAAATAAAAATTTATAAAAACTATTTCTGCTAGGATAAACTCTGGCACACCGGGCCTATGTTGTACCTATGATTAAATACTATTAATTACTATGCTAAATTTTAGATCCATATAAGTGCACTTTTAGTGTCACCAGCTCCCGGTCTATTATACTCGGGTATGAAAATGGTCGCGTCATTGTTAATTGTAACAAAATATGGAAAGATAATTTAAAATTACCTACATTTCTCAAAATATTGATGTGTCGGCCCAATTATAACCTTGGATCCGGATTCTACTCAGAAAATTACTTCAGAATTGATCCCCAACTGCCCAACAACAATCATGACCACATTTTTTATAGACCTGTGCTATAATTCAAAATCAAAAGTTAAGCAGAATTAAAGAATTGTTGTTAAGTTAAGCAAAAGATGAGTTATTAAAATCATTCAACAAAACCTTTACACAATTTATTTATAAACTATAATACATTCTTGCGGTTGGGCTATTGGTATAGGCACCTATGTCACCTAGATCTTATAATCCTTTGTGACTACCTCCGGGTCTTCAGAGCATCATAATTTCAGTCCGTTGGTTTTGCCACAGGATTTCTGTTGGCACTGTCTCATTTAGATCACTTGGATCGATTGTCACGCGGCCCCAGGTTTGGTACCTGTACACCGCTAGCTTCAGGCAGCAACACAGAATGAGTATGCTGCTCTCTTCCTTTTCGCCGCATAGTCGGCAGTTTTTCTCAGTCACCAGATTAAGTTTAAAGAGGTGCGCCCTTAGCGCGATGTGGCCAGTGAGCAAGCCAAGCGTGCTGCTTAGCCTACTCCGGTTTATCGCCCAGAGTGCGTCTGCCCTCTTCTAGAAAGGTTTTTTTATCAGCTGTCTGTATGTTTTGCAGCCAGTATTTGCAATCCACTGAGCGATATGTTCTTGCTCAAGGATTAGTTTTAATTCAATTGGCAATCCGACCAACTGGCTTCTTGGTTCCCCCAGGGTCCCATTTCTTGCTAGTTCATAGGCTACCTCGTTGCCATTTATCCCTGTATGCCCAGGAACCCATGTAAGAGTGACCTTATTTGCAGTCGCTAACTCTGTGAGGGCCTGCATGCAGTCCCACACCCCCGATGATGTTGTGGTGCAACTCACGAGGGCCCCAATGGCCGCTCGACTGTCAGTGAGAATAACAATTTCACTGTTGATCTGGTCATACACTAACTCTTTAAAAAAAACTATTTGGGCATACTTTGAGCCGAAAAATAACAAACAATACTTTTACGAAAATTCGTAAGTTCAAAAACTTATATAGTTTAGTGGCAAGTTGAGTTAAATTTAAATATTGACAATAATTTTATGTACCGTACACTGTATAACATTAATTTAGCATTTATTATCTTAAAACCAAGTATTTTCTATTATTAGTTCTGTCTTTTAAATGTTGCATATAGCCGCATAGAGCGCACGATCAATAAAACGTCATGATAGACATGAACCTTAACCTTCAATTAACATAAATTCAAAGTATCATTATAACACGTCAAGTCATACAAACACAATTAACAGTAAAAGATGACAAGTTTGCAGAAGTAAAGAGAAATTGAGCCGAGTTTACTTTGATTCAACTTTTCACTAAGGAATAATGAATTATAAGATTTTATACAGGGTGTACCGGGACTAATGAGAAAAAAGTCGGGAGCATATTGGTCAAGAAAAAATAATGTTGGTACTACATTTAATCTTTTTCTATGCAGGCCCTCGTTAACAGATTTACAGTAGTGCCTTGAAGCCAGGGACGGTGGTGGTTAGTGATCCAAAAAATTTGCAGGGATGACGCACCCTGTATGTAAATATTGAAAATGACTTCCCTAGACTCTAAGCTAACGAAAAGGTGCTCTTGTTAAAATTCGATAAAATAACCCGTTTGGCTGATATTTACTATTTTATTAATCCACTTTAGACTAAAACTAATTATTAATGAAGAAAAAAATTAACGTTAATCTAATTTCGATGGCAGCGCGATCAGGAGACATCAATCCTATGGATTTTTTTTTCTGGGGTTAACTCAAAAGTAAAGTGTACGCAATACCTGTACAAATAAGGCAATATTTAATGGGGTAATAATATGGAAATGCTCTTTCAAGTACAAAACAAAACATCCTTCGTAGACTGTTTAAGTGCGTGGGAGTGGAAGGAGGTCATATTGAACATTTATTAGAATAACGTTAGTTTTTTTCTTGGTTACTAATTATTTTTAGTTTAATGTGCATTAATAATGTAGTAAATATCAGCCAAATGGTTTGTTCTATCGAATTCCAAGAAGAGCACCTTTTTGTTAGCGTGGAAGTCATTTTCAATATTAAATACACGGTGTGTCATCCCTGCAAAATTTTTGGATTTCTTACCATTATGAGTAATCCGTCCCTGGTTTCAAGGCACCACTGTAAATCTGTTAACCTTTTTAAAACAAGCATACACGTACGTTATAATTATGTTGAATATTTTATAAAGATTAAATGAACATTAAGAAATTCAAACTTTCGATGCCTATAACTCGAAAAGTTCATGTAAGGTACTAACATTATTTTGAGTTCCCGATTTTTTTACCATTAGCATTGGGACACCCTGTATATTCACCATCATTATCACCAATCAGTCCTTTGTATCCACTGCTGGATATAGGCCTCCCCCATTTCTGCCCACTTCTTCTATTTTGAGCGCTCTGCATCCAGTTTGTGGTTATTATTTTATATCGTCCGAGATCGCGTGAGAGGTCCTCCTCTGTTTCTTTTGTCAGCTTTTGGTTTCCATTCGAGCAGCCTTTTTGTCCATCGTTCATCGGCGCCGTAGGTCATAACCGTTAAAATGCACTGATTAAAAACCTGTCCTTTTAGACAAATTGGGAGATTACTCTTAAACACATCCCCCAAGTCTGGCTTATTTAGCCCAAGAGAACGTAATTCTTTTTTTTAATTCGCATGTTTGCTTGTCTCTAGAGATTCGTATTTCATGACCAAGATATATGTACAGTGTAACAGAAGTAGCTTGGCGGGCGAGAGATCATAAAATCTGCGCACAAGGAAAACATTCGAATAGCGATCCGATCGGCGACGACGAAATTTTCAGTAATCGTGAGTCTCAAGTACAATCGGAGGAAGAAGTTTACGAATGTAAAGTCTATTCAGCCGAATATTTGTTATTTTAGAGGCTAGTCGCCCGCCAAGCTATTTCTGTTGCACTGTACCTATCCACCAACTCCAGCTCACAGTCACCAACAGCAATATTTCCACTGGTGACCAGATTCGTCATAAATTTCGTATTTGATGTATAAATTTTTAGCCCAACCTGAGCACATACTTCCTGAAGATCTTCCAGCATTTTCCTGATATCTTGTAGGTTGTCAGACAACAAAGCTATATCATTCGCGAAGCGCAGATTTGTTAGGTTTAAGCCATCTATATTTAAACCCTTACCGCTCCATTCAAGGATCCCGAAGGCGTATCCAGAACAGTGATAAACAGTTTGCATGACAGTATCATCCTGTCTTACTCCCCTACCGATTCTTATGGGGTTGGTGGTTTTGTGCAGTTTTACCATCATGGTAGTAGCATTTTTATATATGTTATATATTAGTTTAGTGTAACGATAGTCGACACGACATTTTTGTAAGGAGTCTAAGACTGCACTCAACTCAACGGTGTCAAAGGACTTGTGGAAGTAAACAAAGGCAATGAGAAGATAAAATTAAAATATTATATTTTATAGAGCTGTCATTTTTGTTTGCAAGACAATATTCAAATTTGTTAAAAAAAAAATTTTGTTTTAACAGTGGGTAAAGGTTTGCCGTTTTATTTTTATTTCAGACTTCCCTCCCCATTTTGGGTATGTTAGAAGAGCTTTTAAAATTTTTTTATCCTATCACGATTGAGACTTATCAGAGGCCGTTCGGGTTTTCCAACCTTCTATGTCTTGTTTACGGTAAAATTTCAAAATTATTATTTGGAGATAAGATAATAGCTATAACAATTTTTCACCAAACTAATCTTTAGGTTTGATGAGGAAACACCACATTAGTCGATATCACTGCGTGTTTCAGTATGTAGGCATGATTTTTAGCAACGATTCAATTAGAGATTATGCATCCAAAAGTTTTAAAATATAAAGATATTTCAAATATATTCCAATTCAACAACAAACAGCAACTAGAATCAATTGTCATCTATAAAAAAAAACAAAAATCTAAATTTACCAAAACTGTTAATCATTTAAAATTTTTTTTTAAAAGAAGTAGAAGTTATGAGTTTTTAAATTTAGTTATGTACTGATCTATAAATTCAACAAAGAACTCTCACTGATACTAAGGCCACCGTTTATTTTGATGTTTCCCTATTCTTCTGAAAAACTGCTATTTGGGTTTCATCACTATTTGAAGTAATTAGTTGTCAAGAGCGCCAAAATTGTCATTTTTTGTTTTTGATACCTAAAAAATGTATGGAATGATGACCATGTATTGCTAACAGACTTAAAATCCTAGAACATTATAACCTAGGTAACCAATCAAAAAAAAAATAAATGCAACAAATTTCGGCACAAGTGAAGCTGCAGAAAGTGCAGCGGCTAGCCTGTCTGGGAATCATAGGGGCAACATTTACGTGCCCTACTGCAGCCGTAGCAGTAATGCTACTGAGAGACTGAGAGACTGAGACAACTGGCAGCAAACAATCAGGTTACTCTGATGTGGGTTCCAGGTCACAAGGGAGTTAAAGGCAACGAAGAAGCAGATTGCCTTGCCAAAGAAGGGGCAAATACAAAATTTTCTGGCCCACGACCCTTCTGTGGACTTTCCAAAGTCCACTTGAAAAAAGAGGTTCGACGCTGGGAAACAGGTGAATTGAAATATCACTGGCATAAAGTGCCAGGACAAAGGCAAGTGAAAAGGCTAGTAAGTCTTTCGCCAAGGAAAGCTAAACAGCTTCTCGAGTTGGACAAGAAAGACTTGAAACTGGTGACGGGACTCCTCACTGGACACTGCCCTTTAAGGTACCACCTGAAAAAGATGGGCAAAACAGAGGGTGATAGTTGCCGCTACTGCGAGAACTTCGCTGAAAATGCAGAACATTTGCTTTGTGAATGCCGAGCGCTTTTCTGTAAGAGGCTCAAGTTTCTGGAAGGGGCCTTCCTAAAGCCCTTTGATATCAGAAACTTAGCCCCCAAAAATTTTAAAATATTTTTAAATGGAAACGAGCAAAAGATAATTTTTATTACAGAATTCAATTAAAATTACATTAGGTAAACACTCAATAATTTAAGAAACATTCTACTTTGTATTAATTGTTATATTTGTACAGTTCTCGAAGTTAAAAACTGGTGCATTATTGGAGGAATTTTCGACGATTGCGTGGTTCGTAGAAGATGAACTAACAGTCACATAATTTGAAGTGGAAGGCATGATTAGCGGAGTATTACTCCAGTAATTGACGAAACTAACTTATTTGCTATATTTATTCGATTTTGCACCGAATTTTTTATGTATCCTTCTGCTACTTGAGAAGACTTCCACCCTCCATGTCTTTTTAGTGTTTCCAGATCTGCTCCCGCGTCCTCTAACACAGTAGCCGACGTCCTCCGATAACAATGACCAGTGTATTCTTGAGGCTTCTCAAAATTTAAAAAAGAGGCAATTTGTTTGGGCATGTTGCCAATTTTATTGATACCAATTACCTGTTTCCTGCAATTTCCTCTTTGGAAATTGACAACAAAATTATCAGAAAGGATGTCTCGTGCTCTCGAATGGCAATATTTTTTCACAATGTTGTCGAATTCTCCTGTTACGCTGAGTTCTTTTGGTTTTTTAGATTTTGTATTTGGAATGGAAATGGAAATTTTCTAAAAAGGAATTCGCTTTCTTTGTTTGTTTCCAATCCATGAACAGTTTGTAATATTTTTCATACTCATTCTTTGATTTTTTTAGGAGTAAAATTTCCAGTATATTATTTGTACTCTTTGTAATTTCAGGTGGTGTATTTTCACACTCTGATTCTGAATCACTGGATAAATTCATGATACTTTTTATATTTTCGAATGAAACCGTGACAGAAATAATTTTGACACTACTGAAAATTGCCACTACGGTGACAATCAACTGCGTCAAGGCTGATGTTATTATTGCTAACCAGTGTGAGAATATTATTCTATTACAAGAGAGAGAATGTAAATACATTTGAATTGCATGGGGGCAGAGGTGTTGCAGAATATTTCTTCAATCTCAAGAGAGACATTTCCAGCATTCAGTAATCAAATTTCATTTCAGAATTAGGAAATTCTGTGATGATAGTGGAGAAAAAATGTGACATGACACCTTTATCCACTTATGTTTTCAATCACTCTAAGATCACGTTTAAGCAATCGCCTGTACTTTAACAAATATTATGCATGCAAGGCATTTTCTTAATCAGACTGACAAACCTGAGCTGTCATAATCTACTGTAGGTAACCGTTTGTTCATCGAATTCTGAAACACTCTGTGTATTTGAAAAAAGTAAATTCGAAAAAGTTTAGATTGTATTTTTAAAATAGGTTTAAATAAATAAAGTTCTTTTAGTACTCTTCTTCTTAGTCTAACGTCGAGAACGACGTGTAGTGATCACAAGTTAATGTCAGGTGTTATTATTCAGAACTCTTCTTACAGTCTCTCGCCATCTCCCACGGTCAGCAGCAGTTCTAATGGCTTCCACTAGTGGACGCTCAGTTACTTTTGATACAATGTCTGTCCATCTAGATGGGGAGCGTCCGCGTTTCCTTTTGCCAAGTGGTTTGCCCTGGACAATCAGTCTCTCAATGTTGTCGTGACGAGTTATATGTCCGAAGAAGTTCAGTATTCGCGCTGATGTCAAGCTACTGAGACGGTTTGATGTTCCAATCTCGTTCAGAACTGACACATTGGTACGATGTGCCGTCCACGGTATTCTTAGCATTCTTCGCCATACCCACATTTCAAAGGCATCGACCCGACGCCTGTCGGCTGCGTTCATAACCCATGTCTCGGAAGCGTACCAGAAAATGGACAACACTAGGGCATGGACCAGTGATTTTTTGGTATTGATGGATATATATCGATCTTTTCAAATTTTATGTAATTGGCTCATTGCTGTTCGGCCAAGTTGAATACGACGGTGGATCTTCATCTCGCAGCTGCCGGAGAAGTGGATAAGGGCACCCAGATAAACATCTACCATCTACCATTTCACACTTGGCAATGAGATGTGGTCTGTTGGCTGTCTTATCCGATCTATCAACTATCAATACTTTAGATTTGGCATAGTTGATTTTTAGACCATACTCTTTTGATGTTTTCTCGAGTCGTATCAATTCTGTAAGTTCTAGTAGTACGTAAGTAAGTTCTAGTAGTACTAGAACTAATCAAAATCACATGGAGATGAAACAAATACTTTCCGTACACACGTACGTTATATAGGTACATGTGGGCGATTTCTGGTTTGTGGCCCATAAAATTTTAATTGATATTCCCGATACTTTTTATATACCAAAAAAGGTATTCATTCAACATCACCATCACCAGTCACCCATCGCATTATAAATGATGAAGAAATGAAGCGATTTTTAATATCCTTCGCGTTTTTTATTTTATTACCTTTTTGTAAATCTCATCGGAATTTTTTAACACACGGCAAACTACCAGACACAGTTTCGCGGCTACGAACATATTATTGTAAACTATTAATGGTGATGAAGAGCATACTGGCATCCATATATTACACAGGGCCGGAGGCAAGACATGGTCTCCTGCTGAGTATTTCCAATGACCAGACCCACACAAATACTCAGTCGATTTATGGTTAATTTTTTTTACAAACTTAATGCGTCTATCATCAGCGTATATAACCCACCACCCCGTTCGGATATTGTTCCACTTGAATTTTAATTCGAAATTTTTTCAAATAACTTATCGAAGTTTGTGTGTAGGTATACCTATCGTTAATTCGTTATATTTTTGTTGACACATCTTCATGGAGTCAACATGCATTTTATATAAAATATGGAACTTCCTTGTCGACCGAATATTTACTTACTTTAAATTAATTTTTTTTTGATAAAATTCAAACTCATAAATATGAAATTTTTTATAATTATTTAAAATGTATACCAATAACACGAGTGTCCTAAATTAAATGATGTATTAATTATCTTTGACATGGTTAAAATAATTTTTTTACAACTGCTTAGCAAGCCTTTCACGCTTTCATATTTAACACTTAAAACTCTTTACTATGCTTTTGTGAGATCAAAGCTAGAATATGCATCGGTTATCTGGAACCCATATTATCAAGTGCATATTTATAAACTGGAGGCAACCCAAAGACGCTTTCTCAAATACCTAAGTTTTAAAGTAGATCGGACTTATCCACTAATTGGCACGGCTCACGAGAGTTTACTGTCAAGACATAGCTTTTTCACTCTGGATAGAAGACGAGAATGTTCTAGTGTCATTATGCTACACAAAATAATTAACAATGAAATTAAATGTCAATGCTTACTACATCAGATAAACTTTAAAATTCCCCGTCAGGCATCTCGATACACCGACTCATTCTACACTACCACACCATGAACAAATATACTTAAAAACTCTCCTGTTCATACTATGTGTAGCAACTATAACCTAATAAGTGACCAGCTTGATATATTCTATTGTAATGTGAGGCAAATTAAGAGCTATTATTATCAGCAGTAATATTGTTGTGTTAGTCTTAAGCTTTCTACTAATGTTAGTCTGATTTTGTAAATTGCGTATTACTCTTAAGCTTTTTTATTATTAGTACTATTGTGCAAATGTTTACTTTGTTCCTGTTCTGTAATTGGAAATCTTTTTTTCTGTAGAACAGTGTAAATAAATAAATAAATAAATATTTCAACGCAAAGTTGACGTTTTCCGACGAACGTCATTTTGTGACAGCTTTGCAACTCTAGCGCGGAAATATTTCAAACTTACTCATTTTTTATCATAGAAAATAGTGATAGTGAATTATCGAACACACCTCCTGATGTAGTGGAAAGTGCAAAAAATGTAACTTTAAATCTCCTACCAGAGAAATCAAGAGCAAAATATGAATTTCAATACAATAGATTCATGACCTGGTGTCAATCGAAAACGGTCAATAAGTACTCAGAAAATGTGTTACTGGCTTATTTTGGAGAAAAATCAAAGACTTCCAAGTCATCAACTCTTTAGTTCATATATTAGATGATACGAACATGCTTGAATGTTAAAAATAACATCGAAATCAATAAGTATCCTAAACTCATCGCATTTCTCAAAAAACAATCCGCTGGACACAAAGCCAAAAAAATCCAAAACATTTACCACTGAAGATATTCACAAATTTCTACGAGAAGCTACCGATGAAAAATATCTACTGAAAAAGGTAAATTTCAATTATACCTTACACTCTCTGTAGTTTGATAAGCAGTTAGAATATTTTCTTAGTTGAATAATACCATGAAACTCTTGATTACTTGGGCAGTCATATTAGCCCAGGGATCTGAAGCGCAGGCAGGCATTTTAAACTGTTCGTTTGGGTTCAAGGGCCACTTTTTTAATCTACGAGTTATTTTCCCTTCTATTTCGTTAGAAATATGAATTATTGGATTGATAGCAATTTGGATAGCTTATACATTTTGGATAGATATTGACTGTTAATTTTTTTGTGGGTAATTCTAATTATGGGTATTGGTGGTGCCTGCAGACGCGATGAATTGGTGAAAATGGAGATCGGTGACATATAAAATAAAGATTCTATTTTAATAGTCCGAATTCCAGATTTGAAAACGAGAATTAGCCGTGTTTTTACCATTGTTAGTCATAGTGAAAAAAATTCAGTTGATTATCTATCAATTTGTTAAAAATACATTGCAATCAGAAAACTTAACAATAATACTCCCCAACGCCTATTTTTATGTTATCAAAAAGGTATATGTACGAACAAGTTGTGGGTATGAATACAATCGGAAAAATTCCTAGTGAAATTGCTAAATATTTGGAATTACCTGAGCATACTTTATGCTCGAAGAACATCTGCTACTTTATTGGTGAATGGTGAAGGAGATCTAATACAACTAAAAAAGTGGTAATGGGGCTGAAGGTTATATAGACGAATCAATCAAAAATAAGATTGAAACCACCAAAAACATATTTTCAAAACTGCATGTATCCACATCTCGTTCTATAGATTTCTTCGGAAGAATTTATGTTGGAGAAATATTCTGATGGACCATCAGGTTCGGAAATAAATATCAAAGATCGTCATAATTGCACATTCAATTTCAATATAGTAAATGATAAACTGAAGTAATTATTTTTAAGAACATTATAAAATGTTATTATTAAAATACAAGTAATATTATGTACTAACTTATTTTAAATAAAGTATTTAATGTTTTTTTTTCTGTCTAAAAACTGCATTTGTAGAAAAAATCTTGTGTGTATTTCGAGCACAAAGTGTCATTGCCACTCTTCAAAAATTACTCTCTTGTCGAGCGGCAAAATATCACTTTGCGCTCTTAATACACAAATAGATATTTTCACGTACTGTGCATTAGTTTTCTACAAAAATTTTTATTATTTTTCTGATACTGTATTTGAAAAATGTTTATGGAAAAAAAAATGTGAATAGCGACCAGCATGTCTTCTTAGGTAGCGTGACGAAGACAGACTCCAACAAATCACTTGGTATTTTCCCAGAAACATAAATGGCGTTGAAGAGGCTGGCCAATTTATCTGTAGATTGGTCGTTTAAAAGCTTGAGTACTTCCGAAAAGACGTCGTCTGGTCCAACGGACTTTCCAGTTTTAGCTGCCTTGATTGCGTGAACTACCTCCACGTGTGTTATTTCGGGGCCCTTAAAGGGATTGTTCACCTGCTGACGGTCGCTAACGAAAAGTTCCTCGACATACTTCTAGAAACGTTTGTTTTTGGAATTTTATTCTATTTGGAATTTTTCCTTCTGTTAACCTTCAGCTACATTTAAAAAATAATTCTAACATCCACCCTACTTTTGTTATAAATACTTCGACATCGTCGTGAACGGTTTGATTTTTTTCATAACGTTTGCTTTGGTTTAAAAAATATATTTCTTTGAACAAGTTACTAAGTAGGTCGTTTTTCATTTATTTTGAACGTCATATTAAAAAATTGCCTTTAAAACATTAAAACAGATGTAAATTTTTTTTATAATAATAATAATTAATTTTAAAATTAGTGCTTTATTACCAAGTTGTTAATTTATTAAAAATCGACGAAACTGTGTATTATTTGTCGAGCTGTCCTTTTTAAAAACGATTTAATCGCTAACAATGCATAAATACATCAATTATTTGAAGACATAAAATATATATACTTATATTATTTAGTTATTTACTTGCAAGTGAGTCAGTTATTCAGTACTATAAACCGAAGTCGGTAGAAGCAATATTAAAAATCGTGTCTTCTTGTAGACTATCGTGACTCAATTAAGCTCGAGTCTCCGCAGTCTTCTCCTCTTCCCAAACTTATTAACATCCATTAAATTGTTCCTAACCATCGTTCAATATAATATATTGCAAAGAGAACCATCATTCTGATGTTTACCCCCCGTCGTGAAGAGCTGCTCCTAATTGGCATATGCTACACTGTAGAACAAGCCGCTTGGCCCATGTTTAATGACCAAAAAATTAAAGAACAATTCCCTTGTTGATACCCACTCCTCAAGGACGTACCCGGCTTTTTATAAGGGGGGAAGAAAATTTATAACGGCTCGTTGAAATACAATCTCGTAAAAGTTTTATTGGCTCGATCGAGAAAACCGCACAGCCACCAGATCGGTTCAATAAATCAATCAACAGAAATATATTATTTATTATATCTTCTTAGTACTATTTCAAAACTGAAAGTATGAGCGCCTGGAATATCTCTTCGGGTAGTTGGATGAATTGTTTCGGTTTGAAAATTTTCTGTAAGTTTTTGGGAATAATATAAAAATTACTTAATCTGAAAGACGTCTTCTGATTGGATATCTCCGATACCAAGCAGTTGATTACAATGTTAATATGATCGAGATATGTTCGCCTAGGTCGACCTCTACCGACTTGTCCCTTGACACTCGCCTTATAAATTTGTTTCATGAATCTTCCTTCATCCATCCTTTCTACGTGTCTAAACCATCCAAGCATTCCTTTATCTTTCTTTGTTACCACATCTTTTTTTACACCACAGCGTTCTCTTATCTCACTATTCTTTGCTTCAAAACCAACATTCACTACCATACATAGGTGTAGGAACCTACACACCTCTATGCACAGCCAGACGTGCCTTTTTTGACACTTTCTGGCTGCTTATCAATTTATGCAGTGCCCCATTCATTTTTTTTAAGCCAATGTCACTTAATGTCACTGTCATACTGTCCATCTCTCGTAAACTTTAAACTCATGTAAACAAATTCATTAACTTGTTCCACTCTTTCTTTCTTAATCAAAACTTCACAGTTTGTCATGCTTTCTTCTCTTTCAAAAACCATTAGTTTCGTTTTGCTCACATTTATTTTCATCCCTTTGATTTTCAGCACTCCTACAATATGGGTATCAAATGAAAGGGCTTGCTGAGACTCGAAAGCGAGTTTAACTCTGTGCTTCAATCTGAAATTACCAAAAGAGTGAGCATGACCTGGGCAACATTTGGAAAGCTGCGCTTTATCCTGAAAAATCCAGATATTCCCATAAACATGAAAAGAAAAGTGCATGACATGTGCATTTTTCCTGTACTGACGTACGGTCTGGAAGTCATGGCGTTAACCATAAAAAGTGCAAACAAACTGAGGGTCATAGAACGCGCAATAATTTAGGCATACGTCGACGCACGGATGTGCACATGATTCAGTGCAGAGCAGAAGTAAAGTGGAGATGGGCAGGCCACGTGGCAAGACGACCGAACAACAGATGGACAAAAATAGTCATGCAGTAAAGACCAAAAACACACAAACGTGGCAAAGGGAGACCCCAGATAAGGTGGATGGATGACATTTACTGGACGGCAGGGAGAGGATGGCAACACATTGTACAAGACCTTCAAAGATGGAAAATGGAAAGGGAGGCATATGTTCAGGAGTGGCTACTTATGATGATGATGATGATGATTTCTCTACTGAGGAATTCTATGAAGATTCATTCAACGGAAGTTTTACAATTTTCAATAAAAGTGTTTTTCTGTTCTAAGCTACTCTTCTTCTTCTTCTTATCCATATTTAAGATCTTTTGATCTGTTAGTTTTGCAGGTTCCTCTGTATCAGTTCCTGGGAGGTGGACTTCCAGCTGTCCTTCCATCTCTTAGGTGGTCTTCCGGGTGCTCTTTTCCCTATTGGTTTCCCTTCAAGTGCGATGCGTGGTAGTCTGCTCTGTTCCATTCTTCTTACGTGAGCGTACCAGCATATTTTTCTTTGTCTTCCCCATCTTACGATGTCTTGCACTCCGCACTGTTCCCTGATGTCAGTGTTCCTAATTCGGTCTCCCCTTGTTTTTCCCATTATAGTCCTAAGCGTTTTCATTTCGGCTACTCGAAGCATGCTTTTCGTTTTGTTGGTTTTTTCTCTGGTTTCTATTCCGTATGTCATGATTGGCCTGATACAAGTCTTATAGATCCTGACCTTGCTATCTTTTCGCATGTATTCGTTCGCCCATATTATCTGTCTTAAGCAGCCTGATATGGCGGTTGCTTTGTTAATCTGGCTTCTTAGGTCCTTCACTGGGTCGTGATAGCTCGACAGATCCATACCCAGATATTTAAATTGTGAGACCCTCTCGATGATTTTGTCCTGAATTACCAGCTTACATCTTACGGGATCTTTAGCAAAAGTTATGCTTTTCGTTTTTCTATAGATATGGTCATGTTCATCGCTTGGCTGACTTGGTAGAATTTATGTAGTTGTCTTTGTAGATCGTCTTCCGTTTCCGCGAAAATAGCGGCATCATCTGCGTAGCATACCATGCTGATTCTTTTGTTCTGTCCCATTCTGTATCCCATATTTAGTGATTATACTTCCTCTATTATTCTGTCCATTAAGAAGTTGAACAGAAATGGGCTAAGGCTGTCGCCTTGTCTGATGTCTTCTGGTGTCGTTATCTCTTCCGTATAAGTGTCTTCTGCCTTTACTTTAGTCGTGTTGTTCATATTGAGGCTGCGAACTGCTTTTACGATGGTGTCTGGCATTTCTTTCTCTATCAGTATATTCACGATGTCGGAGAGGCGAACTCTGTCGAATGCCTTGGTCAGATCGATGAAGCAGGCGTATGCTGGTGTATTAAATTCGATTGATTTTTCTTTAAGTTGTTTGATAATGAATACGGCGTCGGTCGTGGATCTGTTTCGTCTGAAGCCTTGTTGTTCTTCCCTGTTTGATATTAGTGTTTCGAGTTTTTCCTTCAAGATGCCGGTAAAGAGTTTCATGCTTGTGTTCAGCAGCGTTATGCCCCTGTAGTTATCTGGGTGTGTTTTCTGTCCTTTCTTGAATATAGGGATAGTTATACTTTTGTGCCATTCCGTAGGTATTTCCGATGTTGCTAAAATTTTGTTGTAAAGGATTTTTAGATGCTTGCCTGGTTCATGTCCGGCATATTTTAGAAGTTCGTTTGGGATGATGTCTGTCCCGGGGGCTTTTCTGTTTTTTAATTTTTTGATTTTTGCCATTACCTCTTCTTCGTTCAGTGTTATTTGATGATTTGTCTCGTAGTTCTAAGCAACTCAAATTCTTTTATAACAGTAAAAATAATTAGTTCTCTAGATAATAGTGGCGCCTGTACGTCAATTTTCATGACGACCGAATGGATGTTGTCCATTTGTGTGTTTAAATATTTTTACCTTTTTCTGCTCTGTCCACGAGAAGGTACGAGTATTCCTTAAGACAATAAAGCGGACTCTGAACATGCATCAGCACAAGCTGTGAGCGCCATATTGAGTGGGTGTATTGTTTAAGAATTTTATAGTTTATTTTTTTATGACTGACTGTAATTATATAATTATATTTTATATTTTTACCAATTATAATATACAATGACACTAAATGTTAAAAACTACAAGGAGCTCAACTTTTTCCATCAACTGAAACGTTTTGTTCTTTTTCGAAGATCTGTTTTTATCTATACATATTTACATGTTCCTTTATATATTATACAATTATAATAGTATGCTCTGCATACAAAATTTCTTTTTAGACAATAAAGTATTTTTTTATTTGATTTGTTTCCGCAGATAGCTCTGTTGGACATTTTTTAGATTATTTGATTATTACTGTTTTTTTATGATTGAGATGGCAATGAAAAATAATAATATGTTTGTAAAAAAATAATGACAGACAGTTGTTAATTTTTCATATTGATGTCAATAGTTGTATTTTTGCAAAGTAATATATCAGTACGTTGGTTTAAAATACACTGATTTTATTAGATACCACTGCAATCACAACAAAAGGCATTAATACAAGAAACATATGGTCCTTCGAGCTATAAATTGAAAATTCTATGAAAGAAATGTCTGTAGGAAGAAGTGCAAGAAGAAATAAGGGTGTACCTCCTGAAAGGTATGGAGAAGAAAGAGAAAATGGTGATCAACCGGAAAATGAAATGAAAACGAACCCTTCTTCTACAATTGCCGATGTTTATGCTCCAATAAATTATCCGCAATCATATGGAGGAAAAACAAAAACCAAATCTAGAGAAGTTTCGTCCAAAATTTCAAAAAATAGTTTCATGACAAGACGTCAAATCGAACTAGAAACCGAAATAGAATTGGAAATAAGGTTGATTTTGAAAGAAGAGCAATTGAAGAAGGCAGAATAAGAAGAGGAATACAGTAGTCGGTCAGAAGAAAGTTCCAAAAATAACACGGATAGTCAAACTACTAACAACTCAAACCGAAAAAGGGAAGATATACAAAAATGGATTAATAAAGTCGAAAATCCTATTGATGACATAACTGTTTTAAGTTTCAGGTCGGCAAAGGTACTGTTCATGAATTTATTCCAGGTGGTGAGACAGGGACAGGTGTTGGTCATGAAAAAAAGAGGTTCGTCGAGGAGAAGCTCACCGGAGAAGATCAAAAACTCTCAAAATTCTTAGCAAGGCAATCTATAGGTAAGAAACTCCCAATCTTTTCCGGAGATCCAACGGAATAGCTACATTTTCTGAGAGCTTTTAGAGAAACTACAGAAATGTGTGGATTCAGCGATAGAGAAAACATAGCAAGACTTCAAAAGTGTCTGAAAGGTAAGGCTAGAAAAACAGTTCAGGCTTTATTGTACTTTACCTTTGAAGTCGAAGAATTATAAAAACTCTTGAAAGTAGATTTGGAAAATGCGAGTACATTTTTCAAGATTTGATAGCAACTGTACGGAGATTTGCACCTCTTAAAGACGAAAAACCAGAAACAATAATAGATTTTTCTTATTCCATCCAAAATTTAGCTATTACAGTGACGAGTTTGAATAATCTGTCAAATCCACAATTATTGAATAAAATAGTGTCAAAGTTGACGTCCAATCTGAAATTCGAATGGGGTAAACAATAAATCATCAAATCATCCCATTACAATGTCCGGAAATACCCTTGAACCAAGTCTCTCCATCTAGATTTTGGGAGTCACGGTGTCCAATAATATGTCATGGCATGACCATGTTGCTAACATCGCAAAGTCGGCAAGCCAGAGGCTAGGTTTTCTGTGGAAAGCCAGAAAGTTTTTTACTCCTGATCAACTGTTGACGACGTACAAGGCTCAAATCCGACCTCTACTGGAGTATTGCTCGCACATTTGGGGTTCAGCACCAAGGTATTCTCTTCGTCTTCTAGATTTCATTCAGAAAAGAGCCATTCGCTTGATAAACAGCTCAACTCTCACAGATACCCTTCACCCTCTAGAACATAGAAGAAGAGTTGCAGACCAGTCATTGCTCTACAGATATTTCCATGGCAGATGCTCCAGAGAAATAAAAACTCTTGTACCACCATTGGCCACATTCGGCCGAAGAACTCGGCACTCACCCATTTACTCTCAAGATTAACACTACTAGGACCAATCTTCATCAAGAGTCCTTTTTTTACAGGGCTGCTACGGAATGGAATAAGCTTCCAAAATCAGTTTTTCCAGAGAACTATGACCTACAACTTTTTAAAAAGCGTTTCCACAATCATTTCCTTTCTATAATCCCTTCCCCTTCTAATAGTCGCAGTGCGGGGGCCGTCTGCGAATCACAAAATCGATAAATGCACTCTTTTCCAACAGTCAGATATGAATAAAAGATGGGAATGGGTGACACAAAATAAAGTGTGTTTTACCTGTTTAGGTTTCCGTCATCAGGCTAGATCTTGCCGCAAGAAAAAAGTGTGTGATATAAACAACTGCACCAAATTTTATAATTAATTACTTCACAGTGATTCTCCGAATGAAACTAGAGCAGAAATCCCGGAAGGTCAAGAGGTACACCATCATACAAGAGCTTAAGAAAAGAAAGTTATACTGAGAGTGGCTCTTGTGGTGATAAATGGTCCGAAAGGTGAGATTCACACCGTTTGATGAGGCGTCAACTATCACTTTAGTTGACATGAAACTGGCAGAACAGGTTACAGGGCCAAGAGAACCGTTGATACTTCGCTGGACTAACTCTTTGATCAACGAAGAATGTAACTCCGAGAGGATACATTTCCAAATTCGAGGAGGAGAAGAAAACAAATATTACTGGATAAGGGACGCTCGGACAGTAAGTAATTTAAACTTACCTTCTCAGACTATAAATTCAAAAAGTTTGACTAAGAAGTGGAAATACTTAGCTTCGGAGAATGTTGCATCGATGACAAACGCTAAACCTCTATTGTTCATTGGTCAAGACAATATCAATTTGATTATTGCACGTGAAATCAAAGAAGAGGGATAAAATTGTCCTTTTTTATCTCGTACTAAGATGGGATGGATCATACATGGTAACATTGCCTGCTTTCGAGGACGAGTTGATAACGATTTTATTTTCCATACGAGCCACCAAGCATATGATCTTCATGATTTGGTGAAGCAGCCTTTTTTCCATGGAAGATGTGATAACGCATTCACTCTCCTCACAAGCCATCTACATGAATTAGTCAAACAGTCATTCAAGCTAGATATCCTTGGAGTGAGAATCTACGAGAAAAAAATGTCTAAGGAAGAGATGAGGGCTGTAAGAATTTGGAATAAACAGCAAAAACGATGGAAAATAGGACTTCTTTGGAAAGATGAGGTAATATTTGTCGAATCAAAAGCACTTACGGTAAGTCGTATGAAATCCATAGAGAGAAAAATGTAGAAAAATCATGGATTCGCACAAAGTTATTTGAAAAAATTAGACGATTATTTAACAAAGGGTTATGCAGAAAAGATTTCCGATGAAAAAATTCTGAATAAAAACAGTTGGTACCTCCCTTACTTTGGGGTTACTAATCCAAAGAAACCAGCCAAAGTTAGATTGGTTTTTCATGCTGCTGCGAGGGTAAACGGAGTATCTCTGAATGATAATTTATTGAAAGAACCTGTTTTACTGAATTTTTTACTAGGAGTTGTATTTAAATTCCGACAAAAAAAGGTTAGTGGTCACCGGAGACATCCAGGAAATGTTTCATCAGATCCACATTAGAGAAGAAGACCAGAATGCTCAAAGATTCTTTTGGTGGGGTGAAGAAGGAAAACTTGAAGATTACTGGATGAAAGTTATTATTTTCGGTACATCATCTCCCACTTCGTCTACATTCATTATGAGAAAAAATGCAAGAGAATTTGAACAAGAGTTTCCTTAAGCAGTTCGAGTAATCGTTGAACAACATTACGTTGATGATTATTTGGATAGTGTGGATTCCTTGGATGAAGCTGTGAAAATAATATCGGATGTCACAGCAGTACATAGAAGAGGTGGTTTCCGTATCAGAAATTGGACAAGCAACTGTAAGGATGTTTTGAAGGAAATCCCGACTGATATAAGAGCCAGAAAAATTAAAAATTTTGATTTAGAGAAAGAATTGCCGATCGAGCGAGCCCCGGGGTTTGTATTGGCATCCGAAGGACGACAATTTCCAATTCAAATTGGAGGTAACCGAAATTTCTAAATTATTACTAGGAAAAAGAAGAGCACCAAAAGGGAAGTACTTAAAATTTGTATGTCTCTATTTGATCCTCTTGGGTTCTTGAGTAATTTTTCGATTAAAGCTAAAATATTATTGCAAGACATTTGGAGAATGGATTTAGAATGGGATGAAGACTTAGATGAAATTATAAATGAGAAATGGATCAATCAGATGATTGAAGGAAATGAACAAAATAACATCTTTCAAAATTGACAAGCGAACTGTGTTGTCAGTACCAAAGCCTACGCCACAGTTGCATATTTACGAATTAGAAATAAACACTGTCTAGAAGTTAGCTTCGTGATGGCAAAGTCTAGAGTAAGTCCTCCCAAAGTCATGTCCATCCCAAGATTGGAACTACAAGCAGCAGTTTTGGGCAGCCGTTTAGCGAAAACGATCCGAAAGAATCACAACTTCGAAATTCACGAGTTCTTTTCTATTGGACAGACTCTAGTATAGTTTTGAGTTTGCTGAAGTCAGATGCAAGGAAATTCAAATCATTTGTTGGTCACAAAGTCAGTAAAATCTTGGAAACGACGAAACGTTCAGAGTGGAATTGGATACCGACAGATGAGGCTACACGCGAAAATATCAATTGCGACTGGACCTCACTATCTCGATGGGTTGGTGGACCAAGTTTTTTAAAAGAAGACAGAGAATTCTGATTGAGAAGGAGAAAAGAAGGCGATAGAAAAATATTGGAAATGAAAAAAGAATATATATCCGAAATGAAAAAAGAATACGTGACTCTCATCATTTCATCAGATGATAAAACTTTCAATTACCTTCCAGATATAACTCGTTTTTCATTTTATATGAGACTTTTGAGGACAAAAGTCTGGATACTACGAGTACCAAAAATTTTAAAGCGTGAAATATATTATCGCTCTGGATTGCTTCCGGCAGAAATAGATGCAGCAGAAAAAATATGGGTAAAACATGCACAAAATCAATATTTTCGAGAAAAAATAAATTGCTTGAAAAAAAATTCCGATTCATAAATACAGTAGGTTAAATAAATTATCTCCTGTTCTAGACGTCGAAGGAATATTGAAAATCGAGGAAAGACTCAAGGCATCCGTAGATATTGATGATAAAGTGAAGTATCCCATTATTCTTGACCCCAAAAATAATTTTACACGTTTACTTTTGATGTTTTATCACAATAAAGCAGGTCATCATGGACATGAGTTTGTAATGAAAAAGGTAAGACAAAACTTTTGGGTTCTTTGTGCCAGAGCAGCAGTCAGAAGTACTTGGAGCACCTGCCAATGGTGTAATAATATAAGAGTAAAACCAGTAGTCCCAGAAATGTCTCCACTACCTGGATGCAAAGTAAGTAGTTTTGTTACGCCTTTTACTTTTACAGGAATGGACTATTTTGGTCCAATGTCAATAACAGTTCGTAGGAGTCACGAAAAGCGCTAATGAATTCTCTTCACATGTCTCAGTACCAGGGCAGTACACTTAGAATTAGCCAGTTCTCTGACGACAGACTCCGCAATTTTAGCCATAAGAAGAATGATTGGAAGGAGAGGATGTCCACAACGTATTTATTCTGACAATGGCTCCAATCTGAGGGGTGCAGCAAGAGAAATAAAAAATACTTTGTTTCAGATGGATCCAAAGAAAATGGTAGAAGAGATGACTACAAAGTCCGCTGGCCCCCCACATGGGGGGATGCTGGGAAACGCTGGTGATGTCTGTTAAAACAGCCCTCCGCGTGACACTCAAAGAACAGTTCCCCGGAGAAGAAGTTTTATTGACTTTACTCATTGAAGCCGAAAATATTGTTAATAGTGGACCACTAATACATGTTTATTTAGATCCCACCGAAAGGTATGATCTCAGCAGTTTTTCCTGGTGCTGACGGAGTCGTGAGGACAGTAGACGTCGAAACGAAAATGGGGACATGCAGGAGACCTGTAGCAAAAATATGCCTCCTTGATATCAAGTAGTAGTAATGGGGATCCCATTACGAAGGGGGAGAATGTTGGGAATTTTTTAGATTATTTGATTATTATTATTGTTTTTTTATGATTGAGATGGCAGTGAAAAATAATAATATGTTTATAAAAAAAGAATGACAGACAGTTGTTAATTTTTCGTATTAATGTCAATAGTTGTAATTTGCAAATACAGCTAATTTTATTTGATCCCACCGCAATCACAACAAAAGGCATTAATATAAGAAACAAGCTCCACATTAGTTAAAAGTGTCGTCTTACACAGAAAATTAAAAATATTATCGTTACCCTCTGTTGTTCCCTTAGTGCCGGCATTGATCGTTTCGACCTTCTTTCTTCATTTTATTAATCACAAGAGAGTAAGACAGCTACTTGATTAGTTGTGATGACCTTCATACAGAAAAAACTGCCAGATTCCTGGGGTGTACAAAACTAATAATAATTGTTTTTCTGTTGTGTTGGAATTAGAAGCTTTAAAGGGGCTACTCGTACTGCGTTTTTTCTCGAGTCATTAATTTTAATAATACATTTTAAATAGATTCAAAGGCGCGCTACTACGACATATTTTGTCAGCAGGGAAAATATCAGAATTGTCAAGAAAAAATTATTTATCAAGAATAATTTATTCTTTAAATATTTTTTGTAAATGCAAACAATTTTTTTTTGAGTTACCTTTTACAAGATCTACTATTATAAAGGGTTGTCAATATTAAAAATGCTTTAATTTCATCCAGCCAGCCAACCAGCTGGCCAACCAGCCAGTCCAAATAACTTTTGATTTGCGTAAATTTAAGTCAAATTTTAAATTAAGGGAGGGGGTGTAAAAAATGTTATTCTGCTGTTTCCAAGTGGCACACCTTTAATATCCCCCACTCCTTTTTTAAAATGTCAAATAGCAACCTCTATCTTGTGATACATCAAATGACAAACCAAGAAAAATGCAAATCAGTCATTTAAACAACAATTAATTCTGTCGGTGGAGATCTGGAGATCTTGTCAGCTACATAAAACCCCTTCTGCCAATCCAAATCAACTTGGAAATCGTTTGTCTAGCCATTGATTTACAGCTAGTGGTCCAATTATCTCATTTCCTAGAATATCCTTGCTGAAAACTGAGTATTATCCTGTCGAAACACTTGAGGATTTTCGTCATTCCAGGACCTACAATTATGTTTGTTAACAAAGCCATTTAAATAAAAAGTTGATTCATTACTGAAACAAATATTTTTAACCAAATTTGCGTCTTGTATTTTTTGGGTCATTGTTTCAAAAAATTTAATTCTGCGGTCATAGTCGTCTTCACTAAGCTGATGATGAAATTGTATTTTATGAGGAAAATTCCTATGCAATTTTAACACTTTGTGTATGGGACCAACAGAAATATTTGCAAGTTTTTATACTTTTCGAATGGAATAGGTATGGATCTATAGCAAAATGACATACTACTTCAATTTGTGCAGCTTTTTCGAGAACTCTAGGATTATTTTTTTTTATTACAAATGGATCCATTTTCTTCAAATTCCGTAATAAATCTATGATGGTCTGGTGGCCTATATTTTTATCATGATGCCTTTCATTAAAAACTCAAACCATTCCTCGAGCGCACTTGTTTTGATAACCGTAAATAAATATTATTTCTATTCGTTCTTGCAGAGAATACACCATTTTTAAATAACTCCTGTGGAGTCAGAGTATACTCGAAATCAGACATTTTTATCTTTATATTATTCAAAATAACTATTAATTTTTTAAATTAAATTGACAGATATTTGATTACTTTAAAGGTTTCCGTAACAACGCAGATCTAATTGTCGCTAAAACTTCAAATTTCTCTTTGATAATTTTTTAACTGGTTGGAATGGGCTTAAAGAATTTTAAATCAGAACTTAGTAATAAAAAAAGACGCATTAATAATTTGATAAACATTAATTTAATTTAATTTAGCGTGCAGGAACCTGAAGTTCACAGCTCTGTATTTCAAATCAAATCAATTCAAATTCATCGCTAAAAACATTGTCGATCTTTACAACTTGTCTGCGATCTCTTAAATAATTCTAAAATAAGTTCAACACTACTCCCCCAATTCCTATGTTATACAAGGTTCTATGTTATAATTTATCATAGTTAACGGTGTTCAAAACTTTTGCTAAGTCTAAAAATACACATAAACTTGGTTTACCGAGATCAAGGTTTCTTATATATACATACATACATACATAAAGTCACGCCTTTTTCCCATGGGGGTAGGCAAAAACCACTTCCTTCCACTTCCGCTACGGTTCTTACACAAATCTTTTGCCTCCCCTACTTTCATCAGTGCTCTCATACATGCTCGTCGGTTGTTGGTACTCTTGACCTGGCCTTTCCTCAAAACAATGTTGATCTGATCGAGATATGTTCGCCGAGGTCGACCTCTACCGACTTTCGTCCATTTACACTAGCTTTATAAATTTGTTTCGTCAATCTTCCTTCATCCATCCTTTCAACGTGTCCAAACCATCTAAGCATTCCTTTATCTATCTTTGTAACCACATCTTCTTTTACACCACAGCGTTCTCTTATCTCACTATTCTTTACCTTATCCAACCGAGTCACTCCGGCTATACTTCTCAGACTACTCATCTCCGCAGCATTAACCCTATTTTCACGCTTCTTCTGCCAAACCCAACATTCACTACCATACATAAGTGTAGGAACCAACACACCTCTATGAACAGCCAGACGTGCCACTTTCTGGCTATTCATAAAGCTATGCAGTGCCCCATTCATTTGTCTTCCTGCCAACACCCTTCGCTCAATGTCACTGTCATACTTTCCATCTCTCGTAAACTTTGAACCCAAGTACACAAATTTATTTACTTGTTCCACTCTTTCTCCCCCAATCGAAACTCCATAGTTTGTCACTTTGATTTTTAGGGCATCATGCATAACATTAACCATCGCCTGCAACTCCTTTTCAGATGACGCTAATATGACTTGATCATCGGCGTAAAGAAGGCATTTGACGATCAAATCATTCATTTTCAATCCATACGCACTCTCTTTCAAATCTTTTAAACAATTGTCTATGTATAAGTTAAACAGCCATGGCGAAGCCACAAATCCCTGTCTCACACTCTTTTCGATGTTAAACTAGTCCGTGCAAGCTCCGTTTATTATGACAAAAGCAGTGGAATCCTCGTAAAGTGATTTCAGTGCCCGTATTAAACTACCACTCACCCCATACATTGACAATGTCGACCACAATTTACTCCTTACCACACTGTCATAGGCCTTTTCCAAGTTTATAAAAGGTGAACTACAGGAAATGTTGGAAGAGCCCAAAATAGCATCAGATAAAATAACCATGAACCTAAGTAAAACAAAAATCCTGACTGCAATTGATAATATTGTTATGCTCACTTCCTTGTATTCAAACTAGACAGGTGCGGTTGGTTTGTTTTAAGCCAGCCAAGCTTACCACGATCATCAGGCTTTGCTCAAGGTGTCATGCGACCCGTGCCAAGTGGCGTACTATATGTATGATATCTGTGCCTGCCCCAAACAGATATCGCAAACGAAGCCTCTAGGATACCAGGCAACCTCTCGGTAGTATTTTTGCGTTGCTACGGTAATGCAGAGCTCTACCGTAGTCGACCATTTTTTCTCTAGCTACTCGTGGGAACTATATGAGCAACAAAATTTTTAAAAACACTAAAACCATCTACGACGAAGGCAATTTTCTCGCAGACGAACATATGCAAATGGAGGTGACTACTACAGACCCTCCTAGCAACCAAATCTTGCAGGAAGCTGAGAGGGTACATTTAAAATCCCCCACTCCCGAGAAAACGGACCTGACAACAGGGGGCAAGGCTAAGCAAACGGCCAGCATAAACCTGGACAAGAAGGTCAAACTTGCCGGCGCGACGAGAAAACGTCTTAGCCGATTGATCAAGAGCGGGGTACCTTACAAAACCGCCTTGGATCAAATACTAAAAGAGCGGGATGAGAAAAGTAGCGGGGATCAATCCCCCCCTGCTCTCACCAGCAAGTGAATATGCTCGGATGGTAGCACTCCAGAAGCGGCGGCGAAAAAGCCACGCACTATGGAGGACCCAAACGAGCAAAAACGCTCCTTTGCAGCTGTAGCTCAGGGCATCAAGGTGGGTATAATCCACCCAGAACACCCAAATGCTCAGCTGTCAAACGAACAGCTACGGCTGCTACAGCGATCCATTATGGAAACTGTAGACAAACTACCGGACGATGGTCCACAAGTGCGATTCCAGAGCTGATCATTGGATGCGACGCAAATTCCCACCATTTGGATTGGGGCAGCAGCGACATCAATGAAAGAGGTGAGTACTTATATAATTATATAATAGGGGAAGGGCTAGCAGTCAACAACGTAGGCTCGGAACCAACCTTCGTGAACAGAATTCGCGGAGAAGTTCTAGTCATAACTATTAGTACACAGTTTATGAGTACCAAAATAGTTAACTGGCAGGTATCTACCGAGCCCTCATGCTCAGATCATAGACACATACGATTTGACGTGAGAATAGGACAACGTCCGATAGTGCAATTTTGAGATCCAAAATTCACAGATTGGAAAGGGTACTGTGAATCCCTCCAACAGCACCTAGGTAACGGTAATAGCACTATACAAAATATAGCCGAAATAGAAGCGGCGAATGAGCATATCGCATCCGCCCTTCTAAGGGCCTATAAGAAAAACTGCCCATTAAAGGAGAAGAGGGACCATAGAGGTACACCCTGGTGGAGCAGAAGCTTAGACAAGCAAAGAAAAGAAGTTCGACGTCTCTTCAATCGAGCTAAAGAAACAGGTTGCTGGGAAATCTATCGTACAGCTCTAACGACTTATAACAAAAAAATAAGGAAAGCCAAAAGAGAATTCTGGAGGAGGTTTTGTCAGAGTATATCAGATCTACCTGCCAGCACAAGAATCCACAAGGCTCTCGCCAGAGATCCGACGCAAGAGATTGGATCGATAAAACGACCAGATGGCTCTTTTATGGACTCTGGTAGGCAAACGTTAGAGACTCTCTTGTAGACCCACTTTCCCGGCAGTCTGCTTCTGAGGAACCAGGAGCAAATTCCACTCTCAATGGGATCGACATCCCAAAAGGGAGGACTGGAGAAATGTTTCAAAAGTGGTCACCCCAACATCGGTACAATGGGTGGTGAATTATTTTTCCCCATTCAAGTCTCCAGGGGAGGATGGTGTTTTCCCTGCCCTCATTCAGAAGGGCAGCAAAATTTTACTACCTCTTCTGGTTAAACTATTCAGAGCGAGTTTGGCGTGGAGTTATATTCCGCTGGGCTGGTCAACGGCGAGAGTTGTATACATACGTAAAACGGGTACGGTGAATCATTCCCTACCCAAATCCTTCCGGCCGATCAGCCTTACCTCATTCTTAATGAAAACTCTGGAAAGAATTATTGATAGACATAGCAGAGAGGGGAATCTTAGGGAACATCCCTTAAACCCCCACCAATATGCCTACCAAACAGGCAAATCTACGGATTTAGCTCTAAACAATCTAGTAGGAAAGATCGGCCATTCCCTTTAACATAAGGAAATTGCGCTGGCAGCTTTTCTAGATATAGAAGGTGCGTTTAATAACGCCTTACCACAGTCACTCTATACATCAATTAGGGATAGAGGGATAGACAGTAAAATCTGTAACTGGATCAAAAACATGATTGAAAACAGATATATAATATCATCACTGCATGGAGAGTCGGTTAGGTTCAGGGCGGAGAAGAGGTGTCCACAAGGCGGGGTACTTTCCCCCCTAATGTGGTCACTTCTAGTCGACTCTCTACTGAGCGAGCTTTCCATGCAGGGAGTAGATTTTCAATGCTATGCGGATGATCTGGTTATAATAGTTAGAGGTAAATTTGAAGCGACGATCTTAAACGTCCTCCAAGAAGCCGTTAACACAGTATACAGATGGTGCGAGAGGAAACAGATGTCTGTAAACCCCCAAAAAACTGTAATTATTCCTTTTGCGAAAAGGAAAAAGCTAGATAAGCTTCGGCAGCCTGTCCTATACGGAGAGAGCATTTCATTTGCGACGGAAGTGAAATACCTGGGTGTAGTTCTGGATAAAAGACTCACCTGGAACGCCCACTTGGAAAAAACAATAAACAAAGCCAGGTTTTCTCTCTGGAATCTCAGAAGAGTATGCGGCAAATCTTGGGGAATGAACCCCAAACAGATTTACTGGATTTATCAAACAATGATAATATCTATGGTCACGTATGGTTCAGTAGTCTGGTGGACCAAAGGGTTACAACAGACAGCTAGAGTAAAGCTTGCTGGCCTTCAGCGGCTGGCATGCCTGGCCATAACTGGAGCTATGTCCAGCACACCAACGGCAGCGATGGAACACCTCCTACATCTCCCTCCCCTAGATATTCTCTTAGAGAGGGAGGCCAGGATAGTTTCCTATAGATTCCTGTCTTTGGAAAAGCAAATAAATGGAGAGCAACTTGGGGATCACTCCGGGATACTGAGTGAAACAAAAAACCACCAAATTCTCGGGATGGTTCCTGACTTGCTAGCCACAAAAATACACGTAGAAAAGTCGTTCAAAGTCCTCTTTCCGAAGAGAGACGAATGGATGAGGGGACAAATCCTCTTCCCAGAGACTGAATACGTAATGTACACAGACGGCTCAAAAACCCCAGATGGAGTTGGGGCCGGCGTTTTCAGCAGGAAACCAAAGATTGAAATATCTACCAGTCTTGGCAGGTATGCCACAATCTTTCAGGCTGAAGTATTCGCTATCGAATTGTGTGCAAGAGAGTTGACCAACAGACCTCTAGCAAACAAAAAAATAAATATAATATTAGACAACCAGGCTGCTTTAAAAGCACTGAGCTCCAACAAGATAAATTCTAAACTTGTATGGAATTGCATCGAATCCTTAGAGTACCTTGGTGCGAACAACAGGGTGACCCTACTGTGGGTACCTGGGCACCAGGGGGTGGAAGGAAACGAAAAAGCCGACACCCTTGCAAAACAGGGGGCCAAATCTGCGTTCACTGGACCAGAACCGGTTTTTGGAGTCACCACAAGTGCCGCCAAAACAATTATTTCGGACTGGGCGGAGAGGAAAATACTCACGTACTGGTCCGACATACCAGGGTTAACCCACTCGAAGGCGTTTTTACCGTTACAACCCTCGAGAAACACAACTAAGCAGATCCTAGAATGGAGCAGAAATGACCTGCGTATTCTAACAGGACTGCTTACAGGACACTGTCGTGTAAGATACCACCTCAGAAAGATAGATCTGAACCAACAAACCGACTGTCGGTTCTGCTGCGTGGAAGACGAAACTGCTGAACATATACTATGTTCATGCCCCGACCTGGGAAGAATAAGGTTTAACATATTTGGTTACACTAACCTAGAACCTACCGATTTTAAAAAAATCTCACCCTATACAACCATGAACTTCGTAAGAAGGGCTGGATTGTGCGGTGAACTGTAGCCTCTAGGGGTGAGCCACAATAGACCTACTAAGGGTCGCGGTGGAGAGGCGACCACGCCACACTCACATGAAACCTAACCTAACCTATGCGCCTCGGAAATCGGGTCATAGAAAAATTTAAAGATTACGTCTACCTGGGACATATTATTAAATTGGGAAAGGAAAATCAAACCGCCGAAATAAACAAACGAGTCCGACAAAAGTGGGCAGCTACGGGTAAACATATACATATACTAAAGGATAAAAATATTTCAATTAACTTGAAAAGAAAAGTGTTCAATACCTGTATACTCCCTGACTTACGGAATGGAAACAGCTACTCTTACCATCAAAACACCTAATACATTTAGAATAACGCAAAGGGCCATCGAACGAATGATGTTAGGACTAAGTCTTGGGGACCATATAACTAACACAGAAATTGGACAAAGAACTTAAGTCGAGGATACCATAACACGTATATAATCAAGGTGGACAAAACGTATAATACAATGGAGACCACGACTGCACAAAAGAAGTGTTCGTAGACCGCAAAAACGTTGGCTATGTGATGTCAAAGAGAGGGTTGGTAGAGCTTGGCATCATATAGCACAAAACAAAGAAGCATGGAATATTACTGGTTAAAGTTGTTGTAGCATCTAATAATCTAATATTTTTTTCTCTTGTATAATAAATAACTATAATGTGTTTCAGTTAATAAAAGAATCTTGCACAAATACGTATTCATATATTTTGAAAATACTTCTATTAATAAATTTGGCAGTTAAATAATTATTCAAAATTACCTCTTCCATCCGCCTTTGAGAGGATATATGAAGAAGAGTAAACATCTCTAATGCATATCTTTCTGCAGCTTTTGTTAAATTATTTGAGTATTGTTAAGGCCGGTACTTTTGGTTGAAAAGAGAGGAGCCGGAATCATCACAAATGTTTTGATAGACTCGCCACTCTTTACATTTAAAAAAGTCATAATCCATGTATTTGTTTAATCGCTTAATATTATTACAAAACGCCATCGTAAGAGCCTTCTGACAAAAGGTTTATTCATATATAATGACTGGTATAAAGTTACAGCTTTCAGTAAGCAAATTACCATAAAAAAATAATAACCGACATAAAGGATGAAAGAAAGGCATCTAAAAGCCCCGTCCATAAATAAAACACATTTCATTAAAAATGTCATTTTTACAAAGTGCTCCTTTTGTCCCTTTTGTTCGGTATCACAAAGCGCAGGTTCGGTTCTCACAAAAACGTGAAATGCGTTTTTGTGGATTTCAAACATCGAATCAGAAGCTGAAGCGTTTTTTTGTTTTGTCACACCTGTTGCGATTGTTGAAGGAAAAATATTTCTTTTATGCAACTATAAATTTGTAAGGTGGATTCACCAGCTAGTCGGATAAAGGCTTTTTAATGGGAGCTTTACGTTTTCGCCGCAAAAGAGAAATGGTTTTACATAAAAGGTGGCATAAGAAGTGGCAACTGTTGCTGCTTGACAGACCACTTGAAAAATGATTAAATAATATACACTTTCATCATTTAAAAATCGAACCGATTCACTAAAGATGAACTGTGTCCTATTATTTGTACTTTTGGGTAGTACTAACGTGAAATATATTTATTTTAGTCATATGATGAATCTACAATGGATTCTTACCTAGACGACCCTACAAATATAGTGTATTTTGGTAGGTCACTGCATAAAACCCACTACTATCACAAAATGCCAGTATCTAATAGGTATATCTTGCAACTAAAGATCAGTCCTGGACACATAACCATTAATCTGAAAGTAAATAATTCACAACGCGCATTTGTTTTGAAAGGCAAAAAAGTTGGACTATATAGCCCAATTATGCTTTTAGTAATAAACTGCTACATATTCTTAAATATTTTAAAAAAAAATTCTTTTAACTCGTAAAAATAAAAGAGTTTAATATCTAAACAGGCCCATTGCAACGACTGGTGACTTGAGTAATATGTTTGTGAATTTGGTAAGTAAAAAGTCAGTCAGTTGATAAACTCACCGGCAGAGGTACCTATCGAGGGCGAAACAATCAGTACCGATACGATCACACTTAAAAAAGCAGTACAACAGCTAAAAAATGGACGCACCGCAGGCACAGGAGGAATTCCAACACAACTAATCAAGTGTACATCAGACAAACTTTTTAAACAGCTTCCTACTTCCTAATCATAACATCTTTACAGATGTGTTGTGACCCATATTAACGAGGTTCAATGTTTTGGATGGCTCTCTAGATTGCATCTCGCCATTTATCTCGATTAGATGACATGTGAACCGCTTGTGGGAGAGTAGCATCTAATGATTTTTTGGTAACATCCACCCATCGATTTGGTGATCGGCCACGTCTTCTGTTTCCTTCAGATTTTCACTGTACAATAAGCCTTTTCATATGCTGACTCCGACTGATGTGTCCGAAAAATGTAAGAATTCGAGAGTACACGATACTGGACAAACGTTTTGACGGACATATTTCTTGTAAAACCGAAGCATTTGTTTTATGTTCCAGGACACTCTCAACATTCGTCGCCACGCCCACACCTCAAATGCATCAATCCGACGACGATCTACTTTTTTGACAGTCCAAGATTCTAAAGCAAAGACCAAGGTACTCACTAGATTTATTTTAGTTTGTTTTGTGATATTCCGTTCCCTCCATACTTTATTTAACTGTATCATTGCTGACACAGCAAGCTGAATACACCGTCTTATTTGGCCATCACATCCCCCGGTATTTTCTATTAGGTCTCCAAGATAGACGAAACTGTTTACAACTTCACAGTGTCCTATAGTCCGAGTTTCAGGGTAATTGTTATGTTCTCTATCAATGATCAAAATTTTGGTTTTATTATAATTTATGTTTAGGCCGTAAAGAGCACTGACATCTTCAAGTCTCATCAGGAGTTCCAGAATTTCTCTCTGTGAGGCAGCTATTAAGGTCGTAGCATCGGCAAACCTTAAGATAAACAATTTTGCGCCGCCAATATTTACTCCACCATGCCAGTCCTCTAGAACCTGTCTCATAATAAATTCGCTATAGATATTAAAAAGAAGCGGAGAGAGAACACATCCCTATCTCACACCCTTGCATGTGGCACCTTCATCATTTATCATCCCTAAGCCGTGCAGAATTGTTATCATATAATTGTTGTATCCAAAGTTTTGCTATAATCGACAAAACATAAATACATAGGAGTATAGAACTCTCTCAACTTCTCAATAATTTGTCTAAATTTAGAATTTGCTCACTAATGCCTCTTCCTCTTGTGAATCCAGTTTGTTCAGGGGATATCTGCCATAGAAGATAGTGTTCCAAACAGGATCGAAGAATATAAAGTATATGCTGGTATGAGATATCTAGGCAAGTAATCTGTAGTTATCACAGCTATTGAACAGATTACTTGGTGTATAAATCAATACCTAAATGGTGCTCCTATGCCTGCAGAGTGGAAAGAGACTTACATATCTTTCATCCATAAGATATAAATATAAAATAATAAAATAAAATAAATAAAATAAAATAATAAATTAGATTGTTCAAATTACAGAGGTATATCAGTTACCAGCAATTTGAGCCGTTTGTATGGAAGGATTATTAGAGATATTATTGAGGT
Source organism: Agelastica alni (assembly GCA_950111635.1). NCBI lineage: Eukaryota > Metazoa > Arthropoda > Insecta > Coleoptera > Chrysomelidae > Agelastica > Agelastica alni. The sequence continues at coordinate 70,179,376 of OX467710.1, forward strand.
TAAATATAAAGACAAAGAGGAAGAAAACCAATCCGGGTTTCGAGCTGGAAAAACGTGTACTAATAATGTTTTTTGTTTAAAGCAAATAATAGAAAAAAAGTCAAGCACTAACCAAGAAACTCACCTCATGTTCATAGACCTCCAGAAAGCCCACGATACAGTTCCCGTGAAGAAACAGTGAAAAGTATTACAGGAAATTAATCTTAGCCACAACATAATAAAAGCCCTTAAGAAGGCTTAACATTAAGAATAAAGATGGGTAATGATCTATCAGAGAAATATCTAGTAAATAAAGGCTTATGGCAGGATTGCTGTTTATCACCCACATTTTTCAAGATATATGTAGCTCGAGCTGTATACCAATGGAAAAGAAAATGTAACGGAATGGGTATTGATCTCGGAGTAACATGTTTATATACTTTCCAATTTGCCAATGATCAAGTGATTATAGCAAATAATAAGGACGATATAGAATACATGGCTCCTGATTACCTGATTTTTATGTGTAATTTGGTTCCCGGAAAGAAAAATTATTTTAATCAATTGAAAAATTTGTTTATTTGAGGCAGTAAAAGTAAAAAAATTAGCCTAACCTAACCTAACGGCCTAACCTAACACCAACAGTACCTTTATTGAATGTGACTGAGCAAGCACGATTCAAAAACACAACTGACTGTCACAAAAGCAATAAAATGCACAATATCAATTTTTGGTTTCCCAAATTTCTCTTAAATGAACAAGGGATTACGCAGGTAATCCCCGGAAACAAAATTAGCAATGACCTTTTTGGGACTGGGAACTATATTACATAAAATTATCAAGCATCTCAAATAACTTTCCAATTTATTACCTGACGGAAACCTAACCCCATTTCGTGTCTCCTCAATACTTGGTTCTTTCTTCACGGGTTGTTAGATATTTATGTATATTTTCCAAAAACTTCTTTCTTTTTAATTCTTTTTTTAATCTGTTATGCAAACACAAGTAGTAAAAGAAAAATTGGTTTTTTTCCATTTGCTACGGTTCTTACACAGATCTTCTGCTTCCTCTACTTTCATCAGCGCTTTCATACATGCTCGTCGGTTGCTGGTACTTTTGACCTGGCCTTTATTCAAAACAATTTCGATCGAGATAATTATTTTCGCGTAGGTTGCCTTTACCGAATTGTCCATTTACACTCGCATTATAAATCTGTTTCATCAATGTTCTATTCATTATCTCTTCTTCTTCTTCTTCTTAGGGTGCCAATCCGTTACAAATGTTGGCGATCATCAAAGTGATCCGGACTTTGTCTGCAGCAATCCGGAACAGTTGTGTAGATGTTTTATTGTACCACGTACTGAGGTTCTTGAGCCACGATGTTCTGCGTCTTCCTGGTCCTCTTCATCCAAAGATTTTCATTGTAAGATTGTCTGCAGCAGACCGTATTTTTCTTTATTTCGCATGATATGACCTAGGTATTCTAATTTACGTGCTTTAATTATGTTCATTAGTTCCAGGTCTATTTTCATTGTCGTTAGAACTTCGACGTTTGTCACTTTTGCCGTCCAAGGGATTTTCAGCATTCTGCTGTATAGCCACATCTCGAAAGCGTTGAGTTTTTGGCTGTGGTTTTATTAAGCATCCAGGATTCTGCACCATAAAGGAGAACGGAGAAGACATAGCATCACAGGAGTCTCACTTTAGTGTCCAGGGTGATGTTATGACTTTTAAAGAAGGCGCTCATGCAGTTAAAGGTTGCTCTGGCTTTTCCTATGCGTGCTCTTATTTCCTGTACGTGGCTCCAGTCCTCATTTATAATGGTTTCCAGATAGTTGTAATGTTCAACTCTCTCGATAGTCGCTTGGTTTACGAATAGTTGGCTTCCTGTGATGTTCTGTTTGCTGATTATCATAAGTTTGGTCTTATTTTCATTGACTTCAAGGCCGTAAACTACTGTGATGGGTAATTTTGTCCACCAGTGCTTGTAGGTCTTCGAGATTGTTAGCAAAGACGATGGTATCATCGGCGTACCTGATGTTATTCAGTCTGAGTCCGTTTATTAGAATTCCCTTGTTCATGCAGTCTAGGGCTTCATTGAAGATGCGCTCCGAGTAAATGTTAAAGATAAGAGGCGAAAGTATGCATCCCTGTTCTCTCTTCTTTTCCAAATCATCTAAGCGTTCTTTTTTCTATCTATTGTTGCTACATCTTCTCATATACCAAAGCGTTTCCTTATTACACTATTTCTTACTTTATTCATTAGAGTCACCCCAGCTATAATTCTCAGACTACTCATCTTTTCAGCATTGATCTAAATTTCATGCTTCTTCTGCCAAACCCAACTTTCATTTCCATAGATTAGTGAAGGGGCCAGCACTTCTCTATGCATAGCCAGTCGTGTCATTTTTGACACGTTTATAAAGTTTAGCAGGGCGCCATTCATTTGTTTCCCAGCCAACACCCTCCTCTCAATGTCACAGTCATACTTTCCGTCTTTCGTATACAAACTCTTTCACTTTCACTTTTACTTCTACCATCAGCAACTCGCAGTAGTCATACTTCTCTTTCAAAAACCAGTAGAGCTTTTTAAATTCACTCGGCAAATGAATTTTACTAAATGTTGTGGTTTAATAAAAAAAATATTTATAAAACGATGTTTAAAAATTTCCCAAAGTAGATTACCCAATAAAGTGACTTTAAATTTGCGTTTTTGTAAAGTAGGTGGCCAAGAAAGTTCAAAATAATTATAATAGAAAGGATAGATGATAATATAATAGAAATATAGGTATATAATTTTTTATGGTTTTCTATATAATTATATGATAATATACGTATTGCATAACGTGTTTAGAATGTTAAAAAGTCGCAAAAATATAATATTTAATGAACTTACCAAAACTAATTATATGCTGCCTTACTAATTATTTACACAATAATGATGACTGATTATATATAAAAAAAATTTTTAAAGTCGTAGCTGTTGGCAAGTTTTTTGTTGTATAAGACTGAGTCGAAATTTGAATAGGTAGAGGTACATACGAAAAAATATATTCGTGATTATTTCTCAACAGCTTCTTAGGAAGAAAAAAAAGAAGAAACTGTTCATTAAATCATCAAACCAAATAAATCACAAACTCGCAACCTTTAAGCAAATCACCAGCCAACGAGGAGAAAAGTATCATCATCCAAAATCGAAACATAATCAAATAATTGAACATAATCTAGGGAACTTGGGCGATTTGTATTTTAGACCAGGCAAAATAACTTATTGTCTTAAATTATACAAATTTATCCAAAAATATAGTGATTTTAAACAATTTCATTGCCGGGACGTAACGTCATCAGGGTTGCATTTAAAATGTTACGAAGCAAGCTATTTAAACTTCTTCTTCTTCTTCCTTTTCGTAAGGCATCTGCCTTGTTCTCTAATTATTTAGAGTTGTAGCTGAGATGATGAATTCCAGCTTTCATACCAACGTATGGGTGGACGTCCAGGTGGTCTGCTGGATCTTGGGAGACCATCCCTTGCAATCTTTGGCAATCTTTTGTCGTCCATCCGTTCAACATGATCTCTCCATTCGCAACGTCTGTTTCGGGACCATCTAACTATGTCTTGGACATCGCAAAGTTCTCAGATGTCTTCGATTCTTTTGTGGTCCCTTAGTGTGTAGCCTGCTATGGAACTTAGATATCCCATCTATGCTGTACGGATAATCCTTTTTGTTGTTGAGTTTTCGGCTCTTGTTTCTACAGCGTAGGTCATAACAGGTCTCACACAGGTCTTATATATGCAGACTTTGCTTTCAATGGACATGTGCTTGTTTCGCCATATTATATCACTAAGGAATCCTGATATTAAATCTGCTTTGGTTGTTTAAACCTTTACTTCTTTTTGGAGGTCTCTGCTGCTCGTGCTGTTGACGCCAAGATATTTAAAACTTATAACCTGTTCTACTGGTTTATTGTATACAGCCAATTTACATCTTCTGGGCTCTTTTGAAATGGTTTTGGTTTGGTTTTGGTTTTGATTTTGCTACCGATATCTTCATGTTGTATTTGGCAGCTGTCTTTTCGAATTAATAAAGCATTCTCTGTAGGTTGTCTTCATCTTCTGAGACCAGCACGGCATCGTCTGCCTAGAAAATTACTTTTAGTTCTTTGTCCCCTAGTGAGTATCCCTTTCCAACCTTTTTTACTTCCGTTATAAGTTAGTCCATAATCAAGTATAAGAGGATGGGGCTTAGGCTATCGCCTTGTCTTATTCCAGTTTGCATGGGTAGTCTGAGTGTCTTTCTAATATTAATGTCAAGCAGGGTATGAGAGAGTTTAGATAAAAACAAATTAAAGCTTTGTGTCTGTTGCAATAAAAGATAGATAAATGGCAAAAAAATTAGCTGGTGTCCAGAGAACAATGAATCTAACGATTTGTAGCGCCTACAAGACTGCATCCTGAGAAGCACTAGGAGTAATTGCAGGGGTACTACCCGCAGAATTAGTCTTGTCTGAAAGACCCGAAATATACAGAGGGATCACCAAAGCAGCTGCAACAGAAAACGTCATCACAAAGTGGCAGGCAAAATGGAATGACAGCGGAAAAGAAAGATGTACATACGTACATCAAGAAATGGATAACCAGACCACACGGGCAAACAGACTGCTTTCTAACATAAGCTCTGACTGCTCACGAATGCTTCAAAAAGTATTTTAATGAAAGACATCGAGCAGCAGACAAAACCTTTACATACTTTGACCATAATCATTCAAACAAAGGAAATAGAAGAACGACAAAGAGAATAGCCAATAGAAGTCAAAATATAACGTGAAAATAATGCGAGAGCGGTTCCGGAAAGGCTGGTAAAGAACAGAGAAGAAAGTGATAGGTTTGTCGAGTAGGCTTATAGTCTGGAGGCCTCTATGTACACCTTACTGTCTTTCGAGGTCAAAAAGTCTCACATAACTGGCAAGTATAGAAGCTGACAGGGTTAAAAAGTAAACACGAGTAAAAAAAAGATGGGTTTTCATAGTAAATTGGTGTAAATGGGGGTTCGGAAAACCTGATCTGAAACCTGTAATGCCTAGCAAAACCCCCATTGTCGACATATTTTACAGCTACCGCTGTGAGAGCCCATTTACATAAGGAGGCACAACAGACCTTGTCTGCAACTGACGTTGATACCAACCCCGGAAGGTAAAAAATAATCTTCAAGCTTGCTGATACAAATATGACCCATAAAAATAATTGAATAATTAAAATTGTATAATCAATTTATTTGATAAAACAAGTGTTTGATAATAAAAAGGTAAAATTGACCAAATAATGAGCAAACCAGTGATTTTAATTGCAAATACTAGAGCAAAAAAATGTCTTATTTGTATAATATCTGAATAAAAAACTAATAAAAAGGTTACAACTCTATTATTGTACCAATTGTACCAATTATTGTAATCTGAAAAAGCAGAAGAAAGTGCAAAAAGGGCAAAACAAAAGAACGACGATTAAGGATGCAGAGGAATCCGTTTTACGCATTATTTTATATTATTTATTCGTAAAAATATCAGATTTCTAAATTGTACCGAGTAATCCAAACTCTATTCTGATAAAAAAAAGAAGAGGCAGGTAGACACATTTAAACAGATAGAATTACGTAGAGATTTTTGACTACATACATATAGTCACGCCTTTTTCCGTAGGGGTTGGCAGAGAACACTTCCTTCCATTTCCGCTACGGTTCTTACATACATCTTTTGCTTCCTCTACTTTCATCAGTGCTCTCATACATGCTCGTCGGTTGTTCGTACTCTTGACCTGGCCTTTCTTCAAAACAATGTTGATATGATCAAAATATGTTCGCCGAGGTCGACCTTTACGGACTTGTCTATTCACACTCGCCTTATAATTTTGTTTTGTCAATCTTCCTTCATCCATCCTTTCTACGTGTCCATAGCATTTCCTTTATCTTTGTACCCACACCTTCTTTTACACCACAGCGTTCTCTTATCTACTACTTATGAAATAAACTATGTCACGTGCCTATTTTTTTTCTATAGTTTCGTATTCATGGTTGCATAACTTTCGATAGTTGTTTAGCAATTTCTGTGTGGATGGGACTGGATATCCACACGAACGAGGCACAGCTTTGAGAAGATTATGGGTTGACGTTTATTTCGCGCCATTTTTTTTTATTTCCGGGATAGGAGCGGGAGTTTTTTTTGAGAGATCATCGAAGTCGGAGGTGTTAGTGAAGGTTGTTGGGGACGGTGCGTTATTAGCACGTGTGCGGAACCTCTATGGGATTTCTTTCATATCTGGCTGTATTTGGGCCATCTTAATTGGATTTTGAAGAAAAACCATTTGATTTTCAACTTGACCATTTTGTCTTGCCATTGTTGTGGATATTGTTGGAGTTGATGTCAAGTTGAATAGCCGTTATCGGGATTTATTTGAGGGAAGCCATCGTTAATCAGTGCCACCCCCATAGTCTAACCAGCCCCCGGAGTAGTTCAGGAGTAGCACCGGAGTAGGCCACAGGAGTAGGCCACAGGAGTACATGTGAATTCGCATACCCAAAGGTTATCAGTGATTTATTTTTAAATATATAACGCTGTGTCTCATTTCGGCACCACGAGTAAGTCTTCCTTCAGTTTATAAGTATAGTACATGTGAATTCGTTTACCCAAAGGTTATAAGTGATTTATTTTTAAATATATATAACGCAGTGACTCATGCTGACACCACTAATATGTTCTGTTTTGTTTATTAGTATAGTACATAGTTGGAAACTATTTATTGCACTAGATAATATGCCAAAACTATTGGATTAAAATAACCTTCTCAATAATTCTTTATGTCCAAGTAAAAACATATTTTCTTTCTACTTATTTGTAAATATCCTACAATCTTGATATTTTAAAGGACAACCATTGTAAAGGTATTTTTAAATGAACTTGATTGTTTTGGCAGTAAAAATCTTTATGTAATGAGTTAACTGATATATATGTTTTACCTTTTGTTCTTTGCCTTCATGTAAATGTTTGAGTTAATGTTATTAATGAGTAAATTTATATATGTCTTACTTTTTGTTGTAACTTGGTAAAGTCTGTTACTCTTACTGCTGTTCTGGTTATTTTATAAAGTTGTAAATTTTACATTTTTGGTTTGTTTTAGCAAGGAAATTTTATCATAGCTGTTAACTTTGACTATATTTGTTATAATGTTGCTATTAAGCTGTGTACCTTGATTTATTGTGTGAGTAAAGTATCCAACATATTTTTGCTATAATTTTATTTATTTGGTTCACCATAATCTAGTTGTTTATCGTGTGGCTCTGCTAGTGCCTATAAGACCTAGGGGTTTCCGGCTTGAACCGTCTAAGTCGGTGGCGTGGTTCACTTTTATATTTTTTTTCTTCTACCCTCTACGGCTGAGCTGGCATAATTTGCCAGTAGAGAAACCGCTAGCAGAGTACCTACTCTTTAGAGAACAAAAAAGACGTGGCACTGAGCCTTCCCAAAAATATGAGAGTCCATCTTAGGAGAGATGTTACTGCCAGACAGTTCTCAGACCTGTTATTTAAAATAGGAAATGGTGATTTTGCCAGTAGAGAAACCGCTAGCAGAGTACTCGTTAGAGAACGAAAAAGACGTGGCAACTAGCTCATTAAAAAAAAAGAAGGATAAATAGAAAAAGAAAAAGACCTTGATCTTCTTAGTTTAACCTCTTTTGTAGTTTTTTTAATGGCAAACATATTATAAATATTAAATAGGCAATAGTGTCAACGCATACATTTTTAAATGTTTATTTTTGCTAAAAAATTAGTAGAGAAATTGTTTGTACTAATTTTAGCAACCATTTTGACCGGTCTATTTTTGTAACTGGGCTAGGGACCACATGACTAAATCTTGAACGCCGTTTTAAGCGTGAGAAACTTACTAAACAAGCCTTTAGGCTCATCGTAATTACAGGTTTCAGTACACGTGGTAAAAACAATTTTTAAAACACAGCTAAACTCCTATATACTCCTTTGAAATTTTATCTCAAAGGTGAACAGTGTTAGGAATCGTTATCTGTTCATCGAAATATTCGAAGAATGAAATATACTTGTATACTGGGTAAGCCTCATTCGTTTTGATAAAAAAATTGTGGGCATAATTTTAAAAACTAACACAGGCAGGCGCTCGAATTATATTTTTAACGTTTGTTAAAAAGAAATATTTTAAATGAAGCAGTAAGTAAATTTAATTTTACCACAAAATATCATGTACTTATTTTAAGTTAATATAATAGCAGGGTCGGCCATAAGTCAGTTGTAACATAAATTTACTATTAAAAAAGTTGTTATCACCACACAAATACTAATACAATTTAATAAACCTACAATTCTTCCTAAGTACCATGACCTTCTAGAACGTTGATCACCAACAAGGCTATCTTCACTCTGTCGACGGCAAGTCTGAACAGAGAGCTTGAGATGAGTTTATACCAGTCACGTAGATTCTTGAGCCATGATGCTTTTCTGCGGCCCGGCTTTCTTTTACCATAAATTTTACCCTGCAGTAATCGGTATTTTTCGCCTCTCGTAACATGCCCGAAATATTGTAGTTTCATTCTTTTGATGGTGGTAAGAATTTCGGTGGATTTAATTAGACGATGGAGTATTACCAAGTTGGATACTTTTTCCGTCCAAACCTACAATACATGATCATCCTCAGCTTCTCTACGTCCTCTACAATTCGTCGCCATTCACTTTTTTTTTTTATGAAAATAGTCGCAAAAAGGGTAGACCTATCGTGTGGGCCGCGGACGGCCCGCACTGCGACTATTAGAAGGGGATTATAGAAAGGAAATGATTGTGGACACGCTTTTTAAAAAGTTGCATGTCATAGTTCTCTGGAAAAACTGATTTTGGAAACTTATTCCATTCCGTAGCAGCCCTGTAAAAGAAGGATTCTTGATGAAGATTGGTACTTGAAGTGTCAATCTTGAGAGTAAATGGGTGAGACTGATCAGCGTGCCGAGGTTCTTCGGCCGAATGTGGCCAATGGTGGTACAAGAGTTTTTATTTCTCTGCCATGGAAATATCTGTAGAGCAATGACTGGTCTGCAACGCTTCTTCTATGTTCTAGAGGGTGAAGGGTATCTGTGAGAGTTGAGCTGTTTATCAAGCGAATGGCTCTTTTCTGAATGGAATCTAGAAGACGAAGAGAATGCCTTGGTGCTGAACCCCAAATATGCGATCAATACTCCAGTAGAGGTCGGATTTTAGCCTTGTACTTCGTCAACATTTGATCAGGAGTAAAAAACTTTCTGGCTTTCCACAGAAAACCTAGCCTCTGGCTTGCCGACTTTGCGATGTTAGCAACATGGTCATGCCAAGACATATTATTGGACACCGTGACTCCCAATATCGAGATGAAGGGACTTGGTTCAAGGGTATTTCCGGACATTGTGATGGGATGATTTGAGGAATTCACTTTCTTGGAAAACGTGGCACTTTGTGTTTTTTGGGCGTTGAACCGAACAAGATTGTTGGTTCCCCACTCGACGATTGCTTTAAGATCTCTATTGATGGAATCAACCTGTTTCTGCCTGAGTCTATTAATATCATTCACCGAAAGTGGTCGATAGGATGTGAAAGTTGAGACAAGTGTGCTATCGTCTGCGAAACTGTAAATGGGGTTTGTGGTGGTTTTCAAGAGGTCGTTAATGTGTAAAAGAAATAAGGTGGGGGACAGGATGGAACCCTGGGGGACCCTGGCATTAGTTTTAAACGCATCAGAAGAAATACCGTCAACTGCCACATGTAAGGAGCGAGAAATAAGTTGGTGGTACAAAGGGCACTTTTTAAAAAGCACTTTTATAAAATAACGTAATTACAATATGAGCTACTAAATAATTAGAACTGAAACTACAATCTAAAAACCCTGTATTTATAATAGAAATAAATATGTGTAATCAAAACAATAAAAGTGCAAAATTGCAGAATTGCAGTTTTGCAATTTTATCGTGTCATGAATGCATTGAACTTATTTGGAATTTCTTGATGATTTCAACGGGTTCAATGGCTCGTAACTAGCGATCTTGCATGAAGCTCAAGAGCCATTGGCACAGTTTGGTTGGGAGACCGTAGGCAGATAATTTACTTAACAATGCCTGGTGCCAAACGCGGTCAAAGGCTTTAGATATATCCAAGGCTATTGCACGGGATTCACCAAACTTTTCAATAGTGTTTGTTCAGAGCTGAGTGACATAAGCCAGTAAATCTCCAGTAGACCGAAGTTGTCGAAATCCATATTGTCTGTCATGGATTATTTCAAATTTCTCCAGATATTTGATAAGTTTTGTGTTAATCGCTTTTTTCATAACTTTGGATATGACTGAGAGCAATAACTTCTGTCGGTCGTCTGACTCATCCATTGGATACCTGCCAGTCTCTGGATGTCATCTTTCCACCTCGTTCTTGGTCGTCCTGGGTTCCTTTTAGTTGTTCTAAATAAACAAATCGTCAGTTTTTAAGAAAAACTTTAACACCCCGTATCTCTGAAACGAAGTATTTGCGGACACACGTTTATATAGCAAACTGTCATTATTTTTTCATAAAAAATCACCCCCTGATGTTTGTCGCACTTATTTACTAACACCCTCTCTATTAATATCCGTCCAATACAACAAATCAATTACAAATTTTTCAAAAGATTTGATACCATATATTGATAGACGTAATGACCAATAATGGCAGCTAATTAAAGTTAAAAAGGACACGCTAATAAAAGCAGGCAGGTTGTTATTAACATCCAATTAACATTTAATTACTATATTTTTGAAAATTAACACTTTCATAGAACGGTAAAATGATGATTGCTACGAGTATAGTTTTTTTATAGTTTCTTTTTTTTTATTATTAAAAGTAACCTATTAGTATTTTTAAGTGTGCCTAAATTTCATCAATGCTTTGATGGTGTCGATGATTAGTTAAAAGGAAACTCTGTTTTTACAACGTAATATAAATACCCAATTTTACGGCGGCTTGTTATCTTTGTGGTAATTGTAGTGAAGGTTTTAAACTGACGGCGCTCTTCATTTATTGGAAGCTCCCAAAATTTCCTGAATTAGAGCCAATAAAGTGATTAAGTGTATTTGTTTCCTCAGGTAGAAGCCGTAGTACTTTCAACAATACCTAATTTGTTGGATAGCTAACCGTTTTAATTATAATATTGTATATCCCATAAACTCTTTTTTTTTTAAACAAAAATTTTTATTGTTCACTTTCTTTTTGTCCAACATTTTTCCTTACCGCTTTAAATAAACAGGATGGAGAATTAACACCATGCCGTAACTTAATTGTGTAGTTGTAAGGGGCTAGTAGAGGGTAACAAAAAACTTGACAAAGATGCTAAAAGAAACATTTTTTTCTCACTTTCATATCTCAATAGGATAGATAGCATGCGACAAACTTATAGATAAATAAGCTTAAACTTTAACCAAAATGAGTAATGAAAGTTTGTACAGTGTTTTCATTTCAAAACTAGCCAGTACAAATAATTTTTGATTTTGCGTAAATGTAAAAAAAAAACTAAAAACACGTCGAATTTTAAATCCCGGGGGAGGTTTAAAAATGTTATTCTGCTGTTTCCAAGTGACACCCTTTTAACATCCCCCTCTTTAAAATGTCAAATAGCAACTCCTATCTTGTGATACATCAAATGAAAACCCAAGAAAAATTCAAATCAGACATATAAACAAGAATTTTTTCTATCGATTTATTTTAAACATAGCGAAAATACAACAGAAAGTAAAATAAAGTTAATTACAAAAAGCTCTTTAAATGTATTGATACGATTTGATTTTTAGTTCTTTCTTGGGTTCGGCTATTAAAACTCTCGATCCAATAACCAAACAATATTTATTTCAAAATAATAAATTCTATTTTCATTAACCACTTAGATATTCACTTAGCTATACAACTTTTACAAATATATACCTATTTACATTTAATAATTCGTAAACACATAAGCTAATAATACTGTTTTCTTGTTATGATCGTTTCCCCTTTTATATTTCCGATATCACAGTTCCAGATCATGTTTCTTCATTATTCGACGCGGTTTCAGCGGTTGCTCGACCTTGTCGGACCTCTTCGGCGGCTAACAAAGTGTTATTTTGTAGACATTAATATAACCTATTTTTAAAATTCCTCTCGTACTCTTTGCAAAGTTTCGCTAGTAATTCGTCTACAGTTATTCTAAGCTGTAGTTCTTCAATGTCTTCGGAAGGAGTTTTGTAAACTAATGTTTTTAAATAGCCCCACAGAAAAAAGTTAAGTGGTGTTAGATCTGGAGATCTTGCCGGTCATTCTATAAAACTCCTTCTGCCAATAACAATGTCTTGGAAATCATTCGTCTAGCTATTGCCTTACATACATACATACATATAGTCGTGCTTTTTTTGACACGTTCTGGACGTTCATAAAGCTGTAAGCTAGTGCGTAATGTGGTGGTATATATCTGTTCATCTGTTCATCCGTGATCATCAACTTGTTTTTCTTGTGACTGAGTAATAAGTGGATTAATTTCATTTCTTAATAATTGTATGCACAATTCTCCCGTTTGGTTTTGGTCAATAAAAAGTGGATCAATTATCTCATTTCCTGGAATACCAGCCCCATACATTGATCTTTGCTATTTCTAATTAATTTTGACCAAAAATTTTGTGACAACTTTAGAAACAAACCAACTGTGTTACGTAGACTCAAACGTTTTATGCCATGTGACTTAAACACCAGATTTATATGTATACTAAATTTTATGTGTTCATTTGTGTTATCTCAAATTTTAATTATAATTTCTAATTATAATATCTATAGTAACTTAGAGGAACTGTCAATAAAGTGGAAATTAAGAAAAAAAATATTGACCTAAAATCTGGTGACAACTTAACTAAAAAAAATATTACATGATACCATAACAATTTTGTCTACAGTCCCACAATAATCATTCAGAATTTCTAAATTACTTTTCGCTAAACTTTCATTTTTTCACAAATATGAAGAGGCAACTGACGAAATTTTATAATTAAAAAAAAACTGATTCTTAACACATAAACTGAAACATAATTATTTAAAATTGTTCGGTTGCGATCTAATAAGGAATGTTATGAAACTTTTTTTGATTGTTCTATGACTAAATATAAATTATTTAAGGCTATTCCGATTAAATTTGGTTACGCCAATTTTGTTAAAAACTACGTATTTAAATTTATTTATTATGTTAACACAGATTTAAAGAAAAAATAAATAATTACTTGATTTTTCCGATTCAAACCAAACGCAAGTAGGAAATTTAATTAAAATTTTATGTCATCAAAAAATATGTTAATTACACGCGTAGTTTCCTCTTTTCCACTTTCATCAGCGCTCTGATCAAGATATGTTCGCCGAGGTCGACCTTTACCGACTTGCCCATTCACACCCGTATTACAAATTTGTTTCGTAAATCTTCTTTTATTCATCCTCTCTGCATATCTGAACCATCTAAGCATTCCTTGATTTACTACCTTTATGCACTTTTTTTGACACGTTCTGGCTGCTCATACGGTTATTCAATGCCACATTTATGCGTTTCCCTTCTAATACCTTTTGCTTAATATCACAGTGATTACGACAATTAAGAGAAGAAAACTGCTGTACATGGGACATGTCATGAGGGGAGAAAAATATTAAATGCTACAAATAATCATGCAGGGAAAAATCCAAGGCAAGAGATCTATAGGAAGAAGAAGAAATTTATGGCTAAAGAACCTAAGGGATTGGTTTGGATGCAATAATAATAAACTATTTAGAGATGCGGTCTCAAAAATAAGAATTGCTGTGTTGATTGCCAACCTTCGAAGCGGAGACGGCACCTAGAGAAAAATAATATCACAGTTATATTGTCCATACTTCGTAAATGTTTAACGCACGCTTTTATTTTTAGGGTATCATGCTTAATATTAACCATCGCCTGAAACTCCTCTGTTTTTATAATCTTTTAAACAACCGTCCATTTTTATACCAAAAAAAGGGGGGTTTGTGTGTATTGTGATATGCAGGATATTAATAGGAAAAAAAAGGCTATAGTACACCAAACATTTTTAATTATCACATGCAAATTCTCGAACGTTTTTCGGCGTCATCGGGAAAAATTTTTGTCACAAGTTTGTTTAAAAAAGACGAAACATGAAGAAGACATGACTAAAACTCAACAATGAACATTACAAGGGTTGTCCAAAGAAATGAACGAAATATTTGATTGGTCATTAAATTACATAATTGTGAAAGACAAAAACATGGAACATGATGTTAAACAGCCATAGCGAAGCCACACATCCCCGTCTAACACCTTTTTAGAAGTTAAACCAGTCCGTGTAAGCTTCGTTTATCTTGACACAAGCATTGAAATCTTCGTAAAGTGATTCCAGTGCTCGTATCAAACTACCGCTCACACCATACTACTTTGTCATAGGCCTTTTCCAAGTCTACGAAAGCGCAGTAGACCTTTTGACTTTTAGCTAAGAATTTTTCGACAATGCCTCGTAATGAAAAGACCTGATCCATACATCTCCTTCCTCTTCTAAATCCCACTTGCACATCCCATATATTCTAATCAGTTTCATTCATCACTCTTTTAATCAATATCTTTGCATAAAGAAAACCTACAGTAGTTAAATAGCAAATAAATATATTGATTTAATTAACCAATATAAATTATTTTAATTAATTGATTTAAGGAAAAGAAATATTAATAATTATATCTTATAATGTGATATATTATACAAACGAACAGTTTCCGCATCGTTGGATTGGTCGTGAGTTGGCTTCGCCACCGAGAGGCATTAGTTTACAAAGAAAAATTTTTTTTCTTCTAGAATTGCGACGAAAAATAAAAGAAGCCGCAAATGTGATTAAAAATAATAGGCAAGGGTTATTTAGTATTAATAGCCTTTGCGAAAGCGGATCATAAAGTGTATTGAAGTAAAAGGTGGGCATTCTGAACATTTACTTCGAAGTTTTGGGAGTGCTGGTTCCTACACTTTTGTATGGTAGTGAATGTAAGGTTTGGCAAAAGAAGAATGAAAATAGGATAAATGCTGCGGAGATGAGTAGTCTGAGAAGTATAGCCGGAGTGACTCGGTTGGATAAAGTGAAGAATAGTGAGATAAGGGAACGCTGTGGTGTAAAAGAAGATGTGGTTACAAAGATAGATAAAGGAGTGTTTAGATAGTTTGAACACGTAGAAAGTATGGATAAAGGAAGATTGACGAAACAAGTTTATAAGTCAAGCGTGTATAGACAAGTCGACAGAGGTCGACCTCGGCGAACATATCTCGATCAGATAAACATTGTTTTAAAAAATAGCTAGGTCAAGAGTACCAAACAACCGACGAGCATGTATAAGAGTAGCTACTGATGAAAGGAAATAAAGCAAAATAACCGTAGCGAGTGTCAAAAAGTGTTATTGTTACACATTTAGAGAATAACATTTTTCATAAAATTAAAATTTATTAAACTTTTAAGAAGCAAATAACTCGATAACCGATCGAGTTACACGAATTAAACAGGAGTAACTTTTTTTGTAGAATTTAACGCTTTTTAATATTTTTTTATTATTTTACTCATAGTTCAGCAAAAAATTGATTTGATTTACTAAACACAAGCAAGTGTAAAGTGTAGTCTAAATTGACAATCCTTATGCTAAAAAACGTAAAATTGCCAATTTTCAAATAGAAACTATAATAACATGAAAAATTATTGCGAAAATCAAAATCAATATTTAAACTTTAAACACCCGGTATCTCGGAAACTTGCAATATTTGTATAAGGCATGTTGGGTAGAATCATCATATTTTGGGGTCTAGAATCTACAATTCAGAAATTGGACATTCTTAATTAATCACCCTGTATAGAAGCATAGCTGACCAAATAGTGGATGCAAATAAACGAAAAAAATAAGTTCAAGTAACATATACCATCCAAAGGGGAAATGAGCCTTTTTTCTCGAGTACGAAAAATTCCTCACTAGCAGCGCTAGTGGTGCAGTAGGGAAAAACATTACCTAATCTCCATTTGCATACATGTAAAAGTACCTATCAGAAAAATGTTTTTGACGGAAGACGAAATTCCGGGAGCAAATTCGCAATGTAGCAACATTAAAACGTTGGGTTGCTTGTCTTAATTTGAAAATTTTAGGCAAAAAAAATGAATTAATTGACAGTTTAGTAAACAAAGTATAGTTATTATGTAGCGGTAGGTACTTTAGAACTCTGCTAACAGATGTTCAAAGTAATAATAAATTTAAAATTTATTTCAGACTGAAATATGAGTCGAAAATACTTGGTAATTAAGATAAATTTAATTAAATATCACAAATTAAAATATTTTAGTAACTAACAGGGGATATATTCTTGATTAGTAATTTTAAATCACTCACTTATATCACGTAATTTATTTTATTTATCAATTAAATGAGTAAGGTTTAGTATTTGAAGAGCCAGTGGCAAAAATGATAAGTCCATCGGAGGCCAAAAAAAAAGTAATCGTTGCAAAATGTAGCTTTTATTCCATAATTTATCGTGGAATACTTGTAAGTGCAAATAAAGCTGACAGTCGAAACTTCTAACAGATTTAAAATTAGCCATGCTAGGAAAAAGCGATGAAGGTCCATGCCTCAGCCGAAAAAAGGCTGAAAGTCACTGGCCTCTCATCTTTCGTTCGCGGTTTTTGGTGCACTCAGCTAGAGTTTTCTCAAAAATAATAGTGAAAACAACATTTTTCAGTATCGCAATTTTTAATTTTAGTAGGAAACAGCATGGAACTAGTCATTAGTGTACATTATTTTGTAAAGACTTTTTCAGTTAAATGTGCAGTGGTTTTAGACTTAAAATTAAGAATTTCTCAATATTATAAAAAAAGGACTTTCATCGTTTTTCCCCCTGGCTCTTCATTTGTCCCTACCACAACTACTGCCTCTCGTGACAGTTTGCCACACTATTCTCAGGAAAAAGAGTCATTACTTCACCAACTAAGTATGGCACCAGGAGGACGTCAAAAACGAGTATTTAGGAATGTTTCTGGACATAATACTAACCTGCGTCATATGTGTCTTTAGGACACATTATAAATTTCTACGGGAATTCAAGGGGATAATCACGCTTTGAGACCATGATAAATGCTCGCATTATATATGTTTGTCGTGTGCCATTATCTAGCATTCCAATAGCTTTCGGCATTTGTTCGCGGTTCAAGTGGTGTCTTTCCTTGTTTAATTCAACAATTCATGTGATTTACTTGAAATTTAAATAAATACTGACAATTGGTCTTTAGTGTTTGGAACTGATAAATTATCTTCTTCTTCTTCTCTAGGTGCTGCGACTCCGCTTCGAAGGTTGGCAATCATCATAGCAATTCTCATTTTTGAGACCGCAGCTCTAAATAGTTCATTATTACTGCATCCAAACCAATCCCCTAAGGTTCTTCAGCTATGAATTTTGTTTTCTTTCTATAGATCTCTTGCCTTAGATTTTTAGCATTTGATATTTTTCTCCCCTCATGACATGTCCCATGTACAGCAGTTTTTTTCTCTTAACTGTTGGAATCACTTCTCTCTCTTTATGTATACGTCTCATCACTTTCACGTTGGTTATTCTCTCTACCCATGAGATCCTCAATATTCTCCGGTATATCCACATCTCAAATGCCTCCAGTCTTCTCATGTTGGTTACCTTCAGTGTCCAGGCCTCCATCCTATAGTATAGTATAGACAGCAGATAGCATCTCATCAGTCGTATTTTTAAATCAAGGTTTAAATCTCGGCAGCAGAAAAGCCTCTTCATTCTTGTAAAGGTGCTTCTCGCCTGTTCTATTCCGATTCGTATTTCTTGGGAGCTGTCATTGTTCTCATTAATGATCGTGACTAGGTATTCGTATTGTCTTACTATTTCAATAGGCTGGTTCCTCACATATATCTTACGATTGTCTTGAGTTGTTTTTGTTATCAGCATATATTTCATTTAGTCCATATTCTTCGCTTACTGTGACCATTCTGTTAATTATCGCCTGTTGGTCTTCGTGTGTTCCAGCTAAAATAACTGTATCGTCAGCGTACCTCTAATTATTTATTTTTATGCCGTTAATTTTAATGCCTATTATGTGCCTTATTTACTAACAGATTAAAGAGGATTGGTGATAGTATACACCCCTGACGAACACCTCTTTGTATTTCTATTTCCTCTGATGTCGTGTCTTCTATTCGTACTGATGCTTTTTGACCATAGTATAGGTTTGAGATTATTTTATGTCTCTGAGATCTATCCTTCTCTCTATAAAGCAGGCGTATTTCAAATAGTGCTTTCCTTGTTCATAGGCCAAATTATGTATCGCTGATATCTACATCCAGTTTCCTGAATATTCTATTATGGACCACCTTCAACAGGACTTTCAATGTGTGAACCGACTTATTTTGCGGTAGTTAGAGCAATGCCTGATAAATTATAGAACATGTTTTTTTAAATGTTTTTGTTAAGCTTCTCCTGTACTAAAGTAAAGACATTATAAAATACAAAAACATACAATGCAAGTTAAAAAAACAATATAAGGCTCATATAATACAAATGTGCGTGCACGTCATCAATGATCTGTTCGTTTTAAAACTTAATACCAACAATAATAAAAATCACCGTTCGTTTTATATAATCTCACATCGAGTCAGTCTGTTTGTAATATTTTATTGCATTAATCAAGTCAATTTCTTGTCAAATCTTAAAATTTCTATATTATTTTAGACGGTATATAAAATTGCAGATATTATACATAAATATTTCATTAAATATTATACAAGTTTTATTATGTATTAATAAAAAAGGTTTTTCCAATTGAAGATCCATGAGTGCCAGCTGGCAGTTAACAGTTAATTTATAAGTTGGCAATTTTATATACGTTTCTAAGACGTCGTCAAATTAGTTTTGATTATAATTTAATTTCGACTCTGTTAAATTTTGCTTTTATTATTACTAAAAAACTGTGTGCAAATATGCCAAAAAAAACTAAATAGTCGCTGCAAAGAACTCGTTGCATTATTAATTGACTATTTTGAGCGAGAATGTGAAAATAATGGACCGTTACTACCTCTAACGGCTGTACGAGAGGTAATTTATCAATATTTTGCTTGAAATGTCAGCCCCTAAATAACATTCTTTCTTTATTGTAAAGCATTTTAACCTGTATTATTTTTATTAATAAAATTATGATCAGTATAATTTTTTGTTAGTGCCTCTAATTAACTCTAAGTTGATTCGAATTAAATAAAGCATTAGTAAACTAACTTGAATAGTTTTTATTGAAAACCTTTTGTCTAGGTAAAATTCTCAAAGTTTTATTGCAATGTCCTAGAATAATTAATGGTAGAGTATGTTTATTAAATGATCAACAACACAACCTTATTACTTCCTCAATGTCCGTACTAGTGTCGAAGTCTGGCAACGTTGTTAAAATGTGACCTCATACTCGCTCTATGACATGCATGCACATTTATATTAATGAGCTTTAGGTATTTAATAAACCAACTAAATTACATTTTAGTATAATTTAATATTTTTTGTTTGTATTATAAAAAAGAAGTAACTTTTAATTTCGAGAAGCAGACTTTTTAATAATAATTATTGTCATAAACAATTAATTTTCCTAAATACTTAAGAACGATATTTCAGAATTATTTTAAGAAATTAAACAAATATTAAAAGTAACACCCTGTAAGTGTTTAGAAAGTCGTTGTTGACAGAGAGCAGTTGCGGCCGGCACCCTGAGGGGCGCAGCAGGCACCCTGGCGCCCCCATATTTTGTGACAAGAATGTTTCATGCGCGACACTAGCGACAACAAGCGATGGCAAATGTGGACTGTGTAGGTATTTCGAAAATGGCCGTGTCATGTCGTAATCGCAATAGATCGAATTGATATCACAACTTCTAAAAATTTTTTATTTTAATAACTTAAAATTCTCCTTTAGCAACTTTGCAAAAATATTTAAATACTCTGTTTTTATCTTTTAAACGGAATACGCAAATCCAAAATATAAAGTCTAGAGTTTTATTTATTGATACTTTTTTTAGCAGGATCATTTATTTGTATAAATAATAAGACAGGATTTATAACCTTATCGTTGGTAGATGTTGCCAAATTATAACTACTTTTGTAAATAATGCGATAGACGTCTCGCTTCCTGCGGTTGGAATGTAAAACATTGATGTTATTCTGTTATAAGTCTAACAACAAGATAATGCATTATTTTTATGTGTACGTGTTTAAAAACTAAGCTCATTAAATTGTTGTTTTGTATAAATTTAATAAAAAAAAAACTAAATTCTTTGAGAAACATATAATTTGGTTACAGACCTGGTTTTGAAAAGATATTTCAATTTTTTGTATCAGTGATAGATATTGTTTAAATCATCGTCTTAATAAAAGTAAGCAAAAAACCTTGTAATATTATGAAATATTAAATCTTTAATGTTGTAATTTATTCTTGAGTTAAGATTTTTTCTGATAAATCTAAAAAAAAACACTTTTGCCAAAAGCTATCAAAAATCGGTAATAACCAAAAACAGTCACGGGCAATAGCTAGTAGATTCATAAAATACTTGTAAAACGGAAAAAATATTGAGATCCAATTAAAAAAATTTGACAGATTTGTTTATGTTTAGGTCTTTTTCATTGGGAACTAAAAAAGGAAAGCATTGTTGCATATCTGTGTTTTTTAAACAGGTAGCATATACATCTGGTGACTTCAAATAACGTGCTTAAATAATTTATTTAATTATGAAAATATTATTTTTTAGTTTTTGTTAATTTACATTGGATTTTAAATGATTTATAAATATATATTTTCATACATACATATAGTCACGCATTTTTCCCGTAGGGGTAGGCAGAGACCACTTCCTTCCACTTGCTACGGTTCTTACACACATCTTTTGCTTTCTCTACTTTTATCAGGGATCTCATGCAGGCTCGTCGGTTGTTAGTACTCTTGACCTGGCCTTTTTTCAAAACAATGTTGATCTGATCGAGATCGATGTTCGCCAAGGTCGACCTCTACCGACTTGTCCATTCACACTCGCCTTATAAATTTGTTTCGTCAATCTTTCTTTATTTATTCTTTCTACGTGTCAAACCATCTAACCATTTCTTTATATATCTTTGTAACCACATATTCTTTTACACCACAGCGTTCTCTTATCTTACTATTCTTTACTTTATCCCACCGAGTCACTCCGGCTATACTTCTCAGACTACTCATCTCCACAGCATTAATCCTATTTTCATGCTTCTTCTGCCAAACCCAATATACACTACCATACATAAGTGTAGAAACCAACACTTCTTTATGCACAGCCAGACGTGCCTTTTTTGACACATTCTGAGTGTGCATAAAGCTATACAGTGCCCCATTCATTTGTTTTTCTGCCAATACCCTTCGCTCAATGTCAATGTCATACTTTCCATATCTCGTAAACTTTGAACCCATGTATAAAAACTCATTTACTTGTTCAGCTCTTTCTCCATTAAGACGAAATTGCACACGCCCGCCATTAACCGCTCTGTCAGTCTAGCTTCAAATCTCCATCTCCATCCAATAAATAAGTGACGACATATCTCTCATATACTTTCTCTTACATAGTATTAGGCACTTTCTGCCAAAATTTGTCGTTGATTACACCGTTCGACAATTTCGCAGCGGACGATAATTTAATGTTAGTTCTTCACTTTATTTAAAAACTAAACAATTTATGGTAATACATAATTGAAATATTTTGTTACTTTTAATGTAAATTATGTCGGAAAGTCACCAAAATCATAATATTTTCAAAAAAAAAAAAATATCCCAGCAATTTTTTTCATTTGAAAAAAGTTAATAACTTTCTGACATTTAACTGTAATTATTAAAATTGTCCCCAAAATTTTGCTGCAAAGTAATTTATATTAACAGCGTGAGTAGAATAATTAGATTTTTAATATGGTGGGCATGTCAATATCGTCTTAATCAGAACTTTAAAGTTTTGTCATGCTTTCTTCTCTTTCAAAAACCATTACTTTTGTTTTGCTTACATTTATTTTCATCCCTTTTATTTTCAGGGCATCATGCATAACATTAACCATCGTCTGCAACTTCTCTTCAGATGACGCTAATATGACTTGATCATCGGCGTAAAGAAGGCATGTGACGATCAAATCATTCATTTTCAATCCATACACACTCTCTTTCAAATATTTTAAACAATTGTCTATGTATTAGTTTAACAACCATGGCGAAGCTACACATCCCTGTCTCACACCTTTTTCATTATGAGTATTTAATAATTAAAAATATTGAAAAATCTGTTGTGTTACTTTGGAATTACAAAATTCGAGTGCTACAATCGAAAAATATAGAAACGACCAAAAGTAATGAAATCGATAACATTTTTTTTTAACCATAACAACAGTGCAAACTTAGCGGTATTAAATTTCTTTTGATAACAATTAAGAGAAATTATGTTTTTTCCAATTTTGTTTTTATTTTTTTTCCGTAATTTTAAGAGTATATAAATTCTTTGGGACACCGTACCAGAAAAATGTCTACGAAACCTTAAAAAGATTTTGATCTTTTAACACGCCAGTGTCCTCTTCTGATCGTATAAAATACTAAATCTCACATCGTGAGATTGCCGGTACGGCTCTGTCAAACCGTAAACGGAGCGATTAACATAATCTTTGGCATGTTTCCCACGATCCCTTCCTCCTACATACCCTCGAGGATGTTGGTAGACACGCGCTTCATAACTGAAAGGATCTTCAGATAGCAGCCCGAACGATCAAGAATCCTGGTAAAGGGTAATGATGACGTTTCCAAATGGGTTTAAATTATAGGTTATCTGCTAAAAACTAGGTTCGAACAGCGTCTCCTTCAGCACACCAGTGATACACATTTTTCCGTTTTACAGTGCATAACAAAGGCGTCATTTTATCCTTGTTTAATTTTTTAACAAAAAACTAAACTTATTTAAATACTTAATAACTAATAACGTTAGATCGTAACATTCTACGTTTAGTAGCACAAAATATACAATTTTAGTGAAACAACAAAATTAGAATTTTTTCAATAGTTTGCCAGTTACGTCTATTTCAGAAACTCCTTACATTTTCTAAAATCCTGAACCACTAGTCATGAACCACCCTGTGTAGATACATTTTTACTAAATATATTAGTTTATTTTTTTATCATCATCGTAACTTCAGAAAAAAATCTTTAAATTTGGTGATTACAATTTTTTTTTTTAATATCAGTCTTAAATAAAATAGTTATCTATACATATAAAATGCTTTGATCGTAACATTCTGTTTTGTTTGTTGGTTACCTACCTGAATTTTGCAACTTATAAAATATACTATTTTTAATACAGAATTCTAAGATCTTTTGAATAATATAATTATTGCATGTTAGGAATATTTATATGAAAAATATGATGACAATATTTTATAAAAAGAGCAAAAATAGGAATTGGATATTTTTAAATTTGTGTCAGTATTGAGAGAATAGCATTAAAGACGCTATAACTTTGAAAAATTATTGTTAGTAATAATCAAGCATTGTTTATAACAATTGAATATTGTTACTAACAAATGATTATTGATCACAATATTAAAAAAAAATTTAATTGCTATAAGCAATTAAAAATAGCTCCCGCTTATGAAATGATAAGAAAAAGTTTGAAAGAATACGGTTGACATAAACAGAATATTGCTAATGACAATTATAATTTGTTATAAACAATTTAAAATAGTTTTTATAATAATTATAACAACAAAACATATGGTATTTTTTCATTCTTTTCACTGGGAGGTTAGTCGTGTGGACCTCTCGGGTCGCACCCAGACCACTGATAATATATTTTTTTAAATGTATTTAACCTCACAACATTAGCCGTTATCCAATTA
Source organism: Agelastica alni (assembly GCA_950111635.1). Classification (NCBI taxonomy): domain Eukaryota; kingdom Metazoa; phylum Arthropoda; class Insecta; order Coleoptera; family Chrysomelidae; genus Agelastica; species Agelastica alni. Next base: position 70,203,358 of record OX467710.1, read on the forward strand.
TAGTCGATACAAAAGAAATCGAGGTCAATTAAATTTCAAAATATTTTAACAAACTTTCAAAATCACAATTAATTATTCTGAAATATCTGCCAAGTCTTTGACATTTACTAAAACCACAGCCTTCTATGAATAAAGACATGAAATCAAAATCAGATTTTCTCAGATAAGTACTCCCCTGGGGTCATCACTTTAACAGTGACATGCTAAAATATTCAAATTAACATATTCCATTGTACACATAGTTTCAAAAGCTATGCATCACCTAAAATCTCCGTTATTATTATTAAACATTGTACCAAACTACATTTATAGATTAATTCTACAATAAAAATTATTCCGTTGGCATATGCTTTTTGTTTTAGAACAGATGTAGTTTTTTTTTCGATTAAAAAAAATAAGAAATTTAACATTTTAATCGCCAATGGCGAGAGATCCGAAGATCTGGCCGGCCACTCCATTGGACCATTGGTTTAAAACTAATTTTTTGACAGGACGGGGCATCCCCACATTTTAATATACGCGTCTATGCATAAGGTAAGCGGTAATTTAATACGAGCACTGAAATCACTTTACGAGGATTCTACTGCTTGTGCCAAGATAAACGGAGCTTGCACGGACTGGTTTAACATCAAAAAAGGTGTGAGACAGGGATGTGTGGCTTCGCCATGGCTGTTTAACTTATACATAGACAATTGTTTAAAAGATTTAAAAGAGAGTGCGTATGGATTGAAGTTTCGATTGAGGAAGAAAGAGTGGAACAAGTAAATGAATTTGTGTACTTGGGTTCAAAGTTTACCACAGATAGAAAGTATGCCAGTGACATTAAGCGAAGGGTGATGGCAGGAAAACAAATGAATCGGGCACTGCGTAGCTTTATGAACAGCCAAAAAGTGTCAAAAAGGGCACGTCTGGCTGTGCATAGAGGTATATTGGTTTCTACACTTATGTATGGTAGTGAATGTTGGGTTTGGCAGAAGAAGCATGAAAATAGGAATAATGTTGCGGAGAAATCTGAGAAGTATAGCCAGAGAGAGTAGGTTGGATAAAGTAAAAAATAGTGAGATAAAAGAACGCTGTGGTGTAAAAGAAGATGTGGTTACAAAGATATATAAAGGAATGGTTAGATGGTTTGTACACGTAGAAAGGATAAATAAAGGAAGATTGACGAAACAAATTTATAAGGCGAGTGTAAATGGACGAAAGTCGGTAGAGGTCGACCTCGGCGAACATATCTCGATCAGATCAACATTGTTTTGAAGAAAGGCCAGGTCAAGTGTACCAACAACCGACGAGCATATATGAGAGCACTGATGAAAGTAGAGGAAGCAAAAGATATGTGTAAGAACCGTAGCGGAAGTGGTTTCTGCTACCCCGACGGGAAAAAGGCGTGACTATATGTATGAATTTATGTATGTAAGACAACTTTTGATCCAATAAAGTAAATCTGTCACCATTTGCTTAATTCTTGTGGGGACACCTAAAATAAAAAATATACGTCACTCCGCCTGCAGTTGTTGCAATCTTGGAGAAGTTTTTGTGTTATTACTGATATTCATTAAATAATTTAGTTAAATTCAAAATATCTACAAATTTTTTTGTATAAATTTTGTGTTAAAATTCGTCCCTCTCCCAATAAAATCTGCCGTGCTTTTTTAAATTTTAAAGAAAATTTTGGTTTCTGAGTTTCTATGAGGGTGAAGTGTTCGTTGGAACACTCTGTATATTCGGCTCTCGTCATCATAGCGAGATAAACTATATACCAGTTTTTAAGTCTAATCATAAGTTATAAACACAAATTTTTTTATCGAAATAGGTAGTTTTTGCTTGATGCAGACAAAAACCCAAAATTTATTGTGATTTGTTGTCACTTTTTTTTGTATATCATTATGTTCTATTAGAGTTTTATAATAGTAGTGATAGATTAAAAGTATTTTAAAATGAAAAGAACGGTTAACGGAGTAACACATACATAACTTGCAACTTCATGTCGAGTGTCAATTTCAGTTTTCATACGGAACAGGTACTCGGTACTGCGCATTGACGTGATAATGTAAACGAATAGGCACCAAATAATAAATGACAAGTAAGAGCATAGCGTACGTTGCCTTATTCTAAATACGGACTCAAATGTGGGTGGTGATCGTTAAGTTTCGGGTAAGATCGTGTCGCTTTAGGGCAGGTGTGTGACCTGGGAGTGACCTATGATCTTCCATCATACTCGTCTTAGACACAATGGTGTACACGTATATTGATCTACAGTGTTGAGCTTCAATATATTATGTAGATGGAAAACAGGGACTGTGCGTTGTGGTGGATGTATGGCGAACATTTTCATACTTTCGGCTCTTCGAATCTTTTGTTCACTTTTGCTACGCGCAATACCGGGTGAGTCATTACGACATATTCACTCAAACATCGAACGACATATTCACAATTAAGTCCAATAACAGTTATTATCACTAGTAATAAAAAAAGAGCTCAAATTATTTCCGGGAAATTTCTAAAAATATTCATGAGCGAGAAAAAATGTCCGGATATTAATTTGACCTCGCGTGTTATTCGGAAACATAAAATGTGTGGTCGACTTGATTGTTGAGTTGCCATGGTAACCAAGTGAGACCCTTACCTCGAAAAGCTGTCAAGTGGCACGACAGAGAAAATATTCGCCAGGAGATTGAACAGTTGACACCCGCGAATACCAGGAAATCGAAGTCAAGCGTATGGAGGCAGTTTACAAACTTTTGCGCATAAAAATCGTATAATTTTAATAGAGCGGATATACCTGTGGAAGAATTGGCGCTTATTCTCGAAGACCATGGGTTCAACATGTTATTGTAAACGTCAAAAAATTTCCAGTATAATTCGCTGTTCCCACGAGAAAAAAATTTCCACTAAAATACCTCCGTTGCCGTGGTGATCTGTCAAAATAACGTATTTTTATTGATTCAAAATTGCAGGTGTGAAATTTTCATAATTATTTATCTACAGCACTTTTATTATTTATTTTCACTAATGTGTAAGATCAATACTACAAAACCCAAAGTTATCGTTGTCAGCAAAACACCAATACCACTAATACAAATCAGGGCATACGGGATACAGCTAGAAAAGGTTAACAACATCTCATACCTGGGCGCTAATATCAATGACAACTGGGACATGAGCAAAGAAAAAAAGATCCTTATCGAAAAAGCCAGAACCGCCTTCTCTAAATTAAAAATAATTTTCTGCAACAAAGGAAACACTTTAAAATTAAAAATCAGATTAACACGCTGCTATATATTCTCCACATTGTTCTTTGGAGTAGAGAGTTGGACGCTGACCGACTCATTATTGAAGAGGCTGAAGGCCTTAAAAATGTGGGTCTACAGAAAGATCCTACGAGTAAGCTGAATGGACCGAATAAAAAATGAGGCATGTTATACAACGAATGAGGAAAAACACAGAAATAATTAAAATAATAAAAAGCCGAAAACTCGAATATTTTGGCCACGTGATGAGGCACCCAGAGAAATATTACCTCCTTTATTTAGTGATGCAGGGTAAGATTGCCGGAAGTATATGTCCAGGACGAAGAAGAACATCTTAGCTCCGAAATTTTCGAGAGTGGTATCGCAAAAAATCCGCTGAACTATTCCGAGCTGCGATAAACAAAGTTATTATAGCCAATATAACGTTCAATAATTGGACAGGGTACCGGAAGAAGAAGAAGAATGTGTAAGCATTACACATTAGTACAAACGATTTAAAAAACATTTTTCTGTGTTAGACACTTATGTACATTAAACATCAACACTGTAACCTTTATTTTGGAAGTCCCTACATCTACGTAATATTTACGAATACAAAAAATTCACTACAATCCTATTTGTTGTTTGTAGTTTTGGAATTTATAGCTTTTTGCATAAATTCACGCATTATTATGTTATATCTTTATTTTCTCTGTATCTGTGAAAAAAAATTTAAAATTTTCACATACTTTATTAAAATACAAACCTTTCGGAGTATATTTACCTATTTTTCATTCTTATTTAATTGTGAACGTCTTTTTTTTTAAATTTCCTTAGTTACTATTGAAACTACAAACAAATAAAATCTACTACATTTATCTTAATGGTTTGTGGATTATTGCAGCAAAAAAAAATTCTGTTAATTTCCATATCGGGGTCTAGGTTGATAGAGCTGATTTAAATGAACGGCCGATAAAATGTTGATAAAGTTCGCTTAGCATCATGATCAATTTTAAACATGTGATTATTAGCTTATGACAATTTTCATTCTGAAATATGGATTCGCATTTATCAGGTAGTTGACAATTTTGCCGTTGAGCTTGATGTTTGGGACATTGTATGAGGATATGTTTCACTGATATGTTTATGTTTACATTACATAAGTCACATATTGGATTCTCTTCACGTTTCATTAAGTAACTAACCACTTGTTGTTCCTGTTTTTTAAAAAGGGATTTCACTTTTGATACCGAGGCTTAACTTCGCGGTGTTTTGACTCACTTTTAGTCCACTGAGATTGCCACAATGATAATGTTTTTTGCTTTAACACACTTTTTATATTCGCACTAACCACTTCTGAAATCGAGACTGCACTATCATCTGTAATAGACTTACGAGCACACTTGTCTGCCTCTTCATTCCCACTAATACCAATATGGTATGGGATCCATATACATATGATATATCTATCTCGTTCTCTGGCTACAAAGAGTTCTTTTTTAATTTGTTAAACCAAACTTTGGAGTATAGCTGTTGGATGGAGAATAGGGAGCTGAGGGAGTCTGTAAGGATAAGGAAATTGTTTTGGAGGCTGTTTGCTATAACATGTATTAGGGCTTGATATATAGCGAACAGTTCTGCTGAAAGGATTTTTTTTTACTTAGAATAGTCGCAAAAAGGGATTATAGAAAGGAGATGATTGTGAACCCGCTTTTTAAAATGTTGCAGGTCATAGTTCTCTGGCAAAACTGATTTTGGAAGCTTGTTCCACTCTGTCACAGCCCTGTAAAAGAAGGATTCTTGATAGAGATGTCCTTGTATAGTCAATTTTGAGGGTAAATGGGTGAGACTGATCAGCGTGCCGAGTTCTTCGGTCGAATATGGCCAGTGGTAGTACAAGAGTTTTTATTTCTCTGCAGCATCTGCCATGGAAACATCTGTAGAGTAATGTCTGGTCTGCAACTCTTCTTCTATGTTTTAGTGGGTTTATCAACCGAATGGCCCTTTTCTGAATGAAATCTAGAAGACGAAGAGAATGCCTTGGTGCTGAACCCCAAATGTGCGAGCAATACTTCAGTAGAGGTCGGATTTGAGCCTTGTACGTCATCAACAGTTGATCAGGAGTAAGGAGTTTTCCACAGAAAACCTAGCCTTTGGCTTGCTGACTTTGCGATGTTAGCAACATGGTCATACCAAGACATATTATTAGACACCTGCTTGTGCAGGATGGAAGTTTTTACTGGAAATTCTGAGAATCAGTTACCACAGCTGCTTCTACGCCCAAAGAGGTTTTGGAGGCATCTGTATATATATGTATTGGTAGTTACGGTAAGTTTCCAGAATTTCAATTAGCTTTACTGTTATGATAGTGGGGTTTGTAATTTGTTTGTCATAACTGGTTAGGCTTATGTTGCATTTAGGTATCTTTACTAACCAGGGTTCTATGTTCCTGACGGCAACTGGGTTTTGTTTTTTTTATTTGGGTTATTACCTGCCTAAGATATCATTTAACTTAACTTTAATACCACGTTTTCTATCAACACTACATTATTATTTTTAAAAGTGTTACCTAATTTTTAACATGTTTTTTAAGCTACGCCTACAGATCAATTCCCAATAGGAGAGACAGAGATATTTATGATTTTCCTTTACACTTTGTATATTTACTGCATATTAGTATTTTCTGATTAGCTGGCGGCAAGTGATTTACTTGTCAGTTCCTCTGTTCTAGTTGTAACAATATACTTGAAATTCATTTTTTGAATTTTGTTAGACAGTTTTTTAAAATTAGAACTATTAAAAAAATTCTTCTCTACATCATTTTGTGGGTATTTTTTAAAACGTCCACACTTTTTCAATTTTGATGAAATTTTCAGCCAATATTAAGATTAGCCCGGTAAATAATCGTGTGCAGTGTGGTAGCAATCCCGCATTTTCAACCCCGCATTTTTAACCCCGAAACGTGAATTTTTTTAATTTCATCTCTATAGCCAACGGCTGGACCGATTTTGATAAAATTTCCAACCAATCTTTAGATTAGCCCGGCAAATGATCTTGAAAAGTTTGGTAGCAACCCCGCATTTTCAACCCCAAAACGTGAATCTAACTTATTTAATTGATTTGTCAAATTTAACAATAATGCTAATTATTATTATAATGATTTATGGTTTTTTTATACTAAAATTGGAACGATACAGAATAGATTAACATGGCCACTGCGCAAAAATGATACGTTAACATTAAAATATAACGGCAGTTTTTATATCTGACTCTCATAGAGGGCGCTAGTTACACGGTTCGTACCAAGTAGTATTGAACATAACTTTTTTAAGGTTCGATTTATTGATCAAAATTTCAAGTGAACTTAAACATCATTCAATTTTATACCAAAAAGGTACTCTTGGTAAAACTCGATAGTGTGTACCGTTTTCGGAATATTTTGATTTGAAAATTTTGAAGTAATAACCGATGCTGGTATAAAGTAATAATAAGGTTATTAATTATTATTATTATTAATTAGTATGCATTATGTGAATTAAACATTTTTTGTCGCGTAAATGAGACCTCATCGATAAAACGGATACATATTAAAAAATTGGGATTGAGGGCTTTCCTTTCTTGTAATGTTTCACAAAAATCCATTCTACGGTACGCAGTATCGTGTTTTACCAAAAGTGCTTAAGTTCACTTGAAATTTTCATCAATAAATCTAACCTTAAAAAATTTATGTTCAATACTTTTTTTTTTATGAAAATAGTCGCAAAAAGGGTAGACCTATCGTGTGGGCCGCGGACGGCCCGCACTGCGACTATTAGAAGGGGAAGGGATTATAGAAAGGAAATGATTGTGGACACGCTTTTTAAAAAGTTGCAGATCATAGTTCTCTGGAATAACTGATTTTGGAAGCTTATTCCATTCCGTAGCAGCCCTGTAAAAGAAGGATTCTTGATGAAGATTGGTCCTTGTAGTGTCAATCTTGAGAGTAAATGGGTGAGACTGATCAGCGTGCCGAGTTCTTCGGCCGAATGTGGCCAATGGTGGTACAAGAGTTTTTATTTCTCTGGAGCATCTGCCATGGAAATATCTGTAGAGCAATGACTGGTCTGCAACTCTTCTTCTATGTTCTAGAGGGTGAAGGGTATCTGTGAGAGTTGAGCTGTTTATCAAACGAATGGCTCTTTTCTGAATGGAATCTAGAAGACGAAGAGAATGCCTTGGTGCTGAACCCCAAATGTGCGAGCAATACTCCAGTAGAGGTCGGATTTGAGCCTTGTACGTCGTCAACAGTTGATCAGGAGTAAAAAACTTTCTAGCTTTCCACAGAAAACCTAGCCTCTGGCTTGCCTACTTTGCGATGTTAGCAACATGGTCATGCCAAGACATATTATTGGACACCGTGACTCCCAAAATCGAGATGGAGGGACTTGGTTCAAGGGTATTTCCGGACATTGTGATGGGATGATTTGAGGAATTCACTTTCTTTGTACGAACCGTGTAACTAGCGCCCTCTATAAGAGTCAGTTATAATAACAAATAAAGACAAATTTATGGGATGTATCAGCTTCTAAAACATATTCGTATAACATTTCATTACAATATTTCCAGTAGTTTTGGCAAAATCGTAATAAATATGTATACACGGGGTCACCTTTTTTTAAAACACCCTGTACAAACAGCAAATAAATCTGTTTAAAAAAATAAATTTCGTGTTTGCCAAACATAATGTATTACGTAAATCGAGATACATTTTGTCCATTCCACTTAATTTTTTGGTGGGTTTTACTTCAAATGAAATTGATGTCAAAATATCAAAATGTCATGAATTGTCCCTTCGTAGAACTTAACCGCATTATTAATTTAATATTTCTTCAACATACAATAAATATATCTTGCAAAAAATGTCGGTGGCAGTCTACCACAAAACACTTTAATAGCAGTAGCGGCAGGTAATAAATTTGCCGCAAGAATATTCCTATTTCCATCCAAAGTTGCCGCTTTACGGAATTCTAAGTAAGCCGAAAAAAATTCGGAAACGGTCTGACAGTTCAGCGATTAATAATATCGAAGACGAGACAGGAATATTTCGAAGTTAATGGTCATTCTTTTTAGGGGGGTAGGTACAAACCATTCCTTTCAAATATGAACCTGTCAAAGATATATATCATCGAAAGATATCGATTCGTAATTACAGAAGGTCAGTACACTTCAAAAGTGTACCTTAGTACTTGCTGGGCTAACTTAAGTCAGCACCATTGGAAATAAATATTTCAGGAATATAATAATATACTTCATTATATTTACATAATGTGGTCATGATTTTGTTACAGTATTATTAAAAGTACAGTAAAATGCAGATTTCGGGTATACAAAAAAAATAATATACAGAGTGTTGATAAATAAGTGCAACAAACTTCAAAATATTGTCCTGCTCGATCTCCGGATTTAAATCTTTTAAATTTTTTCATTTGAAGTTTTCTTAAGTCATTAGTTTATTCCACTCTCGTCGATAATGTTGAAGACCTGAGGAATCTAATTATAGCCGGCTGTAAGACAATAAGAAATACACCAGGAATATTTGCGCGAATACAACAATCACTGAGGCGAGGAATTAACTCTTGTGTCACGTAATTATGAACATTTGTTGTAGCTTGGCGCCTATTTAAAATTTTATTAGTGTTATTTTCTGTTATTGTTTTGGTTTAATGTTATTATATTAGATAGTTCTTGATAATGTTGAACAGTATGAAATTGGGTAAAGCTGCTGGGTACGACAGGATAACAGATGAAATGCTGGGCAAAGCGTGGTAACTAGTCTGCTGTACTGCCTTTTTAACCCTTGTTGGAGAAGTGGTAGTGTATCAGACGACTGGTGCAAGGCTGTTATCGTGCTATTTTACAAGGAAACAGGTTCGCAGCAGGACTGTAAGAACTACCGAAACTTTGAAATATTGTCTTCATATTTTTCATAAAAATATTCCTAACATGCAATAATCATATTATTTAAAAGATCTTAAAATTCTGTATTAAAAATAGTATAATTTATAAATTGCAAAATTCAGGTAGTTTACCATTTTTTTCAGTTTTTTTATTCTCCATAAAAACAGCTTAACCTATTTTGCTGAAAATCTAATCAGTTCTAAATTGCGTAATTATGCGTCGAATGCAATTAGTCCCACGTCGATATCATTTTTTGTTCTCGAGATAATAGAGACGAAAAAATAATTCCTGCGCACATACGTACATGCACACACACACAGACGTCCACTTAAAAACTATTGTATTAGACTCTGGGGACGTTGAAATGTGGAGATATGTCGAAATTCAGGATTTGCAAAATAGGACCCATTAATATAACTTCCAAGGAAGTTAATAATGTTACTCTGGTATGGAACCCAGGACACTGGGAACGAGAAAATAGATACACTGGCCAAAACGAACCCCGTTGGATCTGAACCTCACTGTAGTGTTTTAAAAAGCCTCGGAAGGAGTACCATAAAAAAGTGTATGATCTCAGAAGCTCTGGCTAATTGGAATGGATTCACAATCAGAGGCACGCGATAAATTTTATAAAAGAAGCCATGTCACCGTTATTCACCACATTTTCAAACTTTGTACAGTGGATTACAGATTTGTTTATGTATTACAAAAATTACAGAAATTAAATACTTTTTTGCAGTGGAACTCACATAGTCGAGCTATTTAAACACTTTCACATTGTTAGATGAGACTACAATTTTAATTTTACCTTTTGAATAAACTATATGACAGCTCTTTTGAAAGGATTAAAGTGAACGTTGAATAAAGAAGCTTTGAAACGAAAGCTCTTGTCAGATTTAAGATAACATTCTTAGAGATTGTCTTCAAGTTCAAGTGAATTGTTGTTGGAGCTTATCGATGTTATCGGCATTAGACAGTTAGTCATTAAAAAATTCGCTGTGAACAAAAAATGTCATAAATAGTGAAGAAGTGTAAACAGCTAATTTAATCTTCCTTACGAATTAAACTACTTTATTGTCAAAACGTTTAAATTGACAAAGATTAAGGTGCAGTTGTTTGGTATATTTCTTAGCTTTTTAAAAATTTTAAAAGGACGTTATAGAAAGACTTTTCATTACTCTTTTGTCATTTGCGAACACATTTTCACCACAGTATCAACGTTATACAGAGAATTTTGGTGTTGGGGGCGTCATGTGCATTAAGAATAATATTTTTTACGTTAACGGACAATGGACAATATTTGCTCACTCGTTTCATCGGAACTAAAACCGAAGTAGCCATTTTAATTGACATACTAGGTATAAGTGACGACACAACACTTAGCACGAGGTATACAGGCTTTGACTATAATGTATATTCTTAAGGAGTAATATTTTGTGTTTTTACACGGGTTTTACCTTAAAGATACAGGTGCGTGCGTATTACATCCTCCTACCATTTGAGATCACTCTTCCACCTGAGTACTGGACAATAAACATTGAGTGACATTTTTCGTAACGAAAGACGTTTCATTTCCTAACTATGTTAATAAAGAAACCTTTTTTTTAACTAGTAAGGAAAAGACGTCTTTTGTCACCCGTAGCAGTTACAAAAAATTTCACTTTATATTCAAAAATAATAAAATAGTACATTGTTTACCGGGTAGGAAAAGTCTAACATTCCTGGACGACTGTGAACACACAGAGTCCAGGAATGTGGCTTTTCCTGTGGTAAACATACTATTTTTCCGCAAATCGTTTAAAATTCGTCAGTTTTTAATTAATTTTAAAAAAATCGCGATTAATCTTATTCATAAATAAATGGTGCTTTGAAATTCGTAATAAAATTGGTTGCGTTGCGTTGTTTTCGAAAACAAAACAATGTAAAATGATAAGTGATGAAAATTTTTCCATTTCTGGGACTCCTCCAGAGCTGGTTGAGGCAGTATAAACTACTTCATTAAAATTATTGCCAAAGAAATCAAGAGAAATCAAGAGAAAAGTACGAATATGCAAGATTAAAAACAAGAGTTCTTTCTCGGAAAATGTTGTAATAGCATACTTCATAGACCTTTGTTTAAAGATGAAATCTTTAACATTGTGGGCCAATTATTTAATGTTGAAGTCAACCCTTGCAATTAAACAATGTAGATATATCTACATATTCAAAACTTCGTTCTTTATTGAAACGTCAAGCTCAAGGTTATAGGGCAAAAAAATCTAAGATTTTAACGAAGGAAGAAATCGAAAAATTTATCCAGGAAGCCCCAGATAAAGAAAATTTAACGATTAAGGTAATTTACAAGGTTTTAATTTCTATTTAGATTACACATTTATTCATTTTTTAGGTGGCTTTATTATTTGGTCTCGTGCGGGGTTGCTAGTCCCCCATCGGGCGCGTCCCCAGGTGGCGGATAGGGGAAGGCCTCCCAGATATGGGTGGTACCGGGGAAATGAAATACCCGGCGCGGACCAAAACCTAGCACGCAACGTCTGACCCAGAATGGGCGGTTGCAGACAGCGTCTGACCCAGAATGGGCGGCTGGAAAAAAGTGCAGAAGGACCAGGGGCCCCACTGCACTAAAGTATGCCCCAAGAAAAACCATCATGATAGTTAAACAGAAAGATAACGATGTGCCGAGCGATCCGGGTAGCAACCGGCGCTTCGGGGTTTCCGGGCTTCGAAGTGTGAAATGGGCTACCGGCCTTGATGAGGTAGGAACCAGGCCTCACTTGGAAAGTATGCGACTGGCCAATACACGCAATAAACGTAAACCTCTTAAAATAGCTACGTGGAATGTACGAACTTTGTTTCAAGCCGGAAAATTAAAAAACGCAACAACAGAGATGAAAAGAATGAACTTGGACATCATGGGAATGTGCGAAATACGGTGGTCGGGTAATGGTCAGCTGAAAACAGATGAGGCAACAATTTACTATTCTAGAAGCCGTGAAGATGATCCTAACCACAGACATGGAGTGGCAATCCTCGTGTCGGAGCGACTGGTTAAATATGTTGCCAATTTTGTACCAATATCCGAGCGATGCATGCTTCTCCAACTGAAAGGACACCCGAAAAACATTAACATAATTCAAATTTATGCACCAACCCTTGACAAATCGCAAGAGGAAGTAGATGAATTCTATGAACAGATAGAAGAGTTAATGAAAACGCTTAAAGGACATGATATAAACATCGTCATGGGCGATCTCAACGCCAAAATAGGACAAGGACGGGTCGATTCGATAGTAGGCCCATATGGCTTAGGCCAAAGAAATGAGCGTGGAGATACACTGCTGCAGTTTTGCCAAGATCACGAGTTGGCCATTATGAACACTTGGTTTCAACTCCCGTCTCGCCGTCTATACACCTGGCGATCACCACTAGAAGCGGGTCGAGATAATTCTATCATAAGGAATCAGATCGATTATTTCATGATCAATAAGCGTTTCCGCAATTGTGTCCAGAGTGTAAAGACGTATCCGGGTGCTGATATTGATTCAGATCATAATCCAGTTGTTGCCAAAATATTCATAAAACTCAAGAAACAAAAGAAGAAGCATCAAGTACGAAGGTTTGACATACATGAGCTGAAAAATGAGAGTATCAAACACACTTTGGCAGAAAAACTTAATTCCAAGCTCTCTAAGCTTCATGTACACTCCGAAATAGACGTAGAACAAACTTGGAGTGGGATGAAGAAAATCTTAACGGAAACAGCGGAGGAGCAACTTGGACTCCCGGAGAGACAGAAAAGGAAAGAATAGATGACTAAAGAAATCTTGGACTTAATGGAACAGCGGAGAACCCTCAAGAACGATGAAATCGCATACAGAAGTGTCAACCAACGCATACGAAGGAAGATTAGAGACGCAAAGGAATCGTGGTTGAATGGGAAATGCCAAGAAATAGAAGAACTGGGAAAGAAACACGACAGTTTCAACCTTCATAAGAAAATCAAAGAAGCAACAAGTACAGTGCGAAAGCGAAAGATCGCGAAATTGAGAGGGAAGGACAATAAACTTGTTGTGGATAGTGAAGATCAGTTGAAGGTATGGCAAAACTACATTACTGAACTCTTCCAAGATGACCGTTCAATATCGGATAGCGTTTGTGTAGAACTGGATGGACCAGAGATTATCAAAGATGAACTCAGAAAAGCCTTAAATCAATCAAAAAGTGGAAAAGCAGCAGGACCAGATGAAGTGAACGCGGAAATGCTAAAACTGATTGATCTAGACAAAAACGACACGCTCTTGAAAATGTTTAATACCATATATAATACAGGGAATATCCCTATGGATTGGCTGAAATCCACCTTTATCAGCTTGCCGAAGAAAGCGAACGCCAGTCGTTGCAGTGAATACAGACTAATCAGTCTAATGAGTCATGCCTTGAAAATATTCTTAAGAATCCTACACACTCGGTTGTGGAAAAAGATAGAAGAGCATATTGCGGAAACTCAGTTCGGATTCAGAAGTGGCCTTGGAACGAGAGATGCCTTGTTCTCCATTCAAGTTCTGGTGCAGAAATGCATGGATCAACAAAGAGATGTGTTTGCCTGCTTTGTTGATTATGAAAAGGCCTTTGACAACGTTAGGCACGACATCCTTATTAAACAACTCCAGCGTATAGGCCTAGACAGTAAAGATATTAACATAATTAAGAAGCTTTATTGGAATCAAACAGCTAATATTAAAGTCGGGGATTACACAACTGAAGATATAAGGATATTGAAAGGTGTAAGACAGGGATGTATTCTCTCACCAACGCTCTTCAACCTCTATTCCGAAACTAATTTCCAGAATGCCCTAGAAGAAGTTGACAAAGGAATTAAAATCAATGGCAAACAAATCAACAACATCCGATATGCTGATGATACCGTGGTTTTAGCCGATAATCAAGAAGACCTCCAATTCCTAATGAAGCGCATAAACGAACAGAGCCAAGAATTCGGATTAAAGATAAATATTCAGAAAACAAAAAGTATGGTTATAAGCAGACAAAGAGCTGATAATTTTGTGCTGAAACTGGACGGACAGGAGGTGGAGAGAGTGCAGCGGTTCAAGTATCTTGGGTGTTGTTTGAATGAAGAATGGAATCCCGATACTGAAATAAGAACAAGAATAGAGATGGCCAGAGCAACATTCCTAAAACTGAAGAAGCTAACTTGCGGCAGGGGTCTCCGAATAGAAACACGTTGGCGTATCATAAAATGCTACGTGCTATCAGTGCTGCTTTATGGTGTTGAGGGCTGGACACTAAAGATATCTTTAATGAACAGGCTGGAAGAATTTGAGATGTGGATGTACCGTCGAATGATGAGAATACCTTATGTAGATCATGTTACAAACATCGAGGTGCTACGTCGAGTTGGGAAAACACGCGAACTCTTGACCAGTGTGAAGCGAAGGAAAGCTGCTTACTTCGGACACATTTTCCGCAATACCAAATATAATCTCATGCAGTTGATCATTGAAGGCAAGATAGAAGGAAAACGGGGCTTAGAAAGGAAGAAATTTTCCTGGGCGAGGAATCTCCGACAATGGTTCAACGTCAGAGACGTAGGCACATTGATCCGGTGTGCACAAAATAAAGAGAAATACGCCATGATGGTCGCCAACCTTCTGTAAGGAGACGGCACCGCAAGAAGAAGAAGATTATTTGGTATTTCTGGGGCCTGTAGAATGAATGAGTTAGTCAGAATAACTCTACACGATGTAGAAGACCTAGAATCTAAGCTTTTAATTAGCATACCTGATTCGAAGACCAACAAACCAATATCATTTGTAGTTAATCAGATGTACTTAAATCTTTATCGAAAGTATGTTTCGTTAAGACCAGAAAATATGAACACAGACCGATTTTTCTTTAAATATATATCAAAGCGGAAAGGGTCATAGACAAGTAGTAGGAATACATCAATTTAAAAAAATGCCTACAATAGTTGCTATTTATTTGAACTTGAAAAATCCGACAGAATATACTGGTCACTGCTTTCGTCGGTCTTCTGCAACAATATCGGTTGACTCTGGTGCCGACATAACTAGTTTAAAGAGGCATGGCGGATAGAAATCATTAAAAGTTGCTGAAGGATATATCGAAGAATCTCTAAACAATAAGGCTGAGGTGGCAAATCACATTTTCACGGTACAAAATATTCAATAAAACAACCCTACTACCTCGCATGTTGCCCAAAATGTTTCTCATAGTTCTAATAATGTTCCTCCAATTTTCATTAATTGTACTAACTGTTAAATGACTGTAAATATAACAAACTAATTTTAAAATGTATTCTGCAATGCATTGAGCTTTTCAAAATATAAATTAATTCCTTATAAACAACGTGTTTTCAATCATTTATGTAGAACACTAACAACTGTAAGGAAATATCATTTTCCTAACAGTAAGGAAATGAATATTTTCTAACAGTTAGGAAATTTTTACTTTTTCTTTAAAAATTTTTGTCTGGTCTGAAATGTCAAAATTTCCTAGCGATTTGCGGAAAATACATTTTTCGCTTTTTAACCAACCCACTTATGTACGCTTATGTAACAGCTCTCAGAAAATGATTTATTACTCCGTACCATTTAATTATAATTAATTTATTTATAAATTATTTTCACATCTACAGTAGTACTTCTGTTTACTTAGTTATCAAGAATTTTTACCATTAAAAAAATAATTAGATTGCAAATTTCCAAAAAGTGTGAAAAACCAAAAAACTATTTTTTACAAAAACAATTTTCGTGCAACCACTTTGTCCAAAATAATTAAGTTAATGAATAGTTCTAAAGACCATTTTCAGGCATTTTAACCATTGAGCTACCCTTAATTGCGCACAACTTTACTCCAAATTGTTTAAAGAGCCATTACAAACCCGACCGACTGAATGCCATTCGTAATAATAGTCCTTGTCCGCAAAAGATTACATTTTATATAAAGCCCATAAACCTGGACTATACTTATCTTCCGAAAAATGATGAGCTTTTGAATGAAATCAAATCATTTTAGACAATTTAGGGGGCTGGCGAATTGCAAGAAATCCCTGTGGCGCCCTGGGTCGCACCCGAGTACTGAACCCCACAATTATCCTGGCCAGAGGCGGATCCGAAAGGACCCACGACAGTTTTATACATTTTAGAAAATTACCGGTTATAATGAACGGTTGACCGGCCCCTCCGATTTTTGATGTTTCACAGCTAGGTGCCTGTGATAACGGAATATAAATGGTCAGAGATCTGAATCTCTACTCCACCGACAAAAACATCGTAACACCACAACATCTTGGCTTTTTTATTTATTAATTAAAGATGTCACACCCC
Source organism: Agelastica alni (assembly GCA_950111635.1). Taxonomy (NCBI): domain Eukaryota; kingdom Metazoa; phylum Arthropoda; class Insecta; order Coleoptera; family Chrysomelidae; genus Agelastica; species Agelastica alni. The sequence goes on from OX467710.1 coordinate 70,219,889, forward strand.
CAGTCTTCTTATTTTATTCTTAATAGAGAGCAATTGGCCGCTCAATAAGGACGAGCACTAATAAGACCACTGTTATATTGACATCTATTCCTCTAATAATGTTAGTGCCTGTCTAATTTTACCTAAAATTACAGTATACACCAACTCAATAAGTAGCGAAAGTCCTGGCTTTTGCGGGTACCATTTTTGTATGCGCATGCCTGAGACGCCATATTTTTATTGACTGTCATTTGTCATCGATCATCGTAAATCATAACGTTGACACGAGGTACATTTAGCTGATTTTTGTGTGTGAATTTTTTGTGAATATAATGTTAGTTATGGGAAAAATTAATTGCGCTGTTCGTGGTTGCATCTCGAGAACAAGGAAAGGTATATGTATGTTTGCATTTCCCAAACACCCCTTTACGAAAGTACCACAGTTTTTATGATTATATATTGATAAATAATCTATTCTGAACGTTTTATGTAGGCACTACAAGTGCCACGATTAAGTCCTATTCTTCTTAAAAAATTGTCCTCATCTGTATTCATATGATGTTTCAAGGTGACCTTTCTTTTCTCCTCTTCGAAGCCTTGATGTTAGCTCTTAACTTTTTTTTTCTGGGACTTTTGAAGCTCAAAATGACCGGTGACTGTGTATACATTAAAAGAGAATACAAAATTGAAGTGTGCTTTATTTGTGTGACCACTTCAATGAGGAAATTTTCTTTACAAGCCATTCCCAATCATTATGAATTTATTACAATCTCGCTCCTGTATAGCTGTTTGTTTTGTGTTTGTGTTGCAACATTACCTAGATACAGATAAATAAAGAGAGAGAGATATGATGATTTTTATTTTAATACCTACCATATCCTCCTTCCTGTTTTTTAATACGTCAATTAATAGCAGTACTTATTTTATTGTCAGAGATTTAAATTATTTTTTATATATTATTATTAATTAACAGTGTTCCAGTTTTTGTGTCACAATGTTCTAAAAAAATGAAACACAAGATGTTTTTATTGCTTGAAGGTGTAAATTACATCTGCTTACATTTCAATAACTGGTGTTAAAGTATATCTCATACTTCCAAAACAGCATATATTTAAATATATAAATAAATATAAATGAATTTACAAAAATACCTATCCTTATTTCCAGGAAAATAATCTTATACTTCCAAAACAGAATGTATTTACATTAAAATGTTTTTGTTAATATTTGGATAAAAAAGAAGTCTTTTTCTGCGTGTAACAATGAAAACTGTTATATCACCAATATTTGAAAAAATTTCTCGGTGTACTCAATTTTAATTGTTGATCCTTTGATGAAGGGGGAAAAAAATCCCTGTTCAAGTTTACTTGGGTAATCAAGCATTGATTGTTGATCAAAAATTCTTTAGAAATTTCCAGTTCTTCAAACAAATCCAATCTCAAGTAATTTTTGTTAACTATGTTATGTTAAATTGTTGAATTCCTATTAGGGCTAAAGTTGTGATTGTTAAATTTCAAATGATGTCTAGGCAGATTTATCAGGTTTCTTTAAATGTTCATTTATGCGGGTAATAAGTGGTCTACAGGTTCGACCGATGTAGGAATCGGAGCAATTAGAACAGTGCAGTTTAAATTTTAGTTTATATTTTAATGTATTTTTACTTAGTTAAGTTACTTCTGGGAAACTTTTCTGCATAACGCGTAACAGCTGCACTAGAGTTTCCTAAACATTCGCCTAAGGTTAATAACATTTCAGTGTATTTAACATTTGAGTACATTTAATAAATATTACAAATAACAAGGTTTCAAAAATATAATTATTGTTGACTTATCGTCATAACTATCAATAAATGTCAGTTTTCCATGGAAAACTTAGAGAAAATCAAGATATACCGATTAAATGGATTTTTGTGAAACGTTACAAGAAAGGAAAGCCCTCAATTCCATTTTTTTAACATGAATCCGTTTTATCGATGAGGTCTTATTTACGCGACAAAAATTTGTAATTCACATAATGCATACTAATTAATAATAACAATAATAATTAATAACTTTATCATTTCTTTTATACCATCATCGGTTATTACTTCATAATATTCAAATCAAAATATTCCGTAAACGTTACACATTATCGAGTTTTACCAAGATAAGTTTTTGGTATAAAATTGAATAATGGTTAAGTTCACTTGAAATTTTAATTAATAAATCTAACATTAAAAAAACTCTGCCTGTAGAGGTCAATAGGTGGATTGAGTAGCTTATTGACCAATACAGCCAGTCCCAAGCCCGGAAAAAAGAGGAGGCTTCCAAGTGAGGCCAGCGACCTGCTTGGGTAAAAAGACAAGTGCTCCTAGAACCAAAGGAACAGCCCCGGAACAGATTGGATTAAACAATGACAACCTCGCGAGAATAAGGACTAAACGAATAAGGAAACCATCATTACTAAGAATTAGATGTTGGAACATTACATCATTCAACAACAAAGACCAAGAAATCATACTTGAAATGAAGAAACATAAATTAGACATCTGTGCACTTTCAGAAACGAAGAAAAAAGGCAAAGGAAATAGCAGATATGAAAACTACATACTCATATACAGCGGCAAAGACAAGAATGAACGAGCGGTCTCAGGGGTTGGTATACTGCTACACGAAAGATTTGAAAGCCTAATCAACAACACTAATTACATTAACGATCGACTATTACATGTAACACTCGAACCCCGGAAAGCGAAACAGCTACACATAATAAATGTATATGCACCCGATACCAGCAAACCTCAAGCAGAGATAGATATGTTTTACCACAACTTGCGAACAGTTCTAGATGCTATACACAAAGAGGATGAAATAATAGTGTTGGGTGATTTTAACGCGAGAATCGGCAACGAAGTTATACCTGGCATCAAAAACAGATTTAACGAAGAGACCATAAATGAAAGAGGAGAACAATTGATACAACTATGCACACAAAAAGTGAACTTCGAATTAACAACACATTTTACCCACACAAACTACAGCATAAATACACATTCGAAAACACACGAGGTCAAAGGTCAATCATCGACTATATTATAACCAACAGAAATATCCACCCAACAACGATACAGGATGTGAGAGCTTTAACTTCCGCCAATGCTGGAACCAACCACCGTCTTGTAATGGCAAAAATAAAAACAAACACCCAAAGATTCCGTAAAGAACCCACCGAAACAACGACCATACTGAATATAGAATCGCTATCTGAAGAGTCAACTAAATATCTGTACCAACGAAGATTAGCAGGAAAAATTGCCGCAAGTTACATACAAGAAACTGACAACATAGAAACAGCGTGGACCAAATTAAAAACTAACATACTAGAAGCAGTAGAAGAAGCATGCGGAAAAAGAACCATTAAGAAAGGGGGAAAGCCAAACTCAAAGCCCTGGTTTAAGCCAGAAATTAAGATACTGGCCGAAGAGAAAAGAAAATCGTACCTACAATACAGATCCAATGCTATAACGTATAATGACTATAAAGCCGTAAGAAACAGGATCAACGAGAATATTCGGAAAATCAAAAGGGAACATTGGGAAACATTTTCTAACGATATGGAGCATGACCTGTATGGAGGCCAAAAGAAGATATGGAACCTGCTAAGACATAGGAAAAAACCAATAAATGAGTGTATACAAAATACAAAAATAGCGGCGGAAGAATGGGAAAAATATTTTGGAAAACTCTACACTCCGACAGAAAACAACTTACCACCACAGGAAATACAGCCTGACATTGGAAATGTTAACGAACAACAAGAAAAGACTATTCCCTTGGAGAAAATACGATACATGGTCCAAAACCTAAAAAACAGAAAAGCCTCGGGCATTGACGAAATTAAGAATGAGATGATCAAATATGGAGGTGAAAGCTTATTGGCCGAATTACAGATTTTCTTCAATAAAATACTTACTGTCAAGGATGTTCCATCCGAATGGAAAGAGAGCATACTGATACCAGTTTTCAAAAAAGGAGAGAAAGCAGACCCTAAAAATTATCGAGGTATTAGCTTATTGAGTGCTGTACTAAAACTGTTTACAAAAATTCTAGCAGAAGAAATATCTCTAACCGGAATATGTGAAGAACAGCAATGGTTCAGACAGAACAGGTCTACTATAGATGCTATATTTATAATACGTCAAATTACTGAGAAAGCCATTGAGTTCAATAAAGTAGCCTTCACGTGTTTCATTGACCTAACCCAGGCATTCGATAGGGTACGGTTAACAGACGTCTTGGCCCTACTACAAAAGAGAAGAATTCATCCGAATGTAATAAAGACCATCGAAGAATTGAACAAGAACAACTACACATATGTAAGAACTGCAAATAAGCTAAGCAATAAAATACCTATGACAACCGGAATCAGGCAAGGAGATAGCCTAAGCCCAATCCTATTTAATATCATCATGGATGAAATTATAAATGAAGTCAAAGTAACTGGGAGAGGATATCGAATGGGAGATAAAGAAATAAAAATCATATGCTACGCTGATGATGCTGTAATCGTATCGGAAGACGACGACAACCTACAGAGACTCTTACACAAGTTCCAAAAAACAGCTGAAGAATTCAATATGCAAATATCCGTCAAGAAAACCAAATCGCTAACAATATCCAAAGAACCGAGAAGATGTAAACTCGCAATCTATGAGCAGAGTGTAGAACAAGTGATGTCCTTTAAATATTTAGGAGCTAATATAACTAGCACTAGAAATATTAAGGAGGAAGTAAAAGCTCAAACAACAAAGGCATCTCTAATCTTAGGATTCTTGAGACATAATCTGGAGAAATAAACACAAGAGTACCAGAAGTAAGGTCAGAATATATAAGACATGTGTAAGACCGATTAGGACATACGCGATAGAGACCAGAGCGGAGAACACGACTACAAAGCGACTTCTTAGATCAACGGAAATGCGAATTCTTAGATCGATAACTGGCTATACCTTACTTGACCCTGAAAGAAGCGAAGAGATAAGGGAAATATGTGAAGTCCAAGACATAGTAAGATGGGAAAAAAACCGAAGAAGAGAATGGAGAGACCATGTTAGCAGAATGCCAAACGACCGGCTGGCAAAAATTGTGAGAGAGAAGCGGCCCAACATACCACGCCCAACTGGACGCCCACCAAAAAGATGGTATGATAGCTGGTCTTCATCGTCCCAATTGTTTTTGGGCAACCTTTGAGGCAAACACAGGACGTAGTCCTAACGTAAGAAGAAGAAGAAGAAGAACATTAAAAAATTTATGTTCAATACTACTTGGTACGAACCATGTTGACCATGACCATGACCATGTTGCCAACATCGCAAAGTCAGCAAGCCAGAGGCTAGGTTTTCTGTGGAAAGCTAAAATGTTTTTTACTCCTGATCAACTGTTGACGAAGTACAAGGCTCAAATCCAACCTCTACTGGAGTATTGCTCGCACATTTGGGGTTCAGCACCAAGGCATTCTCTTCGTCTTCTAGATTCCATTCAGAAAAGGGCCATTCGGTTGATAAACAGCTCAACTCTTACAGATACCCTTCACCCTCTAGAACATAGAAGAGTTGTAGACCAGTCATTACTTTACAGATATTTTTATGGCAGATGCTCCAAAAAAATAAAAACTCTTGTACCACCACTGGCCATATTCGGCCGAAGAACTCGGCACGCTGATCAGTCTCACCCATTTACTCTCAAGATTGACAATATAAGGACCAATCTCCATTAAGAATCCTTCTTTTACAGGGCTGCTACAGAATGGAACAAGCTTCCAAAATCAGTTTTTCCAGAGAACTATGACCTGCAACTTTTCAAAAATCGGGTCCACAATCAGTTCCTTTCTATAATCCCTCCCCTTTCTAATAGTCGCAGTGCGGACCATCCACACGATAGGTCTACCCTTTTTGCGACTATTTTCAGTAAAAAAAAATGTAACTAGCGCCCTCTATGAGAGTCAGATATAAAAACAAATGCAAAATCGTAATAAATGTGTATACATTTTTTTTCTTCAAAGCCCTTTATCTTGAATACGGATGGCGTTACGAACATTTTTTACCAAGCAAACCCCAATTATTTTTAAGTTTTCTACCTATCCTAGAGACGGGGTCACCTTTTTTTTGAAACACCCTGTATATTTATTTATAACAAAATCTTATTTTTAATATTTTTTTCTTAATACGACTTTGCTGATGTTATTTTTTTAATAAATATTTGTAGCATCGACTTTGTTATTAACTGTTTGGATATTTATATTAAAAGTATTTTAAAAAATATAGATTTATTAGTTTTTTAATTATTAGTCTTTTATGACTGCCTTACTGCTTGGCATTTTCTATTTTTGTGTTGCGAAAAAAGAGTAAATTAAGGCATACTAAAAATCTAGCGGTCAATATCAAGATAATTATGAAAATATAATAACTACTTCGGGAGCTGAACCTCACGAAAGAAAATTTCAATGTTGCTGTCCAACGAGAAGAGGTAGTAGCAAATTCAAATTCACACGGTGTAGAAAAAGTTCCTAGAAACGATACGAATCTCGAAAAAAAGTTCCAAATTCGTAAAGTCGGATTGAAAAGAGAAATACACAATGATGTATTAATGTTGTCGGTGTGTGCCCGCGCTTCTTCGGCTCGCAGTCTATACTTAAGAGTCTCCAGAGGCGTTCCTCAGAGGGTCGCACTGACTTCGGGCAGGTCCCGAGGCGCCCTCGAACTCTTCTAACCGATAATTTCATTGTTTATGTGGGTGGGGTGACTCGCAACCGATTATAAAATGATTCGAGAAATTTTCCCAAGACTCTAAATGTATAATTGCATGTTTTGTTTCTGCCTGACTTTGCCTTTGCCTTCATAATGATGACGAAGATCGTACAGTAAATAATCGCTCATACTATCACGTAGATTGTGCTTCGGAATATTATACACTGTTCCAAATTCTCAGGACCACTACTTGTTATTGGAATTAAGCAGATTATTATTATTATTATTAGTTATGAGTTTCTTTTGTTTAAATGCAAAAAAATTATGTTTTTATCTTACAGTAAAAACTGGGATTATTCATAAAAGAGGTTGTGGAAAAAAAGAAGGAGAGTAATAAAGATAAATTTGATAGAAGGTTATCTGACGATTTCCAAAACAATGTTAAACTCTTCTGGAAGTCCATAAGAACAGCCAGAGGTAAAAATACTACCTCGCAACTGGAAAAAATCAGAAACCAAGATGATAGTATGGTAAAAGAAGAGGAATGCGTATTAAAGAGATGGAAGGAATACTTCGAAAGTTTATTTGAGAAAGAGGATACAAAAGTACAGGCCCCATTCAAAGACATGACTGAAAGTTGCAATGAAAGTGAAATTACTACGACAGAAATTGTGGAAGCTTTGAACAGTATGAAACTGGGTGAAGCTGCTGGGTACGACAAGATAACAGTTAAAATGTAGCAGGCTGGACAAAATGTGGTAGCTAGTCTGCTGTACCGCCTTTTTAACCTTGGTTGGAGAAGTGGTAGCGTACCAGATGACTGGTTCAAGGCCGTTATATTGCCGCTTTACTAGGAAAAAGGTTTGCTGCAGGACTGTAAGACTTACCGAGGTATTAGTTTACTCAGCATCGTCGGAAAACTGTATGCAAAGATATTGATTAAAAGAGTAACGAATTAAACTGAGACGATGGGATGTGCAAGCTGGATTTAGAAAAGTATCAGGTCTTTTCATTACGAGGTACAGTTAAAAAATTCTTGGCTAGAAGTCAGAAGGTCTATTGCGCTTTTATAGACTTGGAAAAGGCATATGACAGAGTGGTGAGGAGTCAATTGTGGTCGACATTGTCTATGTATGGGGTGAGCGGTAGTTTAATACGAGCACTGAAGTCACTTTATGAGGATTCCACTGCTTGTGTCAGCATAAACGGAGCTTGCACGAACTGGTTTAACATCGAAAAAGGTGTGAGACTGGGATGTGTGGCTTCGCCATGGTTGTTTAACTTATACATAGACGATTGTTTAAAAGATTTGAAAAAGAGTGCGTATGGATTGAAAATGAATGATTTGATCGTCAAATGCCTTCTTTACGCCGATGATCAAGTCATATTAGCGTCATCTGAAGAGGAGTTGCAGGCGATGGTTAATGTTATGCATGATGCCCTAAAAATCAAGGAATGAAAATAAATGTAAACAAAACGAAAGTTTGGTTTTTGAAAGAGAAGAAAGCATGACAAACTGTAAAGTTTCGATTGAGGGAGAAAGAGTGAAACAAGTAAATGAATTTGTGTACTTGGGTTTAAAGTTTACGAAAGATAGAAAGTATGACAATGATATTGAGCGAAGGGTGTTGGCAGGAAAACAGATGAATAGGACACTGCATAGCTTTATGAGCAGCCAGAAAGTGTCAAAAAAGGTTCGTCTGGCTGTGCATATATGTTAGTGAATGTTGGGTTTGGCAGAAGAAGCATAAAAATATAATTAATGCTGCAGAGATGAGTAGTTTGAGAAGTATAGCTGGAATGACTCGATTGGATCAAGTAAAAAATAGTGAGATAAGAGAACGCTGTGATGTATAAGAAAATGTGGTTACAAAGATAGATAAAGGAATTCTTAGATGGTTTGGACACGTACAAAGAATGGATGAAGGAAGATTGATGAAACAATTTATAAGGCAAGTGTAAATGGACAAGTCGGTAGAGGTCGACCTCGGCGAACATCGATCTCGATCAGATCAACATTGTTTTGAAGAAAGGCCAGGTCAAGAGTACCAACAACCGACGAGCATGTATGAGATCACTGATGAAAGTAGAGGAAACAAAAGATGTGTGTAAGAACCGTAGCAAGTGGAAGGAAGTGGTCTCTGTCTACCCTTAGACGTGACTATATGTATGTATGTATGTTCTTTTATTTTTGTTATTAATTTTTAAAAAATTCATGTGGGCGAAATTTGGCACCGAAATAACCAAAACCCATGAAATTTGCGCATACAAACGGATCGAGATGTGGTTTTTTGTATTCAAATCGTTAGCTCATTTAGAAACTTTGCTTGTATTTCGTTTTTCAGATTTCATAAAAAATGCATTTGTGCATCGGAAAGTACATTCTTTCAACTGCATAATTTCAAGTGATGGGAAAAAATTCATATCTGCCACAAAAAGCACCCGAACTGAAGGAAGGCGTCAACTCGAAAAATGTTGAAAATTGCCCAGTAAAAGTTCGAAGTAATAAAGTATCTTCTGACGGAAGACTTAGCTTTTTTAATACATTGAATATTAAGTTTGACTCAGATATGAAGTAACATTCTTTGAAGGAATATTTAAAATTTTGACGGAAGAATAAAAAAAAACAAGGGATTACGTTACAAGTCAAGTCGTCCGGTGCACCAGGTCCTTCGGTCCAGGTCAACGATGTCAAATTCGTGACGAGCGACCCGAAAAACCCCTGGACGACGGGTTTCCAACGATGCGGTGAGTTGTTTCATCAAAACTCCAGGGGATGACGTTACTAGTTAGGTCGTCCGGTGCACCAGGTCCTCCGGGGCGAGTCACCGTTGTTAAATTCGTGACGGGCTGCCTTAAAAAACCCCGGGGCACGAGTTTATCTTAATTTATCACAAGTTAAGCAGCATCTCCAGCGGATGACGTTCCTAATGCCGTCCTGACCTCCAGATGTACAGGGTGCTTATTTGAACATGCTATTTAGATTCCGCGACCTGAGAAACCCCCGTACAAAATTTCGTACAGTTCGGGTGTTTTTTGTGGCAAATATGAATTTTTTTCCCATCACTTGAAAGTATGCAGTTAAAAGAATGCTCTTTTTGATGCACAAGTGCATTTTTCATGAAATCTGGTAAAAAAAATACAAACAAAGTTTCTAAACGAGCTAACGATTCAAATTCAAAAAACCGCATCTCAATACGTTTGTCCGCGCAAATTTCCCGGGTTTTGGTGATTTCAGTACCAAATTTCCTCGACTAATTAAATTTTTTTGCTTTTTGCTTTTTCGGTGCGGCCATGATGAGGTGCGTTTGACTCGTGTTTGGGATTCTTTTTCGGTATTGAACCGAAATTAACCCTTAGGGGGGAATTTACGAAGTGCCGTTTGGGCCGAGATCAAGTCGCACCCATCGTTAGTGGTTTTTTTTGGAGCCTTATATGGGGATTTGTGCCAAACACCGGTAAGCTGCCATGCGGTGGGAACACCGCCATTTTGTCCTGATGTCCTGTTAGTCCGTTTTAGTCCTGTTTGCTGTTATGGATATCTTCTAGTTTTACCTCCCTTCTCAGAAGGGTGTTAGGATACAGCTTAGCCCTCACCATCAGACTCCTGGTAATCGTACGACGACTTCCGTGGCAACTCTTGACTTTGGTCAAGATTCCCACGAGGACCAACACCGAGTCACTTTTAAATCCTGGCCAGAGTCGACAGACATCCACCGGATGAGATCTAGTAGTAGCCGATAGAGGCTAGAGACCTGCTGAGTTGCATCATCGACCCCTGGCTGACCTGGAAGGTTAAGCCTTTCTTCATACCTGCTCTTCGTTCTCCTGTCTTCTTCCTGTCTTCGTTTTTGTGTCAACTACATCAAGTGGACCTTGGATAGAGGCTACATATGTGGACCATTGGACTTTAATACCAGGTTTTTTTACACCTTCAGTGTTCTCTTACCTTTTTGAGATTTATTTATAACTATTTTATCATGTTAGTACTTATCATACCATCATTTTATATAATAACTAATTATTGATATCGTATATTATACCACCGTGATAATTTTATAAACTATAATCTAAAGAACTTTTGTGAAGTTCTCACATAGTACTATGTGACAGCAGATTCAGTCACAGGTTTATTTCTTACCATATACCCCATTCTGGTAACTTTGAGCGGTATAACACCAGGTATAAAAGTGTATGTATTTCGCTATAATACATTAGTTAATATTGTTATATATGTTATTTAATTTATGTAATTATTATTTTATGATACCCTGGTCTACAACGTATTTTGCCTTGTCCACTTTGGTGTTCTAATTGTATTCTTATATGTGATATGTTTTTTTATTCTCCTATTTGCCCAACCCGAATATCTAAGAAAATTTAATACTATGTCATTTTAGGTATTTTGTTAAAGATAGATATTTGGTTTTCTCAATTATCCAAATATAGTATAGATATATCTAAATTGGGTGGCGCCCTTAATGAATTTGAATTTTCAATCTTAGAGCCGTAAATAATTCGAACTCACTTCTAGTGAGTACCTCGCTCTCCGGCGAACAGCTGCCGTCAGCACATTGTGTTCTATTTTTTTATGTAATGAACATAATAAAGTAGGTCACATAAATGTGTTGATTTATACAATTATTTTTTAAACTTTAAAGAATTTATTAAACTTGAACAGTAACAGAATGGTCATAAAAAATAAGAGGGGGCGCCACTGCAACTTTTAAAATGTCAATGTCAAAGAGTACTTACTTGGAAAATTAAGCAACCAAATAATGACTATTTAGATGTTATACCCAAAACTATAAGAGACTTTACCATGCGATGTTTTTAAGTTGATGAGTGTTAATCAATAAATAAATAACACACAAACATTTAATAGGACATAACCTTCAATAGTTCAGAGTAACAGTTCCCAAAAATAATACTAATATTCTAAAAATATTCAATAATAAATAACTCCTGCATACAAGGTTGGTTAATTTAGGAAATCAAATTCTCCAGCACATAGTACTATGTGATGTTTTACATAAAGTAGTTAAAAGATATATATATATATATATATATATATATATATATATATATATATATATATATATATATATATATAATTTTACCTGAGAGTATTATTATTAAAATTAGTATTTAAAAAAATAAATAAATGTTATGGTGGGATCTTGTCCAATATAAAATTGTGAAACCTGTTCTAGTTACACCACCGTGAAGATTCGGTACTCAATCTTAGGCCAACCAGGAGTGAAGTGATGAGTAAAGGGGAGTCTGCGAAGTCAGCAGTTTATCAGGCTGAACCAGAAAGTGTACACTTTGGAAAATGAACCAAACTGGAGTCATATACCAGGAATATCCATAAACTTGGAGCTTAACCAAAGCTTGGAAGATAACCAACCAGAAAAGGAACGTGATAGTCTCTGGGGTAATTCCTCCGGGTACAACAACAACCCTATAAATATTTATTAGTAAATAGCTGTTTTACACAGTCGCTAACAAGAAAGCGATAAAAATAAAAGATGGAAAACTCACCCTCTGTAAAGGGTTTTATCTTGTAAAGAAAAGGTGTTGGCGTGGTACAAAGTTTCGAATGCCAATATGTCCAATATAGGCCTTTATTAAAATTCAGGACGTTGGAGTTGCTGGTGAGATAAGTAAAACGGAATTTCCATCAAGGATCGCTTAAGAAATATAGGATTCGTCAGCCGAACAAAACCAGGAACACCTGTATGGCTAGACACCCGTGGCTTCCCGAATTCTACTACTCAACCAACCATTCGGAAACGATAAACCTCTTGCCTCTTTCTTTCCGCTAGATAGGTTCCCAACATTTCGGTACTACAGGACCATGCATAACGGACCAATCAGAACAGCTTAAATTAGTGGTATGTTTATTCGTCGCTGGTTAGGTACTCCAAAAGCTAATTTGGCTACACTGATAAATCAGCAAATTAAATATTTGACAGCTGGCAGTTGAAATATCATCGAACAGCTGACAATGAGTTTGAACGAAAATGTATGAACAACAAAACATTTGGTTTATAATAACCACAGTAAACCCAACAATCAAAATAACGACAATAATTGAAGACACTCTTTATAAACCTACTTAATAATCAGAAAAGAGACGTACTTATGAAGTACCCACAAAAAGTCAGATAAAAACAACATCGGATACCAAAGTGAGTTGAATATTATTTTATTGAAATAATTAATATTTACCTTCAGTTTTTTCAGATCGAAACTCGTGAAAGGTGAAACAATTTACACTTTTCACAGTGAACAGAAATACCATCTTTAACACATAGAACTATTCTGCAGTTTCAGTAAGATCAAGTCGAAAATGGAAAATTTATGAAATATTCTGAAAGTGCATCACAAAACTCATTCCCTAAAATCTTTTTAGTGAACTTGTAAAATGTGAATTAATAAAATAAAAGTGTTTATGAATTTATATTATTTATATTAGTATATTAGTATGCAATGTTGATAAGTTTCTAATTGAACCTAGACAACCAACTATACACCTTCATGGATCATTGATAGTGGTTATCACAGGGTGGAGTCTATATTGCTTTACTAAAAATAAACATGATAAAGTAACGAAAATTTACATGCTACAATATTAAAATAAACAAAAACATTTTAAAAAATGCAAAATTCGATGTCCCAAACAATACAAAAACACGCAAATTTGGTTAAAAATATTTGTTTTAGTGATGAATAAACGTTTTACATAAATGGCTTTATTAACAAACATAATTGTAGGTACAGGGATGACGAAAATCCTCACTTGTTTCGACAGGATAACACTCAGTTTCCAGCGAAGATCAATGTATGTGCTGGTATTCTAGGAAATGAGATAATTGGACCATTTATTATTGACCAAAAACCTAACGGAAGAATTGTACCTACAATTTTTAGGAAATGAAATTCATCCACTTATTAGTTAGTCACTAGAAAGACAAAATGATAAACAGGGAAACATAGTGCTAGATGAACAGAATATACAACAGGATGGAGCTACATCACATTACGCACTAGCTGTAAGACAAAGGCTAGACGAACGATTTCCAAGACATTGGATTGGCAAAATAGGTTCTATAGAATGGCCGCAAAATCTCCAGATCTAAGACCACTTGACTTTTTTCTGTGGGGATATTTAAAAACATTAGTTCAAAAAATTCGTTCCGAAGGCATTGAAAAGCTAAAGATTAGTATATCTGAAGAATGTAGACGAATTAGTAGCGAAACTTTGCAAAGAGTTCGAGAAGAATTTGAAAATTATTATATTATTATTATTATTATTATTATTATTATTATTATATATATATATATATATATATATATATATATATATATATATATATATATATATATATATATATATATATTATTGCCTACAAAATAACGAAGCACATTTTGAGCAGTTATTGTAAATACATTTAAGAAGCTGTTCGTAATTAACTTTTTAACTTCCCAGTGGAAGTTATAGTAATGGGTCTGATTTTGCGAATCCCTAATTTTGGCATATCTCCACATTTCAAGGTCCCCAGAGTCAAATACAATAGTTTTTAAGTGGACGTCTGTGTGTGTGTATGTTCGTATGTGCAATCGGAATTATTTTTCGTCTCTATTATCTCGAGAACAAAAATGATATCGACGTGTGACCAATTGCATTTGGCGTATAATTACGCAACTTAGAACTGATTAAATTTTTAGCAAAATTGGTCAAACTGTTTTTATGGAGAATCAAAAAAATGAAAAAAAATGGTAAACTTTCGGAATTATTTTTCGTCTCGATTATCTTGAGAACAAAAAATGATATCGACGTGGGACCAATTGCATTCGACGCATAATTACGCAACTTAGAACTGAATAGATTTTTAGCAAAATCAGTTAAGCTGTTTTTTAGGGAGAATAAAAAAACTGAGAAAAATGGTAAACTAGCTGAATTTTGCAATTTATAAATTATACAATTTTTAATACAGAATTTTAAGATCTTTTAAATAATTGATATTTTTTTTTTAACTGCGGGAAATGCTAATCTGATTATTCCATGTTAGGAATATTTGTATGAAAACTATTATGACAATATTTTTACTAATAATAATTACAACAACAAAACATATGGTATTTTTTCATTCTTTCCACTGGGAAGTTAGTCGTGTGGACTATTCGGGTCGCACCCAGACCACTGATATTCTGTCGTAATTTTGATTTTTTTATATTGTTAAAATAAATTGATGCAGTAAATTGTTGTTTATATGGCTGATTTGCATTTTTCTTAAGCCTTTATTTGATGTATCACGAGGTAGGGGTTGCTATTTGATATTTTAAAGAACGGGTGAGGGATGTCAAAGGGGTGCCACTTGGAAACAGAGGTATAACATTTTTAAACCTCCCCCATGATTTAAAATTCGACGTGTTTTTTGTTTATCTTACATGTACGCAAAATCAAAAGTTATTTGGACTGGCTGGTTTTGAAATAAAAGCACCGAATATAACATAAAACAATTTAAGGCTTCCAGAAAAGGCTTGGACGAGCTTTCAATATTATCCAATATTATGTTCGTGCGATGTCTGCATATATGTAAGAAGCCTAACAAAAAGATATCGAATGTTGCTTATCACCTGTTGTTAGTTGTGTATTACTCCGGTCTGAGAACCGCTTAATAAAGCGCAAAATGTATTTAATGAAACGAAGAAATTTTTTTATCTAAAAATATTCAAGCCATCCAACTAACTTAATCACATTATAATAGCACGTTTCCAACGCAAAACAACAACTAAACACCATTTCAACGGTAGTCATTTGTACGGTTTTAAATTTCATCAAAACTAAATGCCAAGCTAAAGACATTTTAATTTGCCTTAAATCCGTAAAATGGAACTATTTTCCCAGGCACTGTTAAGCCTTAACTATATCATTCTGCTCAGTGACATGACTCGGTAATTTTTAAAGGAAGGAGCCGAATATAATTTTTATCGTATTCATTATAACACAATTGTGTGCTAACACATAATTATTCTTTTATTAATTAACAATTATTCTCTCTCTCTCCATGGCGCTACAGTCCTACTGGACCCAGCCCTTTCCTATCTTCCTCCTCCAATCGTCTCTCCTCATGGCTACTCTTACCAGTTTCCCACTCGTATGAGTTCGGCTGCATCTTTCGCGATGTTCTCTGCCCATCGACGTCGAGGTCTTCCCCCGGCCCTTTTTGGCGTCCTTTCATTTGGCATTCTAATCATATGTCCAGCCCACTTCAGTCTTATTTTGATGAATGTTACCACGTCTGGGGATCTATAAAGTTCTCTTAGTCCGTGGTTGTATCTAGTCAGTGTCGTCTAGTCAGTGTCCAGGCTTGGCTTCCATATATCACCACTGGTCTAAGCATAGTTTGGTAGATCGTTATATTTGTGTTTCGATAAATTATAGACGACTTAAACGTATTTTGGAGTGAATAGTATGCTCTGTTGCCGGCCATTATACATAGAGATATGTGCCCAAGAGTGCATCGAACGAAACACCCGAAGGGCAGAAATCTATATTTTATCAGATAGCCAAGCAGCACTAAAAGCTCTGAAGTCATACACTTGTAAGTCTAAGCAGACTTGGAACTGTAAACAGTCCCTGAGACAACTGGCAGCGAACTATCAGGTTACTCTGATGTGGGTTCCAGGTCACAAGGGAGTTAAAGGCAACGAAGAAGCAGATTGCTTTGCCAGAGAAGGGGCAAATACACAATTTTCCGGCCCAGAACCCTTCTGTGGGCTTTCCAAATCCCACTTGGAAGAAGAGGTTCGACGCTGGGAAACAAATAAAATGAAATCTCACTGGCATAAAGTGCCAGGACAAAGACAAGCGAAAAGGCTAGTAAGTCTTTTAGCAAGAAAAGCTAAATGGCTTCTCGAGTTGGAAAAGAAAGACTTGAAACTGGTGACGGGGCTCCTCACTGGATACTGCCCTCTGAGGTATCACCTTAAAAAGATGGGCAAAACAGAGAGTGATAGTTGCCGCTACTGCGAGAACTTCGCTGAAACTACAGAACATTTGCTTTGCGAATGCCCAGCGTTTTTCTGCAAGAGGCCATCCTAAAGCCTTCGATGTCAGAAACTTAGCCACCAGGAAACTGATAAACTTTGCTCGAAGTCTCGGAATCCCGGGCCTCGAATAGATTAAGGGTTATGCACAAAAGATCTGATAGGTCAAGGTGCTTGAGAGGTTGCATAGTCTTCACGACCCCCCCTACAATCTACAATCTGCCGGCCATTATTCGTCGCTGTACTTCTTGTGTTACATCGTTGTTCTCGTTTATTTGGAATCGCAGGTATCTGAAATGCTGGACTACTTCAAAGTGTTTTAACAATTATAGTATTTTTAAATACCACACAATAAAATTTTATATCTAAAATTGACAATTCTGTTTAAGCCAAAAACTACTTCCCATTTGACAATCTACTGATACTGTACAAACCTTAATGATGATGAATTTTGAAGCTTTATTACCACATTTGGGAAGCTGTGTCTTCATTATCTCTGGCTACTAGATTTAATCCAAAAAGTGAAGGATTCATTTCTTACAAAAAATCTTTCAAATTGGCTTATCTAATAGGAAAAAATCATGTAGCGCGAGATGGCGCTGTCAATGACAAAATGTCGGATCGAAGTGTGAACAATAAATATTCTGTCATTTGATCACTTATAAACCAAAGTTTTTATTGAAGGGAATTTTAGTTATCTCAGAAATTTGAGTT
The DNA here is from genome assembly GCA_950111635.1 of Agelastica alni. Lineage (NCBI taxonomy): Eukaryota > Metazoa > Arthropoda > Insecta > Coleoptera > Chrysomelidae > Agelastica > Agelastica alni. The sequence continues at coordinate 70,237,365 of OX467710.1, forward strand.
GATTTTTTGTGTTAAACTATTGGATTGAAGCTGGATTAAGGTTTGTTTTTGACGTTTCAGTTTTATTGTCGCAGGATTCTTGTTAAATTTCTGTAAAGACCAGGTGTGGCCAGGTATCAATTTTGGTATGTTTTCGAAGTTTTTAGTTTTTCAGTTCTGTTGTCTCTTGAATTCTTGTTGCAATGCCTATAAAAGTCGAAATATTGTTGAAGTCGCTATAAATAATCACAAATAAAATGATAGATCATTAGACAACAATATATATAATATAATATATATAATCGAATTGCAATATGTAGAGCATTGTGGTTTATTAATAGCAATTCTTCACAAAATATCGTTTAAATATAACACTTTTAATGCTTACATTGCTCAAAATAATATATAAAGTTTACTTTTCACCCATTCACACCTCGAGAAGTTCAAACGATCAAAAATAGATGTCGCCCACTCCGTGATTTTTTCCTATAGTGGCGGCGGGACTTTTACAAATACTTCCATTGACTATTCCATGAGAAACTACTTTCTCTGGCTATGCTGATAAAAACAGCAATGGACTTCTCAATTGTAATGGTCATTTGTAATCAAAACCTTTATGTCAGTGAAATCGTTTTTGTGTGTGTGTTTTTTTTATTTAACCTTTAACTTGTTTAGACCCGTATTAACAAACTTATACTCGGCAACATTGTGATTTGAATTTAAAATTTAAAAAAATTATAATAAAAAATGCACAAACAAATGGGAATTTTAAGCTGTTTACTAAGCCGCAATATTTTTGTAAAGTGAATATTTTAAGCTGATTACAGCATCACCTGTCTGATATTTTTAACAATTAGCCTTTCCAAATTATTTTCGCTTTTATGGTATCACCGTAAGTAGTAGTTACGGACCAATGTTTTTGGATTTTAAGGTTAAATTTTGACTCCATGAGTCTTCTTCTTTCTTTTGAGGACAATGTCCTCTTTTTTCTAACTTCTTATTCGATGTCCTGTAACGATGAAGTCCAGGAGTCTTTTGGTGGTCTTCCTAAGGGTCTGGTAGTATTCGGTTTTTTCTTGTATGCGGCCTTGGAGAGTCTATCGTTTCCCATCCTGTCGACATGCTCTCTCCAATCTCTTCTTCTTCCTCGTGACCATCTAACAACATCTGGCATCTCATCACATCACTCCCGGATCTCATTGCTTCGCTGCCTGTCCCTCAGTGTGACGCTTGCGATCGCTCGCAGGGCCCGCATTTCGGTCGTTCTTAGTGCTCTTTTCGTTCGGTTGGTGTCTGCTCTCGTTTCCGCTGCGTAGGTGAGGATGGGCCTCACTGCTGTTTTGTAGATCCTAGCCTTGCTGGCTATCGACATGTGTTTGTTTTTCCTAATAGTATTATGTAGACACCCAGACACTCTTGCTGCTTTATTTACTTGTGTTTTCACCCCTTCATATGTATTTCGTCTGCTTGAAGCTATTATCCAAAGGTATTCAAAGCTCATCCCTTGTTCGATTGGTTGGTCGTTTAGTGCCAGCTTGCATCGAATCGGTTTCTTGCGTATGGTCATAGATTTGGTTTTTGGCATCGAGATGCTCATGTTATATTTCTTTGGGGCCTGGTTTAGCTCGAATAGCATTCGTTGCAGGTTGTCCTCATTGTCCTCTATAAGAATCGCATCATAGCACAATATATTGAATTCGGTTTTTCCCATTCTGTAACCTCGTCCCACATCTTTCACCCGGTTTATGATGCGGTCCATTACCAGGTTAAATAGTATTGGACTCAGGCTATCTCCTTGCCTGATACCTATCGATATTTGCACTTCTTTTGTGGTTGAGGTGCCTGACTGTATTCTTGTACTATTATTGGTATTGAGTTGTTTTATTACCTGGATTATATTGTTGTTAACTCCTCGTTCTTGCAGGATTTTTAGCACATTCTTTAGTCAAATGCTTAAGTTAGGTCAACAAAGCAGAGAAACGCAGGTTTGTCAAATTCTATCGACTTCTCGATGATTTGTCGCAGTAGACTCCATGGGTAAAAATCTAAAACACGATAATTTTATTGCATTTTGGTGGTTTTTATGGTTCTTGGATTTTACAATAATTTCTTTAGGTCATCTCATGGAATCCTTTACCATTTCTATGCGATCCAACAATCTCCAGAACGTAGTTGCATCTTTGCATATTCTAGATAATAACTTATTTTAAAATGGTATTAAAAAATACCAATCGAAGTAAGAATAAAAAGTTTATTTAGAAATCCGTCGCTGAATGGCGTAAGATTCATCAGATTCTTATGTTTAATTTGATAAGCACCCAATTTGTTAATGACTTAATTTTATAATAATAAAATTAGGCGATTAATAAGGCTTTCAGACAATGCCTGTATAGCCTTTTTATTTTCGGCATTTTTTTTCTTTTTAAATAAGAAATTTACCCAAAAGCTTACTCAACCTCACGTCACTGTAGTAGCGTGCAGTCATCAAATAACTAGTAAGGAAAAAATTAAATGCCTACATATTTTTGGAATTTTCATTATAATTAAATTCCGGGACCACCGATTTAAAATAAATTTCATTTCCCGAAGCAATAGCGTAAGTAATTGGATGCATATTTAAATATGATACGATATGAAGAAACAGGAAATTAAAGCTAAACCTCTCTTTTTTTATTTAAAAACCCAAATAAAACAATTATCATAAAATAAATGACTAGCTAAAATGTAAATTTATCACCTTAATAAAGAAGTTACATCCAAAACAATGCAGCGAATACAGATTGAGTCCTTTCCTCCGTATAATTCATGCCCGCACGAGAAAAAAATGTAGATCACTCACAATTTGACTTCAGAAATGCTTTTGGAATACGGGAAATACTTTTCAAACTCAATGTAATGTTTAAAAAATGACGGGTTCAACGAAAAGATGTATACATCTGCTTTTTAGACTACGAAAAAGCCCTTTACCATATTCATCATGATAAACGACAGGAAATAAACAGGACACAAACACGTGCAATAGCCTTGGATATATCTAAAGCCATTGACTGCGTTTGGCACCAGGCATTGTTAAGTAAATTATCTGCTTACGGTCTCCCAACCAAACTGCGCTAATGGCTCTTGAGCTTCATGCAAGATCGCTCCTTACATGTGGCAGTTGACGGTATTTCTTCTGATGCGTTTAAAACTAATGCCGGGGTCCCCCAGGGATCCATCCTGTCCCCCACCTTATTTCTTTTACACATCAACGACCTCTTGAAAACCACCACGAACCCCATTTACAGTTTCGCAGACGATAGCACACTTGTCTCAACTTTCACATCCTATCGATCACTTTCGGTGAATGATACAAATAGACTCAGGCAGGAACAGGTTGATTCCATCAATAGAGATCTTAAAGCAATCGTCGAGTGGGGAACCAACAATCTTGTTCAGTTCAACGGCCAAAAAACACAAAGTGCCACGTTTTCCAAGAAAGTAAATTCCTCAAATCATCCCATCACAATGTCCGGAAATACCCTTGAACTAAGTCTCTCCATCTCGATTTTGGGAGTCACGGTGTCCAATAATATGTCTTGGCATGACCATGTTGCTAACATCGCAAAGTCGGCAAGCCAGAGGCTAGATTTTATGTGGAAAGCTAGAAAGTTTTTTACTCCTGATCAACTGTTGACGACGTACAAGGCTCAAATCCGACCTCTACTGGAATATTGCTCGCACATTTGGGGTTCAGCACCAAGGCATTCTCTTCGTCTTCTAGATACCATTCAGAAAAGAGCCATTCGTTTGATAAACAGCTCAACTTTCACAGATACCCTTCACCCTCTAGAACATAGAAGAAGAGTTGCAGACCAGTCATTGCTCTACAGATATTTCCATGGCAGATGCTCCAGAGAAATAAAAACTCTTGTACCACCATTGGCCACATTCGGCCGAAGAACTCGGCACGCTGATCAGTCTCACCCATTTACTCTCAAGATTGACACTACAAGGACCAATCTTTATCAAGAATTCTTCTTTTACAGGGCTGCTACGGAATGGAATAAGCTTCCAAAATCAGTTTTTCCAGAGAACTATGACCTGCAACTTTTTAAAAAGCGTGTCCACAATCATTTCCTTTCTATAATCCCTTCCCCTTCTAATAGTCGCAGTGCGGGCCGTCCGCGGCCCACACGATAGGTCTACCCTTTTTGCGACTATTTTCATAAAAAAAAAATAAAAACATTCGGGTGATAAAAAACCTATACTAAGAGCAAACGGCAAACATAAGTGCCAGAAATATAACAACAAATGATATCAGCATACAAAAAGGAGTACGTCATGGATGTATACTTTCACCATTACTTTTTAATCTCTATTCCGATCGGATATTTAAAGAAGCCTTGGAATACTTGTGTTGTTTAAATTGTATCAAAAGGTTAAATTAAGTTGAAGAGAAATTTTTTAATATTAAGTACCTATATATTAAATTTTTTACAGCAAAGTGCTTTCGACTTTCTTCATCTTCAGTGTTCCCTGCAAGTAAATATTCTGATTGAATGGAAATGAATTTAATAAATAAATCATACAATTTTTTGAAAAAAAAGTTAAGGAGTACTTACATAGTCGGGTAACAGGAAGAGTAACAATAAATAAAGACATGTTTATAAATATAAATTATGTTTAAGTTTAACAAATAAAGTATGTTGAAGATATCAAAGACCATGTGAAAATGTAATTGTTGGATGACAACTTCGAGTGTCAATTGTCAAAAATCAAATTGAGAGGTAATGGTAACAACACGGGTGCCAAGTTCAATGGTCAGTCCTGAAATTTATTTATAATAACATAAAATATTTTATAACAACTTAAAGTATTATTTCTTCTGATAACTTCTGATAATATATTGAAGCCTAAGGTTTGACTTGGCTAGTTTTATAGCCTTCTTCTTCTTTTTATATCGGAGGTTTGCAATCATCACAGCTATCCGGACCTCATTGACTGCAGCTCGGAAGAGTTTAACATTGCTACAATTAAACCGGTCCCTTAGGTATTAAGCCAAGACACACGGCTATTTCCAATATTTCTCCTTTCACCAATCTTTCTCTGTACTATCAGCTGGAGAAGTGCGTATTTGGGTCCTCTCAGTATATGACCTAGATATTGAAGCTGTCTATTTTTATGGTGTTAATAACTTCACATTCCCTATTCATCCGATTTAGGACTTCCACATTACAGATCTTTTCTGTCCAGGGGATACGCCACATTCTACGGTAGGACCACATCTCGAAGGCTTGTAGTTTGTCCGTGTGATTTTTCTTGAGAGTCCATGCCTCCACTCCATACAAAAACACGTAACAACGCAGCATCCTTATCCTAAGTCCAATCTGAATATCTCGACTGGTGAACAACTTTTTCATTTTCGTAAATGTTGACCTGGCTATCTCTAATCTCGTTCTTATTTCTCTTGTTTGGTCACCCAATTGTCCTATCCAGGCTTCCAGGTATTTGTATGACTGCACATTCTCTATTAAGATCTGCTACTGACACGTTTATATGGTATTTTATTTATAGCCTTCGCAAGTTCTAAAGCTGTAAGTTCTTATTTTATTCTTCTGAAAATTTGGATTGCTGATACAAACTAGCCATCGCACATAGGGCTCTTCCATGACTGTTTTGGTAGGTACTTAATAATAAATCGTATATTAGAACTAGCCAAGTCTAGCTTCAATATATTATTCTAAATTATCCTAAAAAGAAAAAATGATATTTTAAGTTGTTATAACTAAATTTCAGGACTGACCATTGAACTTGCCACCCATATAGATCTTACTTCTTTAGTCGTTGAAGTCAACAACCAAGGCATATATCATAATATTAAACGCGGCTCTCATTTTACATTTATGTTTTTGATGGGATATCATTACTTTTTGTACAGAAATTATTAGAAGTTACTTATTCACAATAAAATGAATACCAAATAGTTTTTGTTATCCTATTGTATTTTCCTACGTTTACGGTGTATAATTGTCGTTTTTGTGTTATTTTTTATATTTTCTTGTACCCTTAAAATGTTCGAGTAAATTCAGTATCCGGAATTTTTTTTACGAGTTTTCTGTTTATACTTAATTTGGCCAAGCGAAGAGGTATAACGTGCGCAGGTGGTTGTACTTTACAATAGAGATTTCCTGTTCCTTGATTTAACTTGGATCTAAATTTATAAGATGTACTCCATCCTAGGGTTTAACTTTGGAGGGCCCAACGTAAGCCTAGTAAATATAGAAGAGCTTATTTCAAGAAGAGCGCTGTCAAGGCTAAGGCATTGTGATTTGTGGATAGTAGTAGCAAATGCTAGGCATATAAGGAATAGTTATTTAAGACCTGTTTTCTATTAAATTCCCAAAAAAAATATATTTTTATTTAATTATTTATAAGTAACACTATTGATGTGCGGGAATAGAGACTTAAAACATGTTGTTTTGTTTGTTTCCAAAATATTGTAATATATTATAATTATTATGATTTTTTTTAATGATAATTTAATTTTGTATATAACAGAAAAAAAATTAGAACGTTCAGCAAACCCTAAAATTAGCCGAAAACCGATTCATGCATTGAACGAAGCTTTATTTTATTTATGTGTATCCTTTTGATAGCCAACAAAGACTTTGATGAATGTTCCTATATTACACAGGTAGATCTAAACCTACAGTTGTTTTACTAAGAAAATATAATTGTCCATCAAATAGGATCAACATTTTTCAAAAGCTATTCCCATAGCCTCGAAAATAAAAAAAGATCCGTGCATTTTCTATCTATCATCGAATTGACAGGGCGCAAATCAAGAACATTTAAAAAAATAATTGTCCTGAATTAAAGAGCTCAAATAATTATCCTCGACAATTACAAGCCAATAACAAAATAACAATGGGACTATTAAACAATTAAATGCAATCTGTTCGGTTGAAACTCACGCGATTTTTGTGTCAGTCCAAAGATTGATGGATCAAGTGATCTCTTACAGGCATTCGGCAGTTGTTTTGGATTTTAGATCTTTCGTTAGGAAGTAAATCACGGGCTGATCGTTTAGGCAGTGACGTCGGGCTTAAGCTATGCTCCCAGGAATTTATTTTTGGTATTAAAAAGTCTTAGTTAATTGAATAATTTTGTTTGCTTTTCAATCAATGTATCAATGTATACTATACTTTGATGATAGACAATCTAAAAAATATTGATACTGCAATATTTAGTAAATTTGGATTGAACGTGTGACTGTGGGTAAATAAGAATTTTATATTTATTCTTCTTGTTACGTGTATAAGTTTAGGGAAGAGAAAATATACCAAAAAAATATAAAAATACACTTCATCAATGATTTAGTAAGTTGGCTAGTTTCAATCTTATATCATCTTTAGCCTAATACGATTAACTAAGTAGAAATTAATAAATATAGATAAAGAGTGTTTTTAAATGCATAAAAAAAATTCAGGAATTGATTGCCCTTATGAAATTGTGATGGATCTTTTCTATGAGAAAATTGCCTCAGGCCACTCCTTCCTAGACATCCCTCCTAAAAGGTGGTAAGTAAAGTTGTTTTAATTTTTTTCCTCAAATTTAAGTAAGATAGAAACTTTAATTTTTATAACTTTATAACTCGCAAAGGACTAACCACCGGTATATTTTCAACATTCCTGTTACATTATAAGGAGGTGAAATTAGCATCCCATACCTTATTAAATATCTTCTTCTTCTACTACTTCTTGGAGATCTGTCGATCTGTTAATTCTGAAGCTGCTTTTGCATCTTTTCCTGAGAGGTAGATTTCCAACTATCTTTTCATCCTTTAGGTGGCCTCCTGGGGGATCTTGAGCCGGGGGGGGGGTGTTTTTCTAGGACTATTTTCGGAAGTCTGTTCTCGTCCATCCATCTTACATGGTTGTACCAGTGCCTCTGACGTTATCATCCCCATCTCACAATATCTTGTATTTCGCTTTGTTCTCTGATATCTGTGTTTCTTACTCTGTCTCTTCTTGTTTTCCCCACTATTGTTCTCAGTGTTTTCATTTCGGCCACCCTTAGCATGTGTTTCGTCTTGTTGGTGTCTTCGCGGACTTCTGTACCGTACGTTATGATCGGTCTGATGCAAGTGTGGTAGATTCTAATTTTGCTATCTTTGCGCATGTACGGGTTTGACCAGACTATATCTCGTAGGCATCCTGATAATGCGGATGCTGTGTTAATCTGGCTCCTCAGGTCTTTGACTGGGTCGTGGGTGCTTGATATGACTATGCCCGGATATCTGAATTGCATCACCTGTTCTATGGGATTGTCCTCCACCACTAGCTTACATCTGAGCGGATCTTTCAGGATTGTCATACATTAGGTTTTGTTGATAGATTATTGAATATCAAATATTTTTTTTGTAAAATAAAAATACTGTTTAAAATCCCTATTTATTTAAAAACATTTCTCAATATTAAATTTTTTTTCTACAACCAATAGATTCAATAAAAAAAATAAAATACAATATCATGATTTTTATTCTTTATTAAATAATAAACTACGTATTTCGAATGGAAAACAGTAAAGATGAAAGATGCAAGAATAAAATACGATTCATAATAAATGTTAGAAATGACCGCCACCAGCCAAATTAAAACTTAATTTTACTCACCACCATTTAGGGGTGATATCTTGGTAGAGGGTGAGCTGATGATATTCTGTTAGAGGAAAGATCCATCACAATTTCATCCAGGTAATCACTTTTTTTCTTGTGAATTTAGAAACACTCTGGTTCCCCTTTAAAGAAATAGTAAATTTTAAACCAAAACTTGGAAAAAAAGTATAAATTAATCTTAATCTAAACCAAAGGTTAATATTGGTGTCAGTCTGTTTCTTTTTAAGGTACTGAAAATATAGTTACAGGTTACTTTTTCTAACAAACACCATACAAGGGACGAAATGGCACAAAAAATAAGGTGTCAAAAAATAGTGAAAAGAATATTTCTCGTGAAAATTTTACAGTGAACCGTTTTACAATTAATATAAAAATTATATATATTTTTGGTTTCAATTATAATAAATTCCTACTGGTTGTTTTTTTTTTATTAATTATCTTTTTGAAAAAGAATATCGACCATTATCTAAATATACTTTTGATTTGTTAATTGTTAGAACGGAGATGAGTAGTCTGAAAAGTATAGCCGGAGTGACTCGGTTGAATAAAGTAAAAAATAGTAAGATAAGAGAACGCTGTGGTGTAAAAGAAGATGTGGTTACAAAGATAGATAAAGGAATGCTTGGATGTTTGGACACGTAGAAAAGATGGATGAAGGAAGATTGACGAAACAAATTTATAAGGCGAGTGTGAATGGACGAAAGTCGGTAGAGGTCGACTTCGACGAACATATCTCGATCAGATCAACATTGTTTTGAAGAAAGGCCAGGTCAAAAGTACCAACAACCGACGAGCATGTATAAAAGCACTAATGAAATTAAAAGAAGCAAAAGATGTGTGTAAAAACCGTAGCAAGTGGAAGGAAGTGGTCCCTACCTACCTCTACGGGGAAAAAGCGTGACTATATGTTTGTATGAATATAGAACTTCATTCAGAATATCAAATGTTAAATGGTTGACGAAACTTTATTGTTTCATTTTCAGGACTCCAAAGTATATAGTCAGAATATTGAGATAACAGAAAAGGGGGGTTGTGTGTACTGTGATATACAGAAAACCAATTATCATCATCTGCCATTTCTCGTCCACTGCTGTTCATAGGCCTCCTCCAGGTGTTTCCACTGTTTTTTGTTTTGCGTGGTTCTAATCCAGTTTTCCGCCACACGTTTAACGTCGTCCGTCCATCTGGTGGGTGGTCTTCCTCTGCTTCTCTTATCTATTCTGGGTCTTTATTCTAGGACTCATTTTGTCCATCGGTTGTCTCTAGAGCGAGCCACGTGTCCAGTCCATCTCCACTTGGATTTTGTGATAAGTTCGATAATATTGGCAACTTTTGTTCTGTTTCTTATTGTTATGTTCGGCATTCTGTCTCTTTCAGTGATTCCCAGCATCAGAGTTTCCGCCCCGTGTGTCATTACTGGGAGCACACATTGGTTAAACACTTTTCGTTTCAGACATATAGGCATTTTCCCTTTAAGGGTGTTTCTTAGTTTGTCAAAAGCTGCCCATCCCAGCCCTATGCGTCGATTTCAATAGGTAAAAAAAAGGCTATAGTACCCCAAAAAAAATTTAAGTAAATTCTCGAACGTTTTCGGCGTCAAGCCATCATCAGGAAAAAAATTTGTCACAAATTTGTTTATTAAAGACGAAACATAAAGAAAACATAACTAAAAATCAACAATAAACATTACAAACGTTGTCCAAAGAAATGAACAAAACATTTAATAAAATTGTAACTAAATTACATCATTTAAAAGATTTTTTTTTATGACATGTGTGTTTTATCACTTCAAAAAACATGGAAACATAAAAAACAAATTGAGGGATGACTAGACTAGAATATTGAGATGCTACGTTTTCTCGTTGTTGCTACATAGAATGGAATCTTGGACGTTAAAGAAAAATATAAGTGATCGACTGGAAGCATTTGAGATGTGGTCATATAGAAGAATTTTACGAATAAGTTGGGTAGACATGGTAACAAATGAGGAGGTACTGGGAGGAATGAGAAATGAAAAGGAAATATTAAATACAATTAAAATAAGGAAGCTGTAATATCTGGGCCACGGGATGAGAGAAGAGAAATATGTATTGTTACAGAATATTATGCAGTGAAAAAGAAGCAGAAAAAGACGCATTTCCTGGTTAAATAACCTAAGAAAATGGTACAACTGTAGTTCCATTGAATTGTTTACAGCTGCAGCATCGAAAGTGAGAATAGCTATGATAAGAGCCAACCTTTTAAGAGGAGATGGCATTTGAAGAAGAATAAGAAAGTATATAAAAACAAGAACATACATGTTCAAATGGAATTTTTAAGTTTAAGATATAAATAAAAATAAAAAAACTTTATGAATAGCCAGCATGTTGTCCAAAATGTTTCTCATAATTCTAATAATGTTTCTCCAATTTTCAATAATTGTACTAACTGTTAAATAACTGTAAATATAACAAACTAATTTTAAAATGTATACTGCAATGCATTGAGCTTTTCAAAATATAAATTAAATCGTTATAAACAACGTGTTTTTAATCATTTATGTAGAACACTAACAACTGTAAGGAAATGAATATTTCCTAACAGTTAGGAAATCTTGACTTTTTCTTTAAGAAATTTTGTTTGGAATTTCAAAATTTCCTAGCTATTTGCGAAAAATAGTTTTATTTTTATTTCATTGGTCTTCAAATTTTAACATAATACAGAAAATATGTAAAGAATAGTAATTTACATAACAATTTCCGAAAGTGATAATTTATGAGATGTGTAGGAAGTTTCCAGGACGAGCCGTAGGTGAGTCCTGGAATCCTGCGAGTCCCGTAAAATCTTTTTTGGATCGTGTTACGTATAATATTTTTTCTGTAGCCGTTTTGTATGTTAAAAAGAATATCGATGGATAATAACTTTATATAGACAATTGCATAAAACAATATCTCTTATAAATACATTACTTATGAATACTAATTACACAATTATGACAATTACTTATATTAATATTATTAACAGAAGTGGCAGTGTTGAAATTAGAATTCGACGCATCAATTGCTGTACTAGTTTTCGAGAACTTAATTTCATTGCGGCCCTTTTTATTCTGTGAAGCTATGTGAATTTTGTTTCTTAAAGAATTTTCTATGTATTCCTCTGCTACATTGGTTGATTTCCATCCTCCGTGTCTCTTCAAGTTGGTTATACTACCACCACTTTCAGCGAGTAAAGTGGTTAAGCTCCTGCGTAAACAGTGCCCGGTGTATCCTTTGGGATTAGGTAATTTAAGAAATTCAGCAATTGTGCAGGTGATTTTTCCAAAAGTGTGAATACCAATAGATTGTTTAGTACATTTTCCGTTTTTATAAATAATCTGCGATGTGGTGTGTTTGCTTGACGTAATGACAAATATTTTTTTATGAAGAAATATTATTTTCCCCAATGACGACAAAAGTTCGTTCCATATTAGTTTCAGAATTAGGAATTTTAATCACTAACATGGTTGTCTTATCTTCTATATCATCCAAATTCATTTTACAAAGTTATTCACGACGACAAGACCTGATAAACCAATTATTAATGCAACCTAAAATAAAAAAATTAATCATATTGAAGAAAAGGAATAAGATTTAATTATATTACCTTTGTCATTAGGTAGATATTATCTCCAGCTTCTGATAAGAAGTGATCTATTTTTTCTTTATCCAATACTTTTGTTTTATTTGGTTTATAGATTTTCTTTTAAGGAAAGCAATAACTTTGGGATAGCGGTTTATATCTATATTATTTTTATATTAATTGTGGACTTAAGCATCGAGTTATTACTCCAGATGCTTGTTGGCTTTAATATTTTAGATTTTTCCATTAAATATGCAAGAATCACTTGTTCATTTTTATCATTACTACATTTTTTAAATAAATTGTAAACCAATTTACACCTCTCTCTTGACTTTACCGGCAATTATTAGTAAGTAGCTTCTTTAGCAGATTCACTTGAAAACCAACACGAACCCCATTTACAGTTTCGCAGACGATAGCACACTTGTCTCAACTTTCACATCCTATCGATCACTTTCGGTGAATGATACAAATAGGCAGGAACAGGTTGGTTCCATCAAAAGAGATCTTAAAGCAATCGTCGAGTGGGGAACCAACAATCTTGTTCAGTTCAACGCCCAAAAAACACAAAGTGTCACGTTTTCCAAGAAAATGAATTCCTCAAATCATCCCGTCACAATGTCCGGAATTACCCTTGAACCAAGCCCCTTCATCTCGATTTTGGGAGTCACGGTGTCCAATAATATGTCTTGGCATGACCATGTTGCTAACATCGCAAAGTCGGCAAGCCAGAGGCTAGGTTTTCTGTGGAAAGCCAGAAAGTTTTTTACACCTGATCAACTGTTGACAACGTACAAGGCTCAAATTCGACCTCTACTGGAGTATTGCTCGCACATTTGGGGTTCAGCACCAAGGCATTCTCTTCGTCTTCTAGATTCCATTCAGAAAAGAGCCATTCGCTTGATAAACAGCTCAACTCTCACAGATACTCTTCACCCTCTAGAACACAGAAGAAGAGTTGCAGACCAGTCATTGCTCTACAGAGAAGAACTCGGCACTCTGATCAGTCTCACCCCTTTACCAAGATTGACACTACAAGGACCAATCTTCATTAAGAATCCTTCTTTTACAGGGCTGCTACGGAATGGAATAAGCTTCCAAAATCAGTTTTTCCAGAGAACTATGACCTGCAACTTTTTAAAAAGCGTGTTCACAATCATTTCCTTTCTATAATCCCTTTCCCTTCTAATAGTCGCAGTGCGGGCCGTCCGCAGCCCACACGATAGGTCTACCCTTTTTGCGACTATTTTCATAAAAAAAAAAAAAAACTTATCTCATGTGGGATCATTTCAGCCTCACTTTCACTAATGATTTCCATTTTTTGGATTTAAAAATCGAAAAAACATAAACCAATGTTACGTGACAATCGCTGTCATAATAAAATACAAGTTAAATATCTATTTTCAGTACGATTTGTGTAAAGTGGTATTTTCGATTTAATAAATCATACCACGAAATCATACGAACATTTTGTTTTCGGGACGGCTGCATATCTGCATATCTGTGAGTAAATTTTCAAGACTTTTAAAATAACAACTGAAAATTGGTCACTGGCTTTTCCTCTATAAGCGAGTAAAGACAATCCGAAAACTTTTTGCTATAAATTAGAATAATCACTCCATGATTTAATTCTTTCAGGATCTTGGTCGTAAGATTTTCGCAAGCGTTTAAACACGATAAGTCTTCAAGGACGCCGCTGCATATTTGAGTGTAAAGATGCTCACCACCAAGCACCATCACTACCACCACAAGAAATATCCGAAGCAGGGGAATTACCGGGTAATTGCCGAACGCCGTGACCGCCAGCCTTATTATTTGAGGTTAGAAAATTTGATTGACAGCTTCTAGTTTTTCTCGATGGTAATTTATGTGGTTTTTGTTATGAAATATTAGCCTCGTGTCAGCCGGACAAGTTTATTGCCTTAGCCAATCAGTTATTTGTTGCGGTTCGAAGTTTTTTTTATACTTAATGGTTCTTTGTTTTCATTTTTTGATTTTAATGACTGTATAATAAGGTTGAAGTATGTCTGGAATGAGAAAATTGATTCGATATGGGGCTTATGAGAAAGCCAACTATAAAATTTATCATAACACTAAAGTGAATTGTGTGAAGTTATTCGAAATGTGGTTATAATGTCGTGAATCTACCTAAATATGTAAGTATAATTTGTGTAATTTTTCGGTTAATTACAGACGTTTTAATTGAAAGCTTTTACATCAAAGTGAGCGTTGTTTATACGGTATCTTGCAATTTGACACGCTTTCGAAATAATTTCGTGTCATTTTTAAGTACCTTCACCCACTCCAAAGACATTTTATTTCACTACATATCTCAGTTTAT